>BSBK01005803.1:605000-758758 GCA_027943335.1 Chamaecyparis obtusa
TGGCATCGGTTTTGAGGTAGAGACTTGGCTCATTTCTTTAGATCAATGTTCCACCATGCACCAATTTGATGCCAATGTTAAGCTAAGATGTGTCGTTATGAGCCTCGAGGGTTTTGCAGCTTCTTCATAGAAAATTGAGAAGCAAAAACTGGGACTTACCATGGAGACTATCACTTGGGAGGTTTTCCTTGAGAACTTCTGTGAGCGTTTCTTATATGAGCAGTGGCAGCAGCAGCGCGCAAATGAGTTCCACAATCTGCGGCTCAAGATTACGAACGTCATTTGTTCAAGCTCAGGCCCTATGCGTGATTTAGTGATCAATCACCACTTACATTACATCATTTCATCAAGAGACTCAATGGTCACATCATTGGAGGGGTTAAGGTTTTCAAACCCAAGACCCTTAAGGAAGAGGTTCTTAAGGCTACTTTGGTAGAGGTAAATTTGGCTCTAGGGCATGGTGGACAGATAGGAGTTCAGACTAGTATTCCTACACCTTCAAGCTATAGAGGGAATCAGAACCAAGGTGCATGGAACTTCAAGAAACCTCCTCCCTATTTTTGTAGTCAGCAGCAGAAGGGGATGAATCCTCAAGCACATAACAACGGTTCTCACTCTAAGAACTTCCATAACTTTTCGTGCAACAGGCACAATCAGCCCAATCAGCCTGCACAGAGCACATATTCAGTTGTGAGAAGAGGCAGCTATCAGTAGTCTAGTGCACCCTCCATTGGGAGAGGTCGCGGTAAAGTTAATGGTTGCTTCTCATGTGGATAGCATGGTCGCATTGTAGTGAATTGCCTCAACGTGCATTGCAATTTTCAAGACAAAGACCTACAGCTTTTGAGCCTACTATAGGGGATGTCGGCAGTTCTCACAGTGTATTTGCAGCAGTGGACCATTATCAGGCAAAACATCAGGGCACTGTGGTAGAGACTTCAGGAGGTATTTCTCTTTCTATTTTATTTGATTCAAGAGCTACAGATTCTTTTATATATCATTTTGTAGTAGAGAAATATGGGCTAGTGGCGGTAAAGCAAGACATTGGTTGGCAAGTAGAGTTGGCCTCTAAGGAAAGGATATCGATAGACTCTCTAGTGCATAAATGTGAGTTGACTTTAGGTAAATTCACCACCACGATCGACCTTCGTGTGATTCCTTTGAGATCATATGATGTTGTCCTTGAAATGGATTGGTTAGGTTCTCATGGAGCCAGCATTGATTGTAGACAAAAGATAATCAGGTGAAAGGATGATGTTGGCAAGGATTGTGAAATAGTGGGAATTCAACATCCTATATCTCTTTGTATGATTTCTACTATGCAACTCAAGAAAAACATGTGAAAGGGATGTCAAGTATTTTTTATAACTATGAATGAGCTGGATGAAGTGGAAATAGAGGAAAAGACTCTTGATCATCTTATACTTCAAGAATTCATCGATGTCTTTCTTAGTGAGATTTCGGGTATGCCACCTAAGCGTGACATAGATTTTTGCATTGATCTTGTTCCAAGAGCAAAACCTATATCTAGAGTGTCTTATCGGATGACCACACAGGAGTTGAGCGAGCTTAAGCTCCATTTAGAGGATCTTTTTGTGAAGGGTAGTATTCGTCTAAGTGTTTCACCATGGGGAGCATCTATACTCTTCGTTAAGAAGAAAGATGGTTCTTTACGCTTGTGCGTTGACTATAGACAGTTGAACAAGGTAATGATCAAGAATAGGTTACCCCTTTCCAAGGATTAATGATCTCTTTGATTAGATAAAGGTAGCTAAGGTATTCTCCAAGATTGATCTCAAGTCAGGATACCATTAGTTACTCATTCAGGATGCAGACATTCATAAGACTACATTTTGCACTCTCTATGAACATTATGAGTTCACAGTAGTTCCTTTTGGTTTGACAAATGCTCCATATGTTTTCATGTGCCTAATGATTGGAATATTTAGTTCTTACCTTGATCATTTCGTTCTCGTCTTCCTGGATGATATATTGATATATTCAAAAACCATGGAAGAGCATGAGGAACATCTACAACTGGTTCTGCAGTGTCTTCATGACAATCAGTTGTATGCCAATGCAACAAAGTGTGACTTCTTTCAATCTAAAGTTCAATATTTGGGGCATGTAATCTCAGGTGAGGGCATTTCAGTGGATTCTTCCAAGATTCAAGCTATAGTAGATTTGCCAACCCCCACCAATATATCTGAAGTCCACAGTTTCATGGGCTTGGCAGGATACTATCGCAGGTTTTTCAAATATTTCTCTAGGGTTGCATATCAGATTACTTATCTTCAAAGGAAAGGGAAGAAATATGTATGGACAAAAAATGTGAAGAGGCTTTCCAAAACCTCAAGAAGTGTTTGACCAACGCACCTATTCTTGACCTTGCTTGTTGTCACAAACATCACCTCAGCTTCAATTGTCTTATCCTTGCCTTTGTCCTTCTAATTTGAGCATTCATCAGTAAACCCTAAACCTTCTTTATCTTTGTGACTCTTCTGCATGGCTAATAACTAATCTAAACTGACACTGCTCTCACATACTTTAGCCTCAAATCTCAGCATTTTCAATTCTTGATCCATCCTCTCATTTTTATATGACTACATTTTGATGATATTCTTGAGATTCTCTTTAGATTTCTTTCATTCCTCTATTACAATTTCTAGTTATTCTTCAATCTTCCTAATGCCTTTCATTTTATGTTTTAATCCATCTTTAATGAATTCATCGGTATTCTTCTTGACATCCAATAACTTCTCTAGTTTCACCACCTTTTCTTTTGATTTCTTACAAAGATAAGCCAAAAAGATCACTTAGAACTAGTCAAGAACAAGCCATAAACAGCAAAGACCAAAACAAACCACTTACAATGCACTAGCAAAACAGCTAGTAACCCACATCAAGAGTGGGTAGATAGTTCACCCACAATGCGGGGAAGAGATTGGGAAGTGGAGAAAGAATGATCTTTCCTTCGTCGACAAACAACAGTCCATGCAATACTATCATTAGGGACACCATCACAAGGGGGAGCAAGTGGAGACATCCACTTCATGAGACTATCAACACAAGGAGCAGTGTTAAGAAGGCTACATGTCATCTATCAAATGTTGAAGCAGAATGAGAGCCATAGGCAGAGAAGAGTCCACACAAATAGAGGGGCCACACTTGCAACAAGAAGTGGAGTAGGATCTACGGAGCCTGAAGAGGTCAAACCGGCAATAGGAATCAAATCATCATCCTGAAAGGAATCATCATTAGCTTGTGAAGAGTCGTCGACGAAAGAATCAGAAGCTAGGATATTCAAGTGATCACCATTAGCATCTTTACACCAAAGAGTAGTGCCTTCACAGCAAGCTAGAGAACAATTTGTGGCCAAGTGACTAGTAGGGAAGCACCAAGGGCATCGAAAGAGGAGACCCTCATAGTCCAACGACTGAGTTTGTGACCTATCCCCAACCATGAGAATAGAAAGTTGTGGGTTTGGTGTGTTCATTCTCTTTTGGCCAAATCTTGGACAATCTTCTTCAACCCTCTTACAAAACCACTTAGTATGCATCTAGTGTGGGTTCATCTTCCAGATGTCCCCCTTAATTATTGAGAGAAATCTAATTTTGACGCAATTGGAAATTCTATCGACCGCTTCTTGAAGGTGGATGATACCACTTCGTGGGTCTTTCTAATTTTACACGCATTTTTATTGATATTGACATCTCCATGCTTGTTCCTAGGGATGTGGCTCTCAAGGTTGGATATAGGCCATAGACTCAACCATTGGATTATGAAGGTCTCCCCTTTTAATGTCGCCAATGCTTCTCTACTATAGAGAAATTGAGAAAGAAATGTCAACTAGCCTCTAATAGGAATAAGAAATGGGAGTATACTCCACTTGCATATAGTGGATAAAAAGGTCATGTAATTATATAAGTATATAATTAAATGTGTTGTGTATTGATTAACCATGGTGTAAATCAAAGAAAAAAACTATTTAACAATTATATAAGAGATACATATACAAATAATTAGAGGGCCTTGATCAATGATATCCAAAATTCATAAAAGTGATAGGCATGGTTGATTTCACGAAGTTTAGAAAATGATGTTAGTTTGTAAATGAATTTGACTCCTCTGATATCAGTAAAGTATTACTTAGATGTTAGATGTTAAGTATTAATTATAGAGAGACATAACATTTACTTGAGTTTATAGAAGTTATTAGGTTAAAGATCTATTGTTCAGTATGAAACATTAAGGCTTGTCAATAGTGTAAGTAACCCAAGTAATCACTCATAAGTCGACACATAGTAGGTGAGAAAACTAATCTACCTCAAAATAGTTCAAAGTTTAAATAATATATACATATGTAAATATTTACTATTACTATAGTTCAATAGTTCTAACATCAGATAGACCAACAACACTTATATATATTTATGAAGAAATCCAATGAATCGTGTCTTTATATACTTAAATATGACCTATTTAATAAAATTACATTTATGATCCATTAATGGGATTCCAAGGTTAATCCTATTAGCAATAAGAGGGATGAAGAGGAGTGGATAAAATCAGATGATGGTTGGATCAAGATAAATTTTGATGGGGCCTCAAAAGGAAACCCGAGACCTTCTGGGGCAAGTTATGTGGCTAGAGACACAACAAGTAACATTTTAGCCAATTAAGTTAAAGAAGCTTGCAGAGGGCACCAACAATGAGGCAGAAGCTCAAGTTGACCTTCTTGCAGTTGAGATGGCTAAAGAAATAAGAGTGGAACAGCTCCACTTAGAAAATGATTCACAGATTATCGTTAACGCCATAGCAAATGGAATGTCACATGTATGGAAAATTGACAAGATCATCACATTTATACGGAAGAAGGTGATGATTTTTTGTAATTTCAAAATATCTCATATATAGAGAGAAGGTAATTCCCTTGCTAACACATTATCCAAGTTGGCAATTGACATGATGACATATATTGCTAACGAATGACCCATGGTTTTTAAATTGTTGTTTGTTGGCTACAGAAGTTTGAATGATGAAACCTCAGTAATTAGGAATGATGGCCAGTGAATTTGATGGGATGTAGAGTACAGCCAATTTATGTGCACGTTGTTCACGACTTGGGGTAGTCAAAAGGAATGAGTGCTTGAAAATTTCACATTTAAAATTGTGGAGGTGAAAGGCAGAGATGAGGAGTGCCAGTGAGAACAGGAGCAGGCTTCAGTTTACAGGCATGCAAGCAACAAATGTCCTTCTCGAGCAAGGTGTCAAATGAGAGATTGAAAATTGTATTCACCGCTAACAACCTACTCTTCATGATCATGGTGAGGGGACAGTTGGGAGTGGACTATTTGATTGCCAAATACAGGTACCGGATCAACACCAATATTTCTTCCATCTTTTGTGCACGAGGGCTCGAACTGGATGGTGTTGATGAAGTGCAGAAAATTGTGAAGAGGTGTGTAAAGCCGGAATGGAGGCTTGGTTTGGGTGCCCTACTCAATTTTGTTGAGCTAGGAAGGGGTTTTGTTTTGGCGATGGGGGACTAGATGCACATGTTTGGCTACCTGAATCATGTTCACTTGTTCTTACTTTGGCGAACAAGAAAAAATAGAGAGTGCAGAAAGGAAGTGGCAAGGAAAATGTGGAATATGATTCGTGACTATACCAATGATTGGGAAAAGATGATACGGTCAAGTCTAAAGAGGAATGAATTTGACATGCACAAACTCATTCAAAATGGTTGATTATTGGAAGGTCAAGAGTCTGGAGAATGTGGAAGACCAAGTCCCCAGAGGAAATGGGGGTAGCGCTAGTAGAGGTGGTAGAAGGGCAGGAGGTTGTCACCGAGGAAGTGCTCGAGTTTCCAGAGGCAATGCAAGTTGCGGTCGTGGCAGACATTTTTCCTCAATGTCGATGCAATAGAAGAGATGTTCGTGTCATGGAAGGGGCCAAGATGACATGCAGAGCTGAAGCTAGTACTGGTGTTTCACCCTAGTTTGGAGATTTTTGGTCTTAGTTTCATAATTTTTCTGCTTTTTTTCATTTTTCGAGTACAAACAGTTGCATCCATTTTTTATTCGAGGGTTGAATACCCTATTTTGGGGTGATATACTTTATACTTTGCAAATGTATCTGGACTGTCATGGTAGATGGCCAATTTGATGTACATGATTATATGCGTAGTAGTTGGTGTGGGTCATTTTGTTGATATTGTTGTATATGGGTAGATGGAGGGGTAACTAGTTACTAAGGTAAAAAAAAAAAAAAAAATTGTTAGTTAATCTGATAAGATAAATTTATCCATAGTAGACATAATAAATGTATCTTGTTTTCAATTAACATAGTAAAAAAATATTTAATCTTAGATGAACCATGTAAGACAATAATGTAACATTCAACCTACGTAGCTAAAGTCATTGTTATCATCATATTAAACAAGACCTAGCATAATGGGTCTATTGTCTACCTACTAAAATTCCACTGAACAAGCTAGGACTACCCTTGGTATTAGACTTTAATGTTACCTTGATGAAATATAGGCTCATTGTCTACCTAATAAACTCCCACCGAACAAGCTAGGAGTACGCTTGGTATTAGACTTCAAATGTTACCTTATGAAATAAATGCTTACACCTTATTGTATTAAGCCTACAGTGGAGATGTACAAGGCAATCGTGTTGTGAGAAATCCTAGTGCATAGCCATCTAGTAACCCCTAGCATTGCACTTCCACACTTAAGTCTAGATGTCGCAAAGATACCAGGAAAAAAAGAGTCGTTGCTTGTTTTGCATATTGTTTACGTTCCAATTTGAAATGTTGCAAGATGCACAATCAGATAGTGTCATACACCTAAATGATGTTTTAAAAATAAAAAGGTTTTCCAAGCACTTTTTGGGAATGACATTATTATATTCTTATTTAGTTAATTAGATAAATTTAGGGATTATATATTTTTATTTATGTCAACCTAGGTGATATCCTAGACATCATGAGGTAGTGAATCTTATTTTATCATCATATTATGAAGTGTGTTCTTCTTAGAGATATTTGAAGGTTTCCCTCCCTGACATGACTTTTTATTGTGTGATATTATTAAATACTTTCATCTAACATTTTTTATTACATCCTTTTTAATACAAGTGAATTCCATTACATAACTTTAATACCAAGTCTTTGAATATCTTTGACTTTACATATTAGAAAGTACCAAAATAATATAGATAGTTATGAAGGTACCTTCACATAAAGTAAGTTGATTTGTCCATGTTTAACTAGGGAGTGTCCTATGAATGCCAACAATAAAATATCAAAAACTACGCCAATATTTTGTCTAAACTAGAAATTGAAATTGAGAATTGCAATGATTGGATAAATTGAAATTGCAATAGAAGCCAATCCAATATTTTGAACACTTGTTTTTTATAATAAAGCAACCAAACAAGAGTGTTGACCCTTACAGAGATGGGTCAAAAGTATCACTTACAACTAATCAAGAACAAGCCGCAAACAACAAAGGCCAAAACAAACCACTTATAGCACACTAGCAAAACAACTAGTAACCCTCATCAAGAGTGGATAGAAAGTTCAGCCACACTTCATGGAAGAGAATGGCAAGTAGAGGAAGAACAATCTTTCCTTTGCTAACAAACAATAGTCCAAGCAATACTATCATTAGGGACACCATCACAAAGAGGAGCGAGTGGGGACATCCTCTTTGTGAGACTATCAATACAAGGAGCAGACTGTTGACAAGGTTACACGTCATCTATCAAAAGTTGGAGCAAAATAGGATCTATAGGTAGAGAAGGGTCCACACAGTCAGAGGGAGTCACATCAAGGAGTGGAGTAGGATCTATGATGCCTGAGGAGGTCAAACCAATAGCAAGAGTCAAAACATCATCTTGGGAGGAATCATCATCAACTTGTGAAAAGTTGACAGAGGAAGAATAGAGAGCCAAGACGATTAAATGATCACCATTAGTCTCCCTTTACAGCGCAAGAGAGAACAATCTATGGCCAAGTGACCAATAGAGCAGCACTGACAACATTAAATAGGGAGACCCTCATAATCCAATGACTGGGTCCATAGCCAATCCCCAACTATGAGAACCACATTCCTAGGAAGAGGTATGAAGATGTAAATATCAACCAAAATGCGTGCAAAAATAGAAAGACCAATAAATGAATTGGCATCCACCTTTAAGAAACAGCGAATAGAGTTGTCAATTGCCTCAAAACAAGAATTTTCTCAAAAATGAAGGGGGTGATTGGAAAGATGAACCCACACTAGACGCACAATGAGTGGTTTAGTAAGACGATTGAAGGAGATTGTCCAAGATTTTGCCAAAAGAGAGTGAACGCCCCAAACCCCCAACTTGCTCAACACTAAATTATTGTCAACGGGAAAAACAAAAAAAGCAATAAAAAAACTCTTAGCACAAGGGAAAAGCTCAATGTTACCAAATATTAAGGGTTTCCAAGAATCCAGCACCCATCAATGAAGATCCGATAGGGAAAGCCAAAGACAAACACATCTACACACCAACTCGCAACATTAGTAGAAATCAACATTATCTACCACATCATGGCCACAAACCATAACAAGGGAAGACTTTGCACAAACAAGAGGACAAGATTTCCCATTCGGAGGAAGAACAACAATTGTGGCAACACAAGTGAAGCTTTGTCCATTGGAATGTCTAGCAAGCCCAGAGAGCTCTACAACAGAGGCCATTGCACCAAAAGCAACACCAACACCAACACCAATCCCTAAGACAGACACCCTAGTAAAACCAACAAACACAAGAACCCCAAAGCCACTTGCAGAAGTACCCCTTCCAACAGCAGCAACCGCACGAACAAAAGCAACCTAGGCAAACCCCTCGACTTGACAAAATGTAGGCTAGGCAAAAGCCCTTGCACACTTTCCCAAGGCTAGCAATGGTGGCAAGAATTGAACAAGTCACATGCAAAATAGTCGTTGCAAGGAGTACATGATGTGATTTTTTTTTATGTTGCACACTTGTTGCTCTGCCAAATCAATGGAAATAAAGTTATTCTACTTACATCAAAATAAATCTTATTTTTCATTCAAATTTTTGCGTGGACTAAAGAGGAAATGTATCTTGACCATCTAAAAGATATCACTTGCAAAATATATATAATAACATGATGACAAAATTAGCTACAAATAAAGGGATTACGTTGATGTTAAATAGTGGAGTAAAAGAAATTACACAATACCTAAGCTCCATAAATGAAACCACGCAATAAACTAAACTACTGAAATACTAAACTACACCTTCCCTTCCCCTAAACGTGTGTGCCTTTATTCCTTTGGAGGAATATGAATAAACTATTAAACTAGTGCATACAAATGCTTTAAAGAGAATTTTTGTATTGCTAATAATAAGATTCCATAAATAGTATTAGATTCTATAACTAGTATCATATTCGTATTGCTTAGGCAATGCTGACAGACCTTTTTAACAAATCGATCATCTTGTGATTTATCAACTAAATATTCTGAGTTTCTATAAGATTATTATTGTAGAAATCTCTACCAGTTTGCTACGAAAAATTCTAAATTAACTCTTACTACTACGGTATTCTATCCATCATGCTCATACATATTTACGAGGTTTTAATTCCTACTAGTACTACTCGATAAGATTGCACACTGGTAATGTCTTGTTTGAACAAAACTTGCATATTTGATACTTCAGACTCCATAAGCACATGCCCATATCTTAAAATTTGCTTGTTGAATGTCTTCTTGTGATCACTAAGTAACAGTCTGTTCTAGTTCTTCATCAGCCATGTCATATTTATTGGTTTCCTACAGTATTTCTTGAATTGCATTCTTTGACCTTTATAAATTTCATGGATCAATTTTCTCAACCCACATTTCTCTTGCAACATGATTGATTAGATCTAATCTTGGATATAATATAAACCTCTCATTTTTGCAAGTTTATTCCAACTCATTTTGTAGCACACTTCCTCCATAACATTCCTGAAAAGCATACAGGTAAAAAAACCAACCTCTCAGACCTGCAAAGTGCAAACTAGCAAATACAAGGAATCAGCTTAGTCACATGACCCTCCGCTGACTTAAGAACTATCAATGGGGACTTAAGTGCGTTTGCCACAATATTAAGATAATTGAAATGAGCATAACCACAAAGAAAAGACCAACAAAACAATTATAAGAAATTCACAGCACATCCTAAGCTCAGGAACTGTATTGCAGGAATGGGGAAGAAGCACACTTAAGCAATGCAAACGAGTTTAGCAAAGTCAAGAAAAGGAATAATTAATCATGTGTGTAAAGAAAGTATACATTACAATGCTTGGATAATGCACAACGGTTCTGGAAGCCACATAAATGGAAATAGACCTTTACTTATGTCCAAGGACACAGCTCACAGATCAGATCCAAAACAGGGATTGAGAATGTAGAGCAATGAATGTCAAGAAAACCCAACAAACATCAGTCAGCTTGAAGGTAATTGGTAAATCGGGACATAGAAAACCAAGTCACAAGATCCTAATAAGACAAAAGATACAAAATAAATGGTGACTGATAAAATAATATTAGAGTTCAAACATAGAAGATTCATAGCCCAACAGAAGGCTGTCAATAATCACACATACGCATACGGTTAAGAAATTGGACGTCTTTTTTACTGGTTTATTTAATATTTGTTATATTTTAAAAACATGAGGCAGGGGGATGGAGAAACTGCGAAATTTAGCCATGTGGCAAAATTGGGCAGAGTGCAAGCGATGTGCAGGGCAATCATGCAAACAGGAAGATCAAGCAAACGAGGGTAACATTCCAAGCTTTGCAACTGGAGTAAACCGCATACCCCTCAAGACAAATAAGATAGGGCAGGAATGGTGAAACCAGAAAAGCAAGACAAATTACTCTTTTATGGCAAATTAGAAGGGGTCTCAAGCTTCGGATTGGAACCCTGGGTTCAATCCCCTAAGAGTCCAGAGCATAGGTGTTTCAAAAAGCATGGATAAAGGAGGCAGAAACAGTTCTGCAAGCAGCTATCTTAGGGAGAATTGTTGGCAGAAACCCTAGCAGAATAGTGTTCGATTCTTGGATAAGGGGAACATGGCCCAATGCCATTGATATATGCTTCTTGTTGAAGAGTTTCTTTTTTGTAAAATTTCCTCAACCAGGAGGAACAGGATAGGGTTTTGGAAGCCACGCCATGATGATGTGAAGAGTTTTTGGTTTACATCCAGCAATGGGAACAGAATTTCAACCCTAGAACGAAAATCCCATCGGAAAGTGCTTTTTGGATCCAACTATATAACTTACCTCTGGAATATTGGACAGGTGATTGCCTTTCAATTGAATCAAACCTTGGCATGGTTCTTGGTTTGGACATGGGAAGAGATGATGTAGCCTTCTTTGCTAGGCTGAAATTAATTAAAGTAAACCCAATTCCACAGTTGATCTATCTGGTTTCCTCTGGAGGAAAATGGTAACAGCTGGTAGAAATAGAGGAACAGAATTTTTTCTGTTCGAGTTGCATGGTTAAACGCCAGATCTCAACTCTTTTGACCAATGTTGTCCTATTGCAAGAAACAAAGCTCTCGCTGAGAGGCAGAGTCTTTCGTCAAATACTGTAAGGGTTGGAAAGGCACCTTCACAAAAGCTCAGGGTGCGACTGGAGGTTAAGGTATTGTATGGAAAGAAAACGAAGTTAGTGTTGTTTCTATTGCGAACTCTAATGAGTTGGCAGAAAGCCTCAATAAGTAGTCTGTGTTCTCAACTGTCCATGGTGGTTTGGAATGTATACGATCCAACAAAAAACTAAAGACAAAAGAAAAGCGTGAGAAGAGCTAAGTACAGACATACTGAAAGCTCATGGGAAATTTGCAATTGGCGGGGATTTCAAAGCAACTCTTGATCCAAGGGAGAAGGTGGGAGGCATTGGTTGATTCACTCAAGTCAAAATTGATTTTGCTAAGTTTGTAAATTTAAATAGGCTGTTTGACTTAGTGCCTTCCAACGGGTGCCTCACATGGAATAACCAGAGAAGCGATTTTCCCAAAATTGCAGAAAGGTTTGACCATTTTCTGCTGACTTAGGGGTGGTTAAATGAACCCTTCATCCCCATCCTCTCTAATTAAACCCACCCTGCTCTCTGACCACTTTCCGATGGTTTGGGAGATAATGGAAGACTCCCCTTGACCAAGAACACAGTTCAGTTTTGAAAGAATGTGGCTGCGTCATGCTGATCTATTACCAAATTTGAAACAGTGGTGAGATGCACCTTTGGAGAACAAGGACTAAAATGTACATAATCAAAATGAAATTAAAAAAATTGAAAGAGAAGCTCAACACGTTGAACAAAACAACCTTTGGAAAAATTTTCCAAGACAAAGCCGGGGTTGAAGAAGAATTAGCTTCCCTCAATGGAACAGTTATATGGTAAGGAATGTCCCAAGTTGAATTCAAAAAGGAAAAGTCCCTAATGGCAGAATATCAAGAAATCTTAGCTAGAGAGGAGTGCTATTGGAAGTCAAAATTGAGGTAAGTGTGGCTCAGGGAGGGAGGTTTAAATACAAAGTTTTTCCATAACTCCTCCAGATTGCAAGCTCAAGTGAACAGAATTTTAAAGGTCACCAGAGATAACAGTAGTGTTACTTCCAACCCTAGCGAAATCCAACTTCGTTGGAGTTTCTCACTTTCAAATACTACTTGGCAGCGATAACAATGCTGACTCCCTGCATAATGGTTTTCTGGAAGCCATTCCAAATGAGGTATCAGTGGAGGACAACAAGATGCTCACAAAACCAGTCTCATTAGAAGAAGCCAAGAAAGCCACCTTTGAATTGCACATAAATAAAGCTCCTGGGCCCAACAGCTTCACAGCTCTTACCAGGTTTGTTGGGATTTCATTGGTGTTGATAATTTGCAAGTAATAAAAGAACCGAGGTCCAAGCATACAATGCTAAAGGAATTCAACAACACTAATATTGCTCTCAACCATAAGAAAGTTGTCCTTCTCAGATTACAGACCCACTTTGCTATGTAACACAATATATAAGATCATTTCCAAAGTAATTGCTAACAAGTTGAAGATCCTTTTGCCAAAGCTCGTCTCCCAAGAGCAAAGTGGTTTTGTTCCTAGGAGGAACATCACTGATGGCAACATCATTGCACGCAAAGTCATCCACTCGGTCAGAAAGCTCAACTTAAGCGTTACGGTCCTCAAACTAGACAACATAAGCAAAGCTTTATGAGAGGGTAAAATAGAGAGACCTTTTCAAGTGCTGGAAAAGTTTGGGTTCTGCAGACTGTGGCTCGATTGGACCATCTCGCGCATTGCCACCTCCGGGTACTCAGTTGTCATCAATGGAACACCACAAGGTTTTTTTGAAAGCACTAAAAATTTAAGTCAAGAGGACCCCACTTTCCCCATTTGTTTTGTGATTGTAGCCGATGCCCCGTGTTGTCAGGATAATTGTATGCACGGGTTAATATATTAATAAAGTATTATGTTAGCCTCGGTCGTTAGTGACCGAGAGGTTAGACAGTTACGTCATGACGTTTCGGTCATGGCCCTTCAGATAGTTTATATACCCTCTTGGAGGATGGACACGGGAGATATTATTGTATTATCATTATGATGTAAATGTACTTGCCAATCTCGAATAATTAATGAAAGTATTTATTATTCTCTGATATATTCTGTGTTTATTATATTTCCCGTACTATGTCTATGCAATACTAAGTTTACCCCAATGAGTAAACATCTGGCGCCGTTGCCTAGACGTACTCGGGAAGAGAAGTGAGGAAAGGATTTATGCCCAATGTTTTAAATAAAGATAGAAATAAAAAGGCACGAGATGACGAAGGCGAGGCCACACAGAAGGCTTTGATCTCTGCGCAACGTGAACGTCGGTATAGGCTGAAGCAACTTGCCAAGGACCAGCTTGTCGGAGGGTTGCCCGAAGGGAACCTCGAAAGTGGTACGGAAAGTGCAGAGGCCGACGGAGAACAGTTTACTTCGCCGGAGCATCGGAGAGTGCGGAGTAGGGAAGAACTACTCGAGGAAACACGATTGAGAAAAGTCTTACTTCAGGAAGAGCGAGACCGGTTTGAAGATTTAACCCGTACATCAGGTGTGGAGGACCGAGACCACGAAGGGAACCGTACGGTCGAAGGTGACAGTACTGCTGGAGGTTCCAGTGACAGTACGGCCGAAGGCGCTACGAACGCACAGGCGAACCCTTTGTTGGAACCAAGGACTCCACACAGTACGGTCCCACCAGTCACACAACTACCGCAAGGGCAAGTGCCACCGGTGAACACTACACACAATACTCAAGGAGGTAGTGTCGGAGTACTGAATCCCCCGCAGAGGCAACAACCTACCATGGCTGCGAGAAAGCAGAAATTGCCGAAGTTCACAGGCCAAGCGAAGGAGGATCCTGTTCGGCATTGCCGAACCTGTGAGACTATATGGGCTGCCAATGGAGTCACGGACCAGGATGAATGGATCCGACAATTCCCTGTGACATTGAGGGAAGGAGCCATCGACTGGTACTCGAATGTAGACAAATCAGGCCTGACGACATGGAATGATGTGAAAAAGGCCTCCCAGACGGAATTTCAATTGTTAAGGGACGACAATGAGATTCTGGCAGAGATTTACAATACAAAGCAAACGAAGAGTAAGTCTGTCCATGCCTACGGGCAGCGACTAAAGGAACTCATCGGGAAAATGGAGTCAGCCCTGGCGAACGAGCTCAAGAAAAGGTGGTTCGTGGAGGGACTAAAAACTTCCCTTCGGAGGAAAATGAAAATTGTCCTACCCACGTTGTACAACAACTCGTACAATCGAGCAATGGATCTGGAGAGCGAATATAAGACCTCCAGGAAGACTAAGTCTTCGGATGATGAATCGGAGGCAGAAAGCAGCGAGGGTGAATCGAATAAGAAAGTGTTGGCCCTACAAAAAGATCTGGAGAGGATGATGAAAGAACTAAAGGCCACCAAGGGAGGCTCGAGCAAAGCAAAGGAAGACACCGTGTGATGCACAGACTGCAAAGAAGCAGGCCACACGAAAGATTCTTGTCCCAAGAAAGCCTTTTGCGACATCTGCCAGATTGCGGGACATTCCACCAAAGAATGTCCCTACAACCTGACGGCGAGAAATCAACAAGTGCTCTTCACCCAGGAGCAACCCTCCACGTCCGGGACCAGCGGTCAACAAAATGTTGCATCATCCGGCGGGTACAGAAGCAACCGACGGGGAGGCCGAGGCAATGATGAGAACAAGCCGCAAGTCCAATATGACGCGAAGGGGAGGCCCCATGATACAGTGTAGAAGCTGTAACCAATGGGGACATTATGCTTGTGACTGTCAGAATGAGGCTACCGCTCCACTAAATCTGTGTCGATGGTGCGGACCAAGGGACCATGAGGATGCTAATTGTCCGAAGCCCGGCTGCAACATCCTGGACATGGAACGAGGGTGCACGGAGAAGGTGCTGGCAATCACACGCAGGCAAACAAAGGCCACATATCCTCACCCTCCGACGGAGAAACAAAGAGTGCTCGAGGCAAAGGCCGAGATCGCGAAGGGTATGGAGGACCGAAGGGACTCCACAGACACCGGCATTTCTACCTGAGCAATGGCCGAACAAAATATTTTAAGGTAGATGATGCAAATGGAGGTACCCGTAAAGGTCAAGGACCTACTAGAAACTATGCCACACCTGAAAACGGCCCTATTCCTAGGCCAAAACATTCCAGCAAGCACAGTTGAACGAACGGAGGTTCCCGGCGGCTCCACAACCGACCCCATGATGTTATCAATAAATAATGGGCGGAACCCTGCAATGGTGGAGATGGGTATCTTGGGTACCATCCTCACGAACACGATCATTGACAGTGGATCTGGGGTGAACGTCCTACCGGAGGAAACCTGGAAGAGCATGGGGAAACCAACACTGTGGCCACCAACCTTCAACTTACTAGGTGCAGATCAGCACAACATCAAACCACTCGGGATGTTGATGGCACAACCAGTCACTGTCGGTAAACAACCGTTTGTACTCAACTTTGTCGTCATTCCACTGAAGCAGAAAGGCTATGACGCCATACTAGGTAGAGGATGGTTAGTAACAGCTAAAGTAAACATAATTGGAAAAGGAATAACCTTTCGATGGAGAGTGGAGGAAAAAAGTTCACAATTGATCTCTGTACCCAGTTGGTGAGTGAGGAGATAGCTTCCTCCTCCAACTCTGACTCCGAAGGAGAAAACGATCGAAGGGGTGAAGGAAGGGACGAAATGGAACCGAATAGTGAAGGCGTGCTAAGATTGGGAGAATACTCAGAGGATGATGTAGATTCACTGAACGGTCTCTTCCACTGGCAAATGGAGGACTGTGAACTCTTCCGACCAGCATGCAATGTACTAAGTGTTGAGGAGGTGCCAAAAACATTTCCCTCCGAGTACGGTGAATACAACGAAGGGGATGAGAAAGTAAGCGAAGTCCCGATGCATAAATTTGATAAGCAAAACCCCATGAAGAATAAGGAGTCGTCTGTCAAACCAATGCATCTGGGAAAGAAAGAGGAACCTAAGCTCATTCCTGTCAGCGACGATTGGAATCCTGTGTGGAAGACCGCAACCTTCAAAATCGTTATTCTCCTTTTTCTTATGTACAGGCAAGAGACCGTGGTACCTGTAGAATTTATGGTTCCAAGCTTTTGGATTGCCATTGAAAACAGACTCGGCGACAGGGAGAGGGAACGACTGCACACTCTGTGGACTCTCGACGAATGGATACATGACACTAGCGGGACCAAATTGAAACTTTCCCCGAAGAGGATGGACCCGAGAGGAGGGACAGAGCAACCGGGAGGATGGAAAATGACTCGAGCGGTCAGGCAGGCAACCCGAGAGCCGTCCATACGGGCGACCAGAGAAGCCTCCGGACACGAAATTGAAAAATACCCGTATAGTTATGCATGACCGTACAGTGGAAAAAAATTTAAAAACATTTTTTAAAAAAAAGAAAAAAAAAAAAAAGAGAAAAAAGGAAAAAGAAAGAACGAACACCGCACGAATGCATGACCATACAGCAAAAGCAAGGAAAGACACCGTACAGCAAAAAAGCACAGAACATGAAAAGCATTGTACGGCGATGTGACCGTACAGCATCTAATAACCGTACTACACAGGCATCGTACAGCAAAAGAAATAAAGTGCTGATTAAGATCCTTTGGCCACCGTACAAAAGTAACATGACGGGCATAATTTTTGATTGCGTCGTACGGCCGTACGGGAAGAGTCAACATCGGAGCCGCACGGACGGGAGACAGTTGCCGTACGGTGGAAACATAAGGAAGTAAATGTAGGCTGTGTATGGCAGAAAGGAGGAAGTAAAAGCATTCTTGCCGTACGGCAGCACGGAAAACTCAGCATTAGAATCGTACACCAGGAAGCAATCAATCACGCGTCCGTACGACAGCACGAGATCCCATGACTGTACGGTTAGAAGGAGATAATAAATAGCATCATTGTTTGCATTCCCTACGGTCACAAGTTGTGAAGACTAGTTTTCGTACGACCGAGAGAAATCAAGGAGACGTGTAGGGTATTGACGGCAAGGAGTGGCAACAGCGAGAGGAAGGATCTGTAAAAAAAAAACGACAAATACAAATAGCTCACAGTGAATAACATATGGTACCGAAGGGAAGGACATAAGGAGGTAGTGAGGAAAATATAAGCACCTGGCAGAAAAGAGTGGGATCGGAAGAAAATCACAAAAATAGTGTGTTCCATAGACTTTTGTTTGCGTTTGAGGGTGCTAATTTGGTCTTGGCAGTGGGAGCGCGCCTGGGGCTTTGCCCCAGGACTCCGCGGGGGAGCTGCCCCTCGACCCCACTGGGGGCATTGCCCCCTAGACCCCCAGTCAGGTCAGTTATCAACTTTTGGAAAGTGTGACCAATTGATGAGACCCGAAGCTACTGCAGGCATGGACTGTCTGCATGCCGGAGGTGGACAGAACATTTCTAGAGGGGTACTACGCTTTGAAGCACTCAGAGGAGTAGGTGTTGGCTGGACGTGAGGCTGTCTTGGTGGATGCACAGAGAGCTCGAGAGGAGCTGACCACCTGGTTGGAGGCAGTAGAGCGACACTTTGCTCAGCGTACCCAGGAGTTGGAAGCAAAGAAGGCAACACGAGTGGCTATCGAGGTTAGATTGGCTCGGAAGACAGTATTGTTGGAACAGGAGTTAGTGGAGGCTACAGCTGAAAAGTATGTTTTGGAGACAAGTTTGGTGTAGGCACGGGAGGAATGTGATGTGACAGAAAAAAAACTACGAAGCAACATTGATAGGGAGGGCGGCACTTCAGCTTTTTCAGGGACGCCCTCCGCCCCTTCTCTTCAATGATTTTCTTATTCTATGTAGTGTGTTTCATCTCCCTTTTGTTGTAAGTCATCGGAGACGACTTGTTTTTTTTTGGGGGGGGATGATGTTGTCGGGATAATTGTATGCACGGTTAATATATTAATAAAGTATTATGTTAGCCTCGGTCGTTAGTGACCGAGAGGTTAGACAGTTACGTCATGACGTTTCGGTCGTGGCCCTTCGGGTAGTTTATATCAAAGTAACGAGAATCAAAATCGGCTCGAAATCGGCAAGGCCGAATCGAATCGGGAATCGGCGGTGAATCGCCAGTGAATCGGCTACGAATCGGCAAAGTGAAAAAACCCTTGAAATTTAGAGATTTTAATGATTTAAAACTTATTTCATGCACAATTTATTGAATATAACTTAATAAGCACACGATAACTGTCCATCACATACATTACACGTAAAATGTAAATTGTAGCTAAAGTAAATAGAAATCATAGGATCGTAATGAGTCAAATCATAGAATGTATGTAAGATGAAGATCCATAAGACATCAAATCATAAATTTATGTAAGATGAAGATCCATGAAACATATGTCTATCAGTATCTATACGATCCATAAAACTAAATCGTTTCATAGTATGAATCTATGTTGCTTGATCATTGATCAATGCCAAATGTCAAAGTCTTCATAACTAGATCTTAGGTAGTCTTTGTTGGTGGCTGTTTTCAAGTCCCTAGGTCCGGCAAATGAGGTTTGAATGATTTTGGCCTGTTGGGAAGTCATGTCTGTCTGGGATTTGGGCGAGAGCTAAGCTAAGTTTGTCATAGAGATGGGTCGAAACCAAGTGATTTGTGATAAAACGAGTTAAAACCCTTTGAGAATCCTTTTGCCAGCTTCAATTTGACCTTAGAAAGCCATGATGGATTGTGGGAGGTAACCCTGCTAAAAGCTTGTTGAATCCTGAAATTTGGTTAAGTCTGGAATTTTCAAAATCTAGAATCTGCATCTTAACTCCTATGAAGCTGGAACCTATCTCAAACATCCTGAAGTATATATGTTTTATAATTTATACAAATATAACTTAAAGTATAAGAAATTAAATAAATCAAACTTATACTTAAATGTTATATTTGTATAAACTTACAAAAAAAAAATTATTTTTTAAGTTAAACTTTTATGCTGCCGCGGCCGATTCATGAAGCCAAAAATCGGTGATTTTCCCTGAATCGCCCATGAATCGCGATTCATGCGATTCAAGCGATTTTTGGGGTTTGAATCGGCCAATTCCGATTCCGACTCGGAAAAAATCGGGAGGGGTGAGTTGGATCGCCGAATCGCCTGAATCGTGGCGATTCTCGTTACTCTAGTTTATATACCCTCTCAGAGGATGGACACGGGAGATATTATCGTATTATCATTATGACGTAAATGTACTTGCCAGTCTCGAATGATTAATGAAAGTATTTATTATTCTCTGATATATTCTGTGTTTATTATATTTCCCGTACTATGTTTGTGCAATACTAAGTTTACCCCAACAGGTAAACACCCCGAAGTCGAGAAATCTCTTGATATCTTCCATGGGTCGGTGGACTGGATTCCATGTTCTCCATGCCCTTCCAACTTTTACTCATCAGTTGTTTGCAGATGATACTCTTCTGTATGGAGCAGCCACAATGAATGAAGCCTATGCTATTGCAGAAACTTTGGCTAGGTATTCTAAGATTTTGGGACGGCCCATTAAAAAAAAAACAATCCAGCATTGTCTTTTTCAATACTCCAAGAAGGCTGCAGCGAAGATTGACAGTTGTGCTTGCCTTCTTGGTGGAGTGCTTACCATCTTCTTACCTCGGAATACCCCTCTTTGCAGGTGCAGCCAAAAGCAACCTTTGGAATTCTACAGCTGAAAAATGCTCCAAGAAACTTGATTGTTGGAAAAGTCAATGGTTAACCCTGGGTGGCAGAATCACAATGCTCGAGGTCATGGAATTTGCGGCCCCATTCTACACAATGTCCTGCATCGAGCTGCCTGGAAGTGCACAACAAATACTCTTCTCACAACAGAGAAGATTTCTTTGGTAATTTTCAAATGATAAGAAACGGTTCCCACTAATAGCATGGGAAAAGATAACACTAGCATATCTATATTTTAAAAATAATAATAATAATAATCATATCTGAAAATATTTAACATTCAAAAATACAAACAAATTATTTCTTTCTTTCTCTAAGGATGAGTATTTTCATCTCAAAACACAAATATATGTCAAACGACAGAGATCGAAGAGAGTGTGTACTTTGAATGAACTCTAAGAATAAAAATATAGATTAAGTAATAATATATATTACTTAATATATAAGAAATATATAAATACATAAGAAATCTTGAATAAAAATTATTTTCTAAATATAAATAAGCTCATCAAATATATATACATTATAAATAATTTAATTATCTACCAGAAATTAAAACAACCAACATAATAATAATATAAAAAATAAATTATTAAATAACTATCTGAAAGAAACAAAAAATTTCTTCACTAACTATTGATCATCACATCCAAAAAGGACAATAGAATTCAGATTTGATATTTTGTCCTTTCTGATGCTAGAAATTATCATCACCCTCTCCTACACTACAAAATTACAAATATTCACTTGTGCTTTCAAATAGTTCAAAAATATTCTCCTATCTCCCTTTAACCGACAAATTTTCTAAAAGCTCCTCCCATAAATCATAAATTTGCACAGAAGATATTGTTTGTCAAGTTTGAAGATAATGATAGAAGGAAATTATCAGCCTGAATCTGCGGACTTTGTACAGGCCCAAAGCAACCCACTACCCATAAACATTATCATTTTTCCCCATACAAAATCACGGTTTTATCAAATTTAAAAGATAAAAAAGCCTGATTCTCATCAGCTATGTTAACTATTTACTGTTTCAACTCCAATCAACAACAAAGCCTAACAAAAACTAAAAACCTATTGCAAAGCTTAATAAATTTATATAGAATCAAAATCTCATTACAAACGCAAATACATAGAGAAAATTGAAAACTTTGTGCCATATCTTTGAAGATGGCTCTGCTCCTATAAATTAACTGTCGTGTCTGAAATACTCTCCAAATAACGAAATGAAATAATAAACAGCAAACTGAACACACATTATGCAGAAAATTTTAATTTTAAATAACAGCAAACTAAAAACAGAGCTTATATAGGGCTCTAAATCTCTGTCGAATGAAGTAAAGAAAACAAAAAGTAAACAGCAAACTGAACACGCATTGGAGCTTATATAATGCTCAATATCTCTGCCGAAACAAAAAGGCAATGAAAACGCAGCACCACCAAATATAATATACATCTTTGCAGACCAGAGATCCAAATGTTGACAGATAAAAAACAGCAGCGAATCAATTAAAATTACCATGCAGTGCATTTTTTATTACCAGCTCCCTCTTTCTTTGAATTCTTTCATTTGCTAATACAAAACAGTTGGATACTAACAAGGATAAATAATATTCTAACACTTCATTGCCAGCAGAAAACATTCAGCATCACTTAAACCCAAGAAAGAAATGCCAGCTAACATGTCACTATTAAATTTCATAGTTTTTGTTTACACAGAATATTCCACCATGCTGTGGCTGTAGAAACACCTCTCGGCATAACAAGACAAATCAAATGGTGGACATAATATTCCAGATCTCAGGATGCAAAACTTGTCAATGGGAGCAAACCTTGTTTGGAGGATATGGAAGAATCATGATGCTTGGTGAAGCCATTTTCTAAGAATCAAATATCTAGACAGTGAGGAACCAAATAGAATTCTTACAATCACAAACCCACCACGGGGATCTGCTATATGGAATTTCATCATAAAATGCAGAGGCCTTATAACAAATCATTTAACATGGGGCATTGGCAACAGGGAGAGTGCCTCTTTCTGGCACGGTTCCTAGAATGGCCATGTGGCTCTTGATAGCATCCCAGAACTGGCCAATGCTATCCTTCCTTCTAAGCAAGTGTATGGGGAGAAGCTCAGTGCATATTTCTTGATCAATTAAGGGAATGGAGTTCTCACTCCAAAGTGGAAATCATTTGACATGATTGATAATAACGCCAAGCAAGCATTACGACTAAAACTAAGGAAAAGATGCCTTATTATGGGCAGAGGTAATGATGAATTACTCTGGTGTGCAGCTAAATTTGGCAACTAAATTGTCCGTATTGGGTACACCATTGCTAGTGCCAATAGAGAAAGGGGTGCTGGCTGGTTGATTTGTGCTGGGGAGTGAATGTCTTTCCCAAGGTATAGAAGAAAATTCTATACGGGGATAGACTTCAAAAATTTGGCATTGTTGAACCACAATGGTGTGTTCTTTGCAAGGTGCAGAGTGAGTGTTAATCATCTCCTTCTTCAATGCAAGATGGCACAACAAGTTTGGCTTCATGTCTGTGGGAGCTTGGGTGGTCGGGTACCCTTCCAAATGATAATGTTAGTGTCTTCATGTCATGGCCTCACCTCTTCGAAGGGGCTCTAAGGGCTGGACTTTGGACGGAAGTCCCTGCCCAAATTATATGGAATCTATGAAAAGCATGGATTGAGCGAATCTTTAATGATAAAGTCAACTCGGTTGATGCTTTGATCAATAAAATCAAGATCAGGGTTTGTAAACATCTAAATACCTATGTTACATGGGGACACATCCCCTATTTTTGGCCCTATAGGAAACATCCCAGAAATGCATCCCCTACTGTCCCCCCGTCCCCATCCCCGTCCCCGAAATGCTGTGGAACATTTTAAAAACCAACAAGTCAATGTTTTTTGCAAGACAGCGAAGTTACAAATCCAACTGGGCTTTGACATTAACTAATGGTTCTAAGCTGGCACTGAGCTGAATCTATGTTTCATGCATGCCTCAAAGTGTTGGATTTGTAGGCATATTTAGTGTATAGGACAAGACATTTTCTGATTTCACCTTAAATGCTGTCACTAAAAGTTATATAAAACATTAAAAAAAAAAGTTAAAAACATATAATATATTAATATATTTTGAAAAATACATACATCCATAAATAAATACAGACATAAATCCATATGTACATACAGACACACACATGCACGCACGCACGCGCATGCATGCATACTTAAAAATATGTATATTGACCCTCTACAACAAGCCCTGGAAATGTGTCCCCTACATGCCCCCGCCCCTGTCCGTGAAATGCCGTGGAACATAGCTAAATACCAAAGTGGCCCAAAGGAAACATGAATTCTTCTCATCTTGGGATGACCAAGTTTTAAATCACTGGCCACGTCTTATCAAGCCAAGAGGGGACTTTATAAAGACTAAAAAATGTCGTAACAAGGTCCATTGGGCTCTCCCTCCATCTAGCCACCTAAAGCTAAACTTTGAATAAGCTTCTCATGGCAACCCAACACTCTCAGGTGCCAACTACATCATTCATAATGTCAAAGGGCTTGTCATATGGGCTGGCTTGATCAAGCTTCCAAACAGAACCAACCATGATGCTGAGTTTGCAGGACTCTGTGAGGGCCTCAAAGCTTGTCTTGGTAAGGAATTCTCTCGCATGAACATGGAAGGTGACTCACTTTTGGTGGTTAATGCTATTGCCACTCGCTCAGCCCATGGCTGGAAGCCTCGCAAATGGATTGCACGGGAAGTCTTTTCTTCAATCATTTAGGGGACTTCATAATATCACATGTTTTTCAGGAGGCAAATAAGGCTACAGATTTTCTCTCAAACCATGCCATAGATCAAAACAGGGATCATATCTTTTCAAACAATAATCAGAAGTGGACGGGACTGGTAGACATCATCTCAAGGGATACTGCTGCTGTCAATACAGATATTGAATAAAGTTTGTTTTCACTACGAAGGCATTCATGCTACATGAGCAGTTTCTGATTTTGTGGTTGCTCAATGCTCAGGGTGTGGACAAGGTGGTTCTGGCTTCAACCAAGATTGTGCCTGGTTATGGATTGATCATGTTGTAGCATAAGCTATGCTCATCTTTTGATCTGCAATGACAAAGCCATGTTATTATGGTCATCCCCTCCACCCTGCTGTTCTGCCCACAGATTGAGACCTGAAGCTATTTTAGAGAAGTCATTGAGAACAGGAGCCTAAGAATGTTCAGGGATTTTGCATGTCACATGGTGTCCTCTTTTCCCATGCATCTGGAGAGGTTCCATATGTTCAGAGGGTCCGTTGCTCATCAAGTACGAGATTCATAATTTTTTCTTTCAGCTCAATGAATTTGGGAGCTGTCCCCTTAAGACAGCATTTGCCAAAAAAGGGAAAAGAAATTGGACATCTTGAGTTAAGGAGATTCATTTGGGCATACCCTGGTAAAGATGACCAATAAAATTAATCAATTAACTTTATTAAGAGTAACAATCCGTGAATAGATAATGAAAGGTATGGAAGTCAAAAATAAATCTAATAATAGACATAAAATGATGCGGACTCGTGGAGAAAAATAGAGAAGAATATGAGACACAAAATTGTATAATAGGCTTTTTGAAAAGCATGCAAGTAACTGGTGATTACAATCATGGTTCCAGGATCAGAATTATAGGTAGCACCAACTGAGAGACTTCTGATAAAAACAAACGTTTAAGAGTAGTTATAATTATTTTTACACTAATGCAAAAAGCCAACCACTCAAATGAATAATAAACCCCTGCACAGACAATTTAATGTTTGAGTTTACACTATATTATTTTGTCAATTTGCAAATGGAATATATTTTCTGGCCAATTTTGCATTCAATTCTGCTAAAAGGGTAAGTCAATATACTTTTTTTTGTGGAACCTGCATTGCCCTTCAATTTGCTCAACTCCTCAGCAGCCCTTTTCAATGTTAACGTGATATCTCCCAAGCCCCAAGCTACTGATATATGAGGTCGAGGATTCTTATAGAATTCTGGAAGATTGTGGAGTCTAAAACTTTCATCAACAATGCATATTTGTTTAGATATCTCGGATAAGCCTCTACTTGTAACTTCCAATGCAAGAAATGATCTAGTTTGATCATCATTGATAAACACCTCCCACTTTCCAAATTCTATCCAATATCGCTTCTGACTATGCAATTTGTTACGAAGCATTCCTACAAGGGAATCTATTTGATGAACCCTGATTGCAACAGTCCTTGATAGACTAATGTGATACTCTTCTGCCAGAGTTGGGACATCAACATGAGCACCATCTTTGTTTTTCATATTTCCTGAGCACAGAGGCAGATCAGTGTCAATGGTATGTAGTTCTGGTACAAGTAATCCAGCTTTCTTCATAAAAGGGGTTACCACCTCCTTGTCAATTGATGATAAGTTAACCGGGATATAGACATGAACTGCATAATTTCCTTCAACATGTGGAAAGCTCCTTATTCGATTCCCAAAATCCACATTCTTAGAAGACAAATTAGAGGAAAAATCAAGAAGAGTAGCTGGCGATGGAAGCAACGGATGTGCATCCTTTGAGCCATCTTCTCCTCCAATCCTTGGCTTCTTCTCAAGAATCGTTTCAGTATTGTCTTCGTCATCAGATGAAGCATAGGAAGCCTTGAGAGCATCCATAGGTTACTTCTACTGAAAAAGTGCAGGTTGAATTGGACTTTCCGCTTACGTAACAATGTCCATAACTTAGATCAATACATATCAGGTAAGGGTTTGTTGTAGTATATTTATAAGATTTTTTGCTCAGTTGAATGGTCCAAGAGTTACCGATGATGCCTCTTGTTGGACCCGAATCAATAAAACCCTGTATAATCAAATTTATAAGAATTTTTTTAGAAAAACAAAAGAACATGTGTATATTTAAAAGGTGTACAAAATAATTACAAGTTCAGGATACTCCATCATACCTGTAACTGTTGCCGGCCTGCTGATTTGCATCTTCAACATTGCTCTTGAGCCTCTTTTTAGCAAATGACGTACAAAATCAAGGCTAGCGACCACACAATGTAGCAGATTTTATGAGCCGCAGAACGGATTACGAACAAACCCATGATCGGCGCCCGAAACGTCAAGGAGTAGGTTCCTGCGCCTAGAATTTTCAAACTTAAAGATATTTTTAATGACAAATCCTTTGAATCCGCAGATTTTAAAAAAAACTTCAGGCAAGCCCCTGTCAAACAGCGGCTTATCGAGAAAAATGTAGGTTAATGCTTTTGAAGTCTGAGCTTTCCAAACACATAGAGAAACTGTTTTGCAACCGTGTTTTTTTCCCCAAGGAATGCAGGTCTCAACTATGCGGTTCCTTAGGAGAACAACAGATTTGAAGCTTCGAACTCTGGAGACAGCGGACTAGTCCTCCCAAATCTTTGATTTTCCTAAATACTGCACGTTACCCGTAAGACCCCAGACCTAGTCGTTTCCTAACCTACTACAAGTGAAAAACCCAGGTTATCAGATTTTTTAAAAAAGGGGAAAATTATAGGTTTAAAACCTTTCAAACCCTAGAGCTGCTCATCTCTAACACTGTACCGCAAATAGTAAGTACCCAATATTTGAGAATTCTCGCACTATTACAGGGCAACACTTTCAAACCCTGGGCTTGCCGTCTGAATCCGAGCACCGCAAAAAATATGACAAAATTTTACCCTTCGAGAACAAAAACCGAAAGAGAATAAGCGAGCCGCTTTGACACTTGAACTACGTAGCACAATATAATAAAACTAAAAGTGACAAAAAACCACTAGTTAAGAAATGGAATTATATAGCAGGAGGTCTTGAGCCATTGCGGAAACGGAAACGGAAACGGAAACGGAAACGGGAAATACAAGGGAAAAAACCTGAAAATGAAGTGAATTAGAATAGAAAAATTCCTCGCCGATTCTCTCAGGTCCGCTTTCAGCTCTAAAGAAGAAGACGCATCTTAGAAGTAACCATATTCAGTTCTTGTTATGTACTTCATTGAACTATAGCTGTCTAAAGGATAGAGCAATACAACTAGCACTTGCACTTAAGGGAAGTGTTTGGTTTGAAAGCATAAATGAAAGTTTACATAATAAAAGGAAGTGTCACTAATAACTTCTTCACAAAGAATATACATCCTCAGATAATCACTGAAATGAGAGGAGACTGAACCTTTGGTATTTTGACCTCATTTTGTTGATTAAGGAGAACCTGTATATTCTTGATGGAATTTGAGCATTTTGAGCAATGAGAGTACTTTATTAAAAAAAAAGCTTTTGATAATCGATTTTAGTGTGAAGTTTTGTTCTTTCTTCTTCAGATAATGTTGAACCCACCCTAAATACAAAACTTAAATAACTTAAATACAAAATTGTTTTCAACATAATTTGCAATAATCCACCCTAAATTATAAAAAATTGTCAAAATAATGTTGGCCTCCAACAAGGAAGACCCAATTACTTGAAGCTTAGTACATGAAGGTAGCAATCCGAAAAATTGCCTTGGCTTCCTCATCAACACAAAAAACAAGGGACAACCCAAATGTCTCAATTTTACTCTCCTGTGCAAACCACCTTCACTTCCCTGACGAACAGGGGAAGCATTAAAAAATCTTTATTCAAATGCAAACAAAGTAATCATCTATAGTATCTTCCTTCCCTTTAAGTAATTTTTATTTCTTAGGTATCCTGGTAGGATATTGCATATATCCATTGATTCTCAAGTAAAGCTTTGTTAGTGGCTTCAGGGAAATGGTTGCATATCTATTGAGATGGCCTTCATTCTTCTAATATAAGGTAGGAACTATGAGGAAAGTAACAAGACCTATAATAGAAAGCATATATTAGCTGCAGTTGTGATTACACAAAATAGGTCTTGCATAAGCAACCAGCGAGTAACGTGGGAACTATGAGGAAAGTAACAAGACCTATAATAGAAAGCATATATTAGCTGCAGTTGTGATTACACAAAATAGGTCTTGCATAAGCAACCAGCGAGTAATGTGGGGAAATGATCCACAAGTAAACAATCTTCTTTTTGTTCCCAAAATATAAATTCATTTCTAAAATCTCAAAAATATTTAATAAAAATAAGCATAATGGTAGAATATGGAACTTAATTGTATATCCAAGTGTAAGAAAATCAAACCAACCTCCAACAATTAAGATAAGCCATGAGCAAGCAGTCATCCGAGACAGATATTAAGGATCGTGTAAAACAATTTTATTTGCAAGGAGAAAAAATGCATAAACATAGGGAGTTTTGGTCTATAATCACCTTGAAGAAGAGTTTGGGATCTTTCCCATGTGCAATATCATTTGCATCTCTGAAGAAAACATTGACATGTTCACGTATTGAATTGGATTTTTTGTTCACGAATTATTTTGATAGTTATAATTCAAACAAAGGAAGTGGTGGTCTATAGTTGTACACTCCAAGATGAGTCAGTTAAATGGGAGAATTACATATATATTTTGATTATTCAAAATAGCTCCAAATTCCATCTTCTTGTCAAAAGTTTCAAATGAGATCTGTTAACATAAAAGAAAGTTTGTAAATTAAAAACACATAGGGTGCGGAGATTGAATTAAAAACATACAGGCTGCAAACAACTCGAACATTTTGGAAGTTAAAAAAGGTGGGCTGTCCAAAATACTATTTACCAATTTTCCTAGTGTTTGAAAATGGCCAATAATTGAGAGGGTAGCTAGACCTGAGTTATAAATATTTTCTCATTACAAATTAGAATAAACTTTTTATTGAGGTTTAGTTTAAAGCAATTTATGTATCCTGATTTTACACAAATATTCCTTTTGGTCGTTTGAAACCAACCTTGCAAGATATGGTTCATTTGGCATAGCACATTGGCCTACTTTCTAGTTTGATTTGAGGTCAAGGGAGTTGGTAGTTTTTTATGGCCGAGCTTGTAATAGATATTTGAGCTCTATTGGTTTCAAAGTGCTTCCTTCATGCCTACCAAAAAACTTGAAGTTGGGAAATTGAGCTAAATTGCAGTTATTAATGTTGTTTGTAAGGAAATGTCCTAGTCTTCTTTATTTCGTATAAGTTTGAATAGAGTTAATTCAATTAATGATACTTTGTTGCTCTCTCAGATGTACTAATCTAATCATTGTAACCTTTGCAAGCTGAAATAATTGTAAGCAATTTAGCTATAAATCTTATCTTAGAACACATAGTTGTGCAGCTGAAATAATGATAAGTGCACAATTTCAAATTACATTATGGTTATGGATGTGTAGGGATGAACCTATAATGTATTATCATAATGGTTGAATGTTTCATGGTTTCTTTTGGTCCATTATGATGTTTTTATTGTTAATTTTTTCATTGCGTAATTCGTTTCTTTTATTTTATGGAGCTAGTGTTGTTTTGGTCTTGTAGTTTCTTCAACTTGTATGTCAGTGACCAATGAACATGAGATAGTTTTATAATTGTTGTCCTTTATGCTTTGGATTTTGTTAGACCTAGGTGATTTCACATTCATCAAACCAAATAAAATTATTTGAAAGAATTATAAAATGACGACTAACAGATGTGAAACTTCATACATGCTCACTTGGGATGATAGGATCTTTAATTTGTAGAATTGCTCCCTTGTAATTGATATCTTATTCCTTCTTTCTTTCTTCAATAAGAATATTGACATTTTTCCAATATTGAACATTTCCTACTTAAATTTTCTTATTATATTCATGGTACTATGCAAACACTTTCATCTCATAAGCATGTAGTTTCAATGATGCTAGCAAATAAAATCCTTGTTTTGAGGAGATTGTAATATATAAGAGCACAATAATTGGTAGGGAAAATAAATCCTTCTTATATCCTATGAAATGAATTATGTTGAACTCATTCAATTGCCATGTTATTTCTAAGAATATAATTCTATCAAAAATACATTTTGACAAAATGTGTGGCCAATATTTGTATAGTAGACCCTGATAATTGTTGTGTTCAAATGTAGGAACAAATCATCCCAATTATAGCTATATATTTTCTAGCTCTCTTTTTGGGTTTTTTTTTACATTATTTAAAATTCTATACAAGATATTCCTCGAATAGTACATAATCTTATATCTTGCAGTGCTTGTCCCATATATTGGTCTTATTTGGATAGAAATTGGGTCTCCGCAAGTGTTTGGAGTTGTAATTGTATGAGCCTTTCCTAAATCATCTTCCTGTTGTATATGTGACACAACATTGAATACCATTTAAATAATGAAATTCTATCAGCAACCCAACAAGAGACCGGCTCTTTGTGAATTTCCTCAGCAATATATGATGAATAGCCAAAATCTCTTTTCAAATCCCTATGATGGATGTCAGAGACCATCATCGTTAGCACTTGAGTCTTATAATCAATTACTAATTCTTGACATAAGGCACATGCAATTATGAAGTATTTCTTAAACATATCCACATTGAAACCATTTGAAGTATATCACAAGATAATAATGTATATCCACTTGCAAAACAAGTATGCTTATCACAAGACAAAAAAATATAGTAATTCTTACTTATTATCTATGACAAAGAAGAGGTCCATCAAAAATAACACAGACTCTCTCAGATTACAACGATAGATAAAAAAAAAAGGTTAACCCAAATTAAAACTGTACACAAAAGCATCACAACAAGCTCCCATTTATGAGCTCATTTTAAGAGGAAAGGCCTATTAGTATTGTACTTCCAAGATAGAAAACAATCAACTCAAAATCTCAAGGAAAGAAACACCCAAGTTTCAGATGCTCTTTTCTTAAATAAAGGATGCTTTTGCACAAATTTATAGGGTAGGCAACACAACAATATGCATGATGGCATATAGAAACTACAAATAGTAAACCTGAATACAATCATAGAAATTGACACAAAAGACCATCATGAGATGAAGGAGATGGCTTTGAAATTTGGAATAGCTAAAAGGAAATAAATAAATCATAGAAATTCTACAATATATCACTACTAAATTTTAAAGTTCAAACATATAACAAAAATAGGTAAACCCATTACTACCATTTTACATTTTATGAGGACGCCTAACATTATGAACAAGATTCAAACTTTTTCGATGAGGAGCATTTTGAGCTTCCATATTCCATAGAAACGTTGCATCTAGCGGAGGCTTAAATTAAACATAAGAATACATAGAAGAATACACCATATAGTCTCAATGCTGAAAAAATAGCCACCTTCACCAGGGTGGCGGAAAATTAAATGATATAGGAGAGAATGCAAAAGAATCTCAATTGAAAATGAGAGATCGTAGAGTCAAAAACAAATAATATGCTACAACACTTTTTTATGCAGAGATGGCAAAAAGTTAAGGCTAAATGCAAAGGATTACAAACAGGGAAAATATCTTATATGCAGAGCATTTACATCTAAAATACATAGAGAATGAACTATGTTCCCATTCAAAGAGGACAAGACTAATCCCAAAATTTCTTGACAAGTAAAAGAACTTTTTCCTAGTGTATGAGAAGGCCCATTATTACCCACATGAAAATAAGCAACCTTTGATGGGTATCATAGAGAAGGAAAGAAGTGCCAAGACAAAAGAAATCCACCATGAAAATGTAATGATTTGATGGAATTTTCAAATAAGAAAAGGCTTATTATGGGAAGCCCACAAAGGACACACAAAAAATCAAGAAAAACCTTACAGATGAGATACGATCTTCTCAATAGATAAGTTTCTAATTTCCTCGAGTAAGCATGTGACTACCTTTAAGTACTCCAATATTTAGTGAAAACTACTAAAAATAAAATTTGAAGAAAGATACGAGACAAAATATTGATGGAGTTATTTGGACACTCAAGGACTAGAAACATAATTGAACAGTTCCAATTCAACAACTTGTAGAAAAGTCAGTCCTACAACTACAAGTTAATTGTAGGATCAAAGTCTTAATGAAGGTGACGTTGATTGTACATGTTTATCATGGTTCATTTTGTCTGCACTAAGGAACTCTACAATACTTTCAAGGAGCCTTCTGTAAATCAAAACAAATCTCACTTAAGCTATGGTTTCTTCATCAATAAAGCATTTTGCCACCAAAGTTTATTTTATCAAGTCTAAAATCTTTTTCCATATTTACCCACTATGAATATGGTGACATTGGAAATTATTTCTTTCCATTGAAAATTGTCAAACAATAATGATAGGAGCAATATGATTTCATGCTAGAGATCATGTTTTATAATATTTAAAAATCGTGCTACATTTATTTTAGACCAAATCATGTGTGTCATGCTAGGGGTTTTCAAATGTAAACCTTAGTCTACTAAATAGTTAATAAAATATATATCCATCCTAAACCTCGACGTATATATAGATGCTCAATTAGTTCATAATTCATAACACCTTAGCGGTTTCATATATGCCATGGTGGCTGTATCTTGATCTCCATAGCAATTTGTTTGTTTCAAACCTAAAATAAGAGTGACAATGGGAAATGGTGCCACTTCAAGTTCCCTGTTGTGTGGTATCTCTTCTTCAACTTACCTGCTCATAAATGCCATCTATGGATCACAAAAAGACACTAAAAATAAATCAAAGGCAACATAAATGTGTTCAAGCATTTCCAAAGGTGATGTATAGGAGTTCTTGAAGTCAAAAATGACTGTGACAGTAAAGAGCAGCAATGAAACATGTTGGATAAGGAATTAATTCTCATCAAGGTAGGTTACAGAGAATTGTAGGGTGTGGTGAAGATGTTTGCTACTCTACCCGACGACGCGAGGAATTACCCATCGACTGGGTCATCTACAATGTTGGTATTAGTGGCTTCTGATGGATTTATAAAAGTTGAAATCCTTGTCTGTGGCGATGCTCCTGATAATGCCTTCACTTTTGCAAATGCTGGAAAAAAATTTACGATGCTTCAAAGCTGCGGGAGAAATGTGATCACAGATTCAAAGCCCGGTTGGGCGATGGAGAACATGCCTACTCCGAGCGTCATGGATGACATGCTAATTCTCCCCAATGGAGAAATTCTGATAATAAATAGAGCTCAAAGTGGAAGTGTCGGTTGGGAGCTCAGAAAAAATCAGGCACTTGCTCTTGCAAAGATTGATGCTAACGAGTTTGATTGCATTTCACCTGTCTGCCATGTCTATGAAGAAATTTTGAAGGCATGTGGTTTGACATACTGAACAAGGAAAGAGATCAAGATAAGACACCACCCATCTTGCTTCTGTACGCACGTATTAAACAACATTGATGGCTGGAGAAATACAAAAAACTAAGTGTTTAGCGATTTCAGGAGCGTGAGACTAGTTTGAGGCGTGAGACAGGTTTCATTATGTACAGATGCGAGAGATCTCGCAGGGAAAGCCTATCAGTTAATAACAAGATAATCATTGTTCTTGATATAGAAGAGGGTGTGATCCACTTCATGAGTACTTGAATTAAAGAAGAAAACCTTTTTGTTTGCAAATAATGAGAGACCATCAATAAAGTCCTAAGATCTTACAAACTATAATTTCCTCTAAGATAAAAATACTATCCTTAAAGAATAGAAGGCTGCTTAGAGGAACACAAATATATTTGGATGAAGATCTAACTTTCGCTCAACAAGAGGAACAAAGGAAGGAGTGGGAAAAAGTAAAGGTAGCCAGAAACAAGGGAATGTGGGCTTGGCTAAAAAATGGGAAAGCTCAAATAAGCGAGCACTTCTCTAATAAGAAATAGGAAATTGGGGCCCCACAGGATCACTTAAGGGTAGTAAGTTGGAACTGTAGAGGCTATTTGTGGAGAAGAGGTCCTGGGTTGGGGCCATAGCAGATGGGGAGGATATTATCATACTTGTTGAAACACATGAGCATGAAGGGTGTATAGTCCCATATTGTAATGAGTACAATAAATTTTTAGTCTGGAACAAAGGGATGAAACAGGTAAAGGACACGGTGAAATCACATTTTTTATCAGAGAGAAGTGGTATGGCGTTGTTAAGTTTGAAAAAGAGGATCCAGACAAATAATACATATGGCTACAAATAACAATAAATGAGACAACTTTCAAATTGGATGCCTGTTACTTTGCTTTGAAAAACTCTAAATTCTACAAGAAATGGAATTTAGACAATGAAGACCCATTTGCCTCTTTAAAAAAAGATATTTATGTTTTCAACAATTTGGGAGAAATTATGCTTGTGGGGGACTTCAATGTTAGGATTTCCAACAATCAATCGCTGCAATTATGTAATGTGGAAAAAGGAGAGTCTAACCCTCTATGGCTAGAAGAAAGCAGTGACCACTCTTGGAAAACAAACTCTCAAGATAGTGATGGGGGTGTTTCACACTTCGAGACAGAATTATTGGGGTTGTGTTGTCTTTTTGGCATGGTTATTTGCAATGGAATGAGCAGTTGGGCTATATCGGGAGGGATCACTTGCAAAACTTACAATGGGCAAAGTGTAGTGGATTACTTGATATGTTCTCAAAAACTTACAGGTAGAGTGTTAGTGTTCGATATTGGAGAAACGCCTATAGAGCTAAAGTCTGACCATGTGCCTCTTTATATTAAGATGGATGTGGGTCCTAATAATCAACATAACAAACATGACCTCCACAAGGATAGGGCAGCGGTTAACAATGGAAGAATACTCTTAAATCAGGAAAATAAGGACTTATTCACTGCAACTCTTAAACAACAATTTGTGGAGATAGATAACAACAACAAGTTTCAAGATGGGGTCAACAATAATTTCAAGCATATACATAGCATCTTGTTGATTCCTATTATACAAAAGAAGTTAAAGACATGTAAAAGATCTAGCATTAGAAAGAGGGCAGCTAATACTTTCTCGACTAATCTGTGGTATGATGAGGAGTGCAAGGCTTCCAAGAGATCTATGAGAGGGAAAGATACGAGCATAGAAATCAAGAAGAAATATACAAAGTTGATCCAAGCTAAAAAAAGAAGAATATGTTAATGCCAGAAGGAGGGAGTTAATATCTTTGAGCAAACACAACCCCAAAGACTTTTAGAAAGAATTGCAACAAAGCAAAAAATCAAAGCAAGTGTTTTTTTGGGTCGTGCTCTGTTCTTTCTAGCAGGCGTATCATTTTGGAAAACTTTAATGCTTTATCTTTTTGCTATGTTGTAAATGGTTTCGGGTTTCATTCAAAACTTATTTTTACCTTATTAAAAAACAAAGCAAAAAATAAACTAAAAATAGTAATATGGATACACAATGGTTAGAATATGCAAAGTCACTTTATGAATGGATTCATGAGAAGAACTCCCCTCCTATTGTTAAAACTTCATTACAGCTCTTCACTGAAGATGATATCAAGAGAGGAATAAAGAAACTGGCAAATGGTAAGGCAAGTGACATTAATGGGCTGCAAGCTGAATTTCTAAAGTAGGGAGTTGATCTCCTTGCCCCTCACATAAAAGGTATCTTTAACAGGGTCATTCAGGAGGGTTTTCCAGTTGACTGGACTACTAGTGTTGTTATCCCTCTATTTAAGAGTGGGGACATTAATAATCTGTCTAACTATCGCACTATTATGGTCAACCCTCTTTTTGGAAAACTTTTTGGGAGCATGATAGAATGTAGAATCAGTAATTGGGTGGAATGGGAAAGAAAAAGGGAAAAAGGGCAAGCGGGTTTCAGACCTAGGCATTCTACTATTGATCATTGCATCACTCTTAGGTATTTAATAGAGAAAATATGGGACAGCTAGGGGGAGAAGTCTATTGTTGTTTTGTGGACTTCAAGAAAGCCTTTGATATGGTACCGAGGGACAAGCTAAGGAATAGAATGGAAGAATTAGGCATTCTAAATGTGTATAGAGCGACACTACATAGACTTTATGAGAGGGTCAAACCTAAAATCAGAACTAAAGATGGTATGTCCGAGTGCTTTGGTAGTGACATCGATGTGAAGCAAGGGTGTCCATTATCCCCCACTTTGTTTGGTTTATATATTGATAAACTCGAAGCCTGGTTAGATAGAATTAATGGTGAGGGAGTCCATTTGGCCGGGTATGTGGTGAAGCTTCTTTTATAAGCTAACGATCTTATCTTAATTTCAAAAATATCCTAGGGACTAAGAGATCAGTTGGTGGATCTAGAATGCTTTTGTTAGGAAGTGGGAATGCAAGTGAACATTACCAAGACAAAAATCATGATTTTTTCTTTGAAAAGAAAAGATAACCATATTGTTTTTCTTTTCAAAGGCAACCCGTTAGAGATCGTAAAATAATACAAGTATTTGGGGATTGACTTTCATTATAGGCTAAGTTGGGAAACTAGTAGATCTAAAATAATACAAGGAGGTTGGAAAGCTTTCTATCTACTTCAAAATAGGTGCAGAAAAGCCAAGTTGTGCGATTGGAAAACTAAGAAAAACTAAGAAAATTATTTTTGGTTCACTGGTCACACCGATTGTTCTTTAAAACAGTAAAGTTTGTGGGGGCAGCATGATAAAGTGTAGGTGGAGACATTTAGAGAGGATTCAGAAGCATTTAATCACTAGCAGTATCAAGGTCAAAGTCTCAATACCTTATGAAATTCTTTTAGCGGAAGCTGGCATTTTCCCATTGGAGGTTGCAACGATTACCCGGTTAATAAGTTACTTAAAGAAACTTGAAAACATGGATAATAAACGATGGCCCAAAATTGTAATGAAAGAGGATTTGGTTCGCAGGAAGAAGACTTGGATGAAATAAAACATAAAGTGGCTGAATAAGTGGAGCATCAAGCTACAAGATTGTCCGAACACAAATACGGAAATAAAGAAGTTTGCCATGGATAAATTTTAGATTGCCATGTGGTCTAATAATATGGGGCAGAAAAAGGTGCATTATATAGAAGTGTTCAACCCTTCCCGCAAGCATAGGGATAAGACTTATCTAGGGGCAACTATTAAAGGTAAAGCTAGAGTGTTGTTGGCTAAGTTAAGGATGGGCTCTCACCATATGAGATGCGAGACTGGTAGATGGAAAAGGCCCAAAGAGGAGTGGGAAGAGAGGATTTGTAGGTTCTGTGAAAAGGGTGCAATTGAAATAGAATGGCACTTTCTCTTTGAATGCACGACTTATGATGACATTCGGGTTCAGTACAGGGACATCGTGAAAGATGGTAGCATGTGCAGTTTATTTGAGGAGGATAAGATCAAGCAGACGGCTAGTTTGATCGTCAAGATTCACAGCAGGAGAGTGACTATGGAGTTAGTTTAGGTTTGTACTCTTGTGGTCCCTTAGACTAATGGTCTCGTGGACATCATTAAAATTCTTCATTCATTCTATACTTTAGCTTGGAGAGGAACTTTCACACTTTCACATAGGCTCAATGTGATGGGTGGAAAGAATTCAACTGGTTTGAGTTATTCTATTCATATTTCACTTTTAAGGATTAAAGTGTAGATATGCAATAATGATTTAGACTTGATTTATATCTTGTCCTTTAAGTGATAAAGATGTTTTTTTAAAGTAAAGCTAAATTTGGAAGATTTGACTTTCAGTTAAATTAGTATAAAGGTAAAAGAGTACAATAAAAAGATTATAACATATTCAATACAATGAATTTTCTTACAGTTGAGAGTAACATTAGTTGTGGATGTTACCTTGGAAGTTTTTCTAATGAATGTAAAATTGTTTTCAAGGTGTGATTATTTATATATGCTTTCACATTTTGAAGATTTCATTAATGTGTGATTATGCAAAATAACATGCAATATTATTTAGCATAAAAAATAATCATCTAGATTTGAAATTCTGCACTATGATGGATGTGGGGAGGCACGAGAACACTTGGAAAGTCATTGTGCATGAGATCAATACAAGAAAATGGAATAGGACAGTGAGGTCAATTGTAAGAGATGTGGACAAAGATGAGGATAAGGGTGAGGCATCATGTAAAAGGGTAAAAAATAATGTTGACCATATTTCTAGTTCAGTTCAAAAGAATTATGTTTGCCTTAACTAAGAAGCTTTTTATTCCATAAAACAAGAAAAAATAAAAAGATGAACCTAAGAATACCATGCAAGAGCACAGAGGGACATTGTATAGTTTATTATTTATGGCTTAAGCTAAGATTGGCATTCAGCCATTTGATGGATAAATAAATGCAAAGTGGCTTGACCTATGGGAGTGTCAAAGTGTGATTCATTTCAACTAACACAAGATGTATCTTCATCAAAAAGTTTCTTTTGCTAGATTTAAACTATTCAAGCATGCTCTCCCCTAGTGTGAAAGAAATAATGCTCATTCCTTGCTAGTTTATAATATGCCATCAATTTGTGGGTGGGAGGATTTCAAAGGGTTGTTAAAGAAGTAATATTACCATGTTTGCTATGAAGGATAAAGAGTGATACAATATCATTACTTAAAAACAAGCCCAAAGTATGCAAGAATATAGAAGAAAGTTTAGAAAGAAAGTAGTCCAATTGGGAAAGGATGTCATGGACCTTAAGGTGTTCCATAAATGGGCTTTTATATTCCTAAAGAGGCTTATTTTGATTTTCAAATCCTAGGACATAGATGAAGTGTGTGCATAAGCACCATCTGCATTCAAGAATATCATGGCTATGACAAAGGCAAGGATAATGGCAAGTGGAAAAGGAGGAAGAACACAAATAAGCTATTAATACAAAGGTCAAAAGTAAGTATTAGCTCCATTGCACACATTGGTGGAAGGATAGACGTATAGAAGAGGGGTGTTAGAAGTTATACCCAAAGTTGGCTCCTTCATGGAAGAAGAAAAAGACTGACAAGAGTGTCACAAATGTGAGCGAAGGGAAAGAGATAGATTACAATTTCCAGAATGACAATAAGTAGTCAAATGCTCCAATTTGTATGGGTGCGTGCAAAGTGAATGATGAATCTCTTAATAAAGATAAAACCACCAATGTCGTCCACATAATAAACCAAATGAAAAGGAAAAAAGTACATTATTTTTGTGGGTTGAAGCAAGGAGTGGATAAATCTTTAACTAAGCAATGTAAGCTTCAATTTAGACTTAACCCAAAATTTAGAGATGAGGTGATTGTAGATGCAATGTCTTTGGTTGTTTTTGTTGTCATCTTTGGAAGTCTTTATTTCTATGATTGGAATATAGTTTAGTTCACAAAGAAGACCAAATAAAGGTTTTGGTTGAATGGCAAGGAATAACATAGTATCCTAAAATTAGGATAACTTCAGAGAAACTCGCAAAAATTTGGTAAATTTCACTCATTAATCTGATTTTGAAAAATCAACAAAGCATTCTAAAATTAGGATAAATTGTTGTATACTAAGAAAACATATTACAAACTGTAATTACAACATTATTTCTTTGAAATCAACTTGTTTATGAATGTTATGGAAGGTGACGGAGAATTTTTTTTTAAAAACATCATATTCAACTTAAGTCAATATAAACAAGGTTTGATTTCCAAACCCACTTGATTGGTAACTAAAGTAGCATGAGCCCTAACGAACCACACAAAATAATAAATAGGCTTCATAAAACCATCAATGGTTTTCAAAAAGGACTTAACATAAAAAAAAAAAGCCTTATAAATTTTGTGTTCTTGTCTAAACCCCATTAAATATAACTAAAAGCCTTCCCTAGCAACATGCTTTCAATCAATATAGCCTAAATCTCATACACATTTTCTCTTCAATTGTCCATTATATGATGGCATTAGGAAGTATTACAAGTATTCACAATCATACCATAGTATATATATGATCTTAAAACCAAAAATAAGAAAAGATGCCCATATAAACAATGATCTTATATTATGTGGACCATTCTTGCTTAAAGCACCTCAAAAGTCTTCTATCAAGAGTGAAATATTGATTCAATGCAATAAAATAGATGTTGGGAATTTTACTTTAAAACTAAACACCCCTATTCCCAGTAAGATTTGAACATGTAAAGATACTTTGGTTAGTCTTATATACCACTTTTCATGTAAACATCAATCTAAACTCATTGATAATATATTAGATTAAAACTAGAAATCCATCTAAAAACTAATCTGCACGGGTAAATATACTTCAATAGACCACACAAACCATTCTTATTTAACATTAAAATAGATTTGTCTAATCATATAATATTGCAATATTATTGAGCAGGAGAAGATGCTTCTAATACTAACTTACAAATTGCATTATCCCTGACAATATTTGCACATAGAGAAAGTTGTTCAATGCAAAGTGTGGAAAAATTGACACCGCGATAGGCAAATACTCCATTTGGGACAACCATCTTCACCCTCTACACAAATTCAATAGAGTTGCCACATCTCTTCTGTATTGCCCGAGCGATTTCTATTTCAGAGGAACTGAGCTCCCCTTCATCACTATGCTTCGCATTGCACTACAACACTTCAAGGTATCTACACCCAACTCATGTGTGTGGAAATTGTGTTTAGGTGCACTTTAATTGTCTGAAAAGCCTGATTCTAGCGAGCCTGTACAATCCTAAAGAGCACTAAATTTTCTATAATGCCCAATTCATGTTGGACTGTGCCATTTTCGATGGGGAGCCCAAAATGAATAGATTTTCTTTGTATTGTAGATGAATTTGAAAATCTCTTAGGATAAATGTGGTTGTCTAATATGTGTGGGGAAATGTATAAAAAATGTGAAGTGGAAACATGAAGTTTTGGCATGATTTTGGTGAGGAGGACAGGTATACATTTGGAGAGACTCTACCTTTAAAGAATCGTATTAATTTAAATGAGGAAATCACATTACCCTATGATCACATTTGAGACCCATATGGTATTCTCTAGTTGCACATTAATATAAATGCATAGAGGTGAAGTCTCACAGCATCTCCATGTCATTATAGAAATTACGACACTTAAAAATGGAGGAGGTGTAAAAAACTAAAGTGGATCAGTACAGACATGACACGTCAAATAGAGAAACTACGTGTCAATCAGTATAGAAATAATGTGCCTCATGAGACTGTGGAAACTACCCCTTCCAACACATTCCACATGCCAGGAAAACTGGCAAATATCTTTGCCTTAAAACGTCTACAATCCTGTAAAGTCCATAGCAATGTGTAATGTCCACCCATAGTTTATTTTTTCAGTTTTATATTGTCAAACTCTTTTCTAGGCCACTTTCATGTGTGTGTTGATTATTTCAACTTTATTATGTGGTTTTGGATGTATGACATTACATGGTGATTTTATATTGGATAGTTATGAGATATCATATGTTTGTGATTAGATGATGTTAGTTACTTTGATGATGATTATTTATGTGTTTAAAATGTTGTTTATAATTATGATTGTACTTACCTTGTACTTGCATGTGTATGGCTAGTATGTATGTTTACCTTTCTGTTTGATGTGGTTGAGGGACGAAGTCGTAGTTACCTGCTTGCAGGATCCACATGATGTCTCGATCCCTGCCATTGCTTGTTTATGGATGTACATGCTTGTCTTTTATGTAATTTTGCAGGTACCAAACATCGACTTCCCTAAATTATTAGGATGAGCACGCCCTATCACAAAGTCTCAATCATAAGAGAGAGGAGATAATGCCAGGTCTAAATCCCAACCTATGTCATTTTATTCTCCTAAAATAGTGGACAAGTTTCTGATATTTTACCTTCCTAAATTCATCCAGGTGACATGAATTCATAAGCCTTTCCCTTGAGCATGATTATCATTTTATTAGGTTCAGTTGGTTTTTCTGATCTTTGGTTGGTTGGTGTGGTTGTTGTGAAATGATTAAATGATTTACTAAGATTAATTATGTGGTTTAAATAATTAAATCTTATTAAATATAGAAAATTAAATGTGAAGGTATTTAATTAATAAAAATTAATTAAATATATTTATTAATTAAAAAGACTTAATTAAAAGTCTAATGGTAGAATTTAAAGATTTAAATAATTATTAAATTCAAACTTAAGGTAAATTGGATAAAACAATAATGAAGTGATTAAAAAATATTATTCTTTCAGTTAAAATTGATATGCAATTAGTTACACATTCAAGTTAAATAAATTAAATAAATAAAGAAATTCTTATTAGTTAAGTGAACTCATATAAACAAGAATTACAAAAAGTGCATGGAGTTATTAATTAGAAAATTGAATAAATCACGCAAAAGAGAGATTGATAAAAATAAAGTTTGTAGAGTTGAGTTGACTTCTGGCTTTGCATGGTTGAGTTCGAGTTTCAAATTCCCTTTTCTTTATGAGGAGTAATTTGGCCATTATTGTACACAGATTTGTAGGTTTTGGATGGAAGGATTGAATTGAAAGATTTTTATGTAAGCTTGGGATTTTCAACATTTTTTTGGTCTTCTTCGTGTTTCTTCAATTGGTGGTTTGAGGTAGGGTTTGAAAACCCTCGTAGATTATATTCTTTTATTTCAAAAAGATTATTTTCTCTATGCCTATTAGATATGGGTGATATATATAATTTGTTGATTTTATTATCATGCTTGGAATTCTGGTTACTAAGCTTTTGAGATTTTGTGTTATTTATGCTTGGTATGTTAGGAATTGCCATAATTAAATCTCATTTTAAATCAGCTAGGTTTTGATAAAATTTGAGGTAGAAAACCTTAGGGTTTGTATCAAATAAAATTTTCAAAGTAATTTTGCTTCTTGGTAATAACTAGTTATTTAATTCCTCACTTTTATGAAAAAACAAATGTGTGTGTGTGTGTGTATATAATTAAATATTTTATTTATCCTTATTAGATAACTGAGAGGGGGGGGGGGGGTGAATTAGTTAAATCAGTTATCCTACAGTCCCAAAACTCTGAGATGTACTTTTTAAAACTTATTCAACAAATTAAACAGCTCGGTAAGATCAAATAACTATCTTTCTATTCATTTACCGAATACCTATTATATCCAAAACTTGTCTTTACCGATTAATCAAATATGCAATATGTAAAGTATGATAGCAAAACAATCATAACAAATAACACATAACACAAAGATTTAACATGGAAACCCTGCTAAGGGAAAAACCACCTGGGACCAGTAACCCAAAATATTTCACTCTTTTGAAGTGAGCTCAGTTAGGAGCCAACCCTATTAAAGGTTACAATGCACACTGTCAGGTGTGACCTGGTTAAAGGATTTATCACTAACAGTTAACTTTTGACCAGCATTCACTATGGGGTCAACAAGAAAACAATTAACATTCCTTAAATATCATATGGAAATACAAAAGACTATTAAGTCCACTCGGTTAAGAGATTTTGCTGTAACAATGGTTAAACTGATACAATAGTGATCTGATTCAAATACAACTCAATTTGCAAGTATTCAGATCTATGCTAAGCTCAAAATAACTTGTCTGATCAATAATAAATTCACTTCATCATATCCTTCAACTTACTTCACTCTGTGTTTATATCTTTGATGCTCGGTTATGCCTACAGTTCAGCTCGGTTCTGTCTATAACCAATTTGATCAGGAATGCATGAAAAAATATCTTCACGTGAAATCTTCTGCAGTCTCTATTCATCCAACATAGTTCAACTATGAATCTCATGTCTCTTAAATAGACGTGTAAACAATTTTCATATCAGCCATTAGATTTTGTCTCTTAATCTTCTTCGTCCATTTTGTCACTTCAAGCTTCCTTGGTAGATGTGTCAATAACATGTTTCATTCTCTTCCCTTCGATCATCTCTAAATTTTGTCAGTCGTGGATCTTAAACAAACTTCATCTCTTACCTCAGAATCATAAGCAATTTCCAGCTCATCAATTTTAGTCGGCTGTTATAACATTTAATATTTTCATCCATACTCGATTAATACTGAATGCATCGATGATAACTAACTCGGTTATTACTATCACTCAGTATATACAAGATTGACTCGATGTCTACAAAAATCTTCAATTACCGACCACATTAACTTGTTCAATTCTGATCTCTTATTCATAATAGAATATTGTAACATGCTCAAGTCAACAATATAATGTCATAGACTCATCAATAAGTTACCCAATGTATACCTTATCCTTATCTGTCATATCCATCTTTTCTTTATGTAGATGTCTCATTTCTTCACCATTTCTCCCTTCTACAGATGTTTAGATGTTTGTAACTATCATGATAAGTATAGTCAAAAACTAGTTGACATCAATGATAACATATTGACTGATTTAATCATCTTACATATCACTTTAATAGCTCGGTGATCTCTAATCACTATTTCTTCAGTTCATCAAGATATTCAATCAGTTGTAGGGCATCAATGCTATTGTTTTCTTTTGAAAAAAAATATATGATGTTGTTTGCTAGAAATTTTCTAATGTTTGAAAAAAAAATTAAAAAATTAAAAAAATGTGGATGGAGGTGGGGGTATCCCCACCCCGACAACTATAGCTGTCGACGACAGCCAAGGGGGAAGACCCCCTTTTCTTTATTTGATATATATATATACACACACACACACACACACACACACACACACACACACACACACACACACACACACACTTTTTGAGTACTATTAGTTGATTTTTTTGTAATTGACTAATGTAGAAGATAAGTTAATTATTAATTAATTAATTTTATTGATTAATAATTAAGAAAAATTGTTTTATTTTCTAAATTGAGAATTTTTATGAAATTATATTATTTTAGTCATTATTAATTTTGAAATCAATTTATCTTAAATAACATTATAAATTGATTTCCTTAGTATTGGAATTTAATTTGAGAATGTAATAATAGTTTTGTTAGTGATTATTTTTAATAAATTAATTTGTGTAATGGTATTTTACAAATTAGTTTATTATTATTAAATTCTTATGAATGTTTTTCCTTCTATATTTATGGGTTAGGAGGAAATCTTTTGTCATCTTTTTAGGATTGTACCAGAGGTGGAGTTAGGGTTAATGTGTTATGTTTGTTTACCTTGCGTACTTCTATGGCATTCGATTTTGTCATAACCCAACCTCATGGAAGCTTTGATTTTATTATGATGGAAATTGGTTATGTGAGTGTTCCTGCGATACTTTGGAACCAGGTTTTGATTTTATGATTGATGATTATCTATGAGATATTTTTGAGAGTTATGAACTTAGGGTAGGGTATCTAGGTGTTAAAGGGGAAGTGGCTTGCTTTGGAGGCGTTAGATCCCAGAAGTGGCTACCTGGGTATTCTTAGTAGGTTACTTAAATAAGTGATAATATAATACATTAAATGGGGTTTTTAAATGAATTAATAAGATAATGGATTCCTCGCTCGTGCCTTAAGTGCTAGTATAGGCTAAGGGTGGGAGTAGGAGAAGATGTTTGCCTGTCTACTAGTGGCAGTGAGTTCTGGTATGTTTAGTTGTCCTTGTCAACATGAGAGGGTTTCAAGTTCCACATATGATCACACTTGGGAGTCAGAGTCCAGTGAGATGGTTCCATGGGGTTGACATATGTGATTACACTTCCCTAATTTCATCTTAGGTTTCCTACATATGTTGGTTGCCTCTGGATTAGTATGTGTACCTTTGAGTTACTGAGTTGTACCCTTAAGATAGGAACTTATAAGACCCTTTCTTAGTATTACCTGATGATTGATTTTGATATTGTTATCCGAGTGGGGTCTAATGTTATCTCCTCAACATGGTGGGAGTGGAACCACATGTTTCCACAAGGTTGAGAGGTAGTGATTCTTTTACCATTTGACACTTTGATGGTCTTGTACCAATGTTGGATGATCCTTGTTGCAGTTACTTTGTATCCTATCTTCTTTAAAGATTTGTACCTATTCTTTCTTTATTTGTACCCTTGTACTTAGTTGTAATTAATACCCTACGACTTGTATAGTGGATGTGGGTTATCATGTGTACTTTATAGTTAAGATGTATTTGTTTATTCTTGAGATGGTGTACTATGTAGAAGATTTATATGATTATTGTACTTAATAGATTAAATAGTATTTACGTGATTCTACATCAAGGAACCCTTGAGATTTGTAATGTGTAATTGAGATTATGTATATGAGTATTTATGGACTTTATATTTTACTTTCATTTTGTTGTTCAATATTGTTTGTAAACTCTTAAAATTTTTTGTAAACTTAGTAACATGTTTTAGGTTAATATCTCTTGGGTTCCCTGGTGGGGCATTACACAATGCCTTGAGGGATGTGAATTCTCTCTTGCAATGCACTGACAAAGACCTCAAGGGTTGAGCGTTCTCTTGCATTGAAATCTACTCACTCACCTACCAACCATCTACAACACCAATTAAAGAGAGCCAAAATAATTTACATCAATATTTCAGATAAAAAAATATGCCACTTTGGCTGATGCGTATAGCAAACAAGAAAAACATTGTAGCAAATTTGAATTGTGATTGGTTGTTAAAAATGATTTTAATCGCCATTTAAAGCCAAGCCCCTCTAATATAGTTCTCGCGGGAACTAATGTATACCATATTTATATTTTAAAAATTAAGTAAAATAAGCTGAGAGATATCATTTTAAAAAGTAAAAATATAATGTATTTAATTGAAATTAGTTTCTATAGGTTTTCTACATTTTAGTTTATGAAAAGATATGGAAGACATTTAAAATAATAATAAATTAAAATTTTTAAGTATTAAATAACACCTATCAATTGATCAATATAAACTTAAAATAAATTTCTATATAGATTTTGTAGAGATATTGATAAGATAGTCCTTTGTAATAGGAAATTTTGACATTTTATCAAAAATGGCTTTTGTTTTCCCATTTATTGAAACGTTTGTTGTATCTTGAAAAGCCTTAAAAATTATCTTCAAACTTTCCCTATCCCCATGTTACTTTCAAATTTTGAATGCATAAGTTATCATCGGATTCTATTTACTCCCAAATAATTATATCTCCATCTGCATACTAAGATATTTCATCTCTCTATTGACAAGCTATGAAGCATATCATGACTTGTTCCAAATCTCCCATAATGACATATGTGGTAGTGACGTTGGCTATAGGATTTGGTTTTACAACTACTTATCTCATTTGCCTGAAGGTTTCTAAAGACTTTTTAATAAATCAAACTTGTGCATATCTCTCAATCATGATTGATTACCCCTATCCTTGAATATATTTGATCCACATGCACCATAAACATGCCCATGCATCCAATACATGAATCATGAAGCATAAAATTTAGTACTTTTTCACAAACCAATATCGCACATACCCTAGTATTACTACATTTCATGAGGTGACATTTTGTCATACAGTTCACATGTCTTCTCTATGCATTCCTTCTCTCCATATTATGTGAGTATGTCTACCAAATTACTTCAAGATTATAATCATGGGCAAGTGCACTTGCTTGAAAGTTTCTAAAACCCTTTCAACAAATCCCCTTTGTGCATACTCAATAACCATTGATTTATGGAGTTGCATTTCTTTGAGGGATTTTGTCAAACTGTTTGTGTGTCTGCTCTATTTCACATTTTGGGTATAAAATAGATTATCTATTTTGGTAAAATTCATGTATAAAATATGTTATCTTATTAATAACTGCCACTTCATTTGATATGTGCTTTTGATTATCTTTCAAGGGAGACTTATCTTCCACATATCAGAACTATATGCTTTACACAATTCTGTAGAATTGACATCTTGCTTCTCTCAGACCATGTATGCATCATATAAACCACCTGTGAGAATAGTTGCCTCCATTTTACTGAGATAGTCCTTAATCTTTATGATCACTTACTCTTTGAGATCTTTTTTGGAATGAATTAGAGACACCCTAATATGGTGCATATTCAACTATGGATTTACAATCAAATGCATACCCTTAAAAAAGGTTAATATATCTGGTTGTAACTATGAATGAGACTACAAGTTCCATCAAGTTGAAGCTTCTCACCCACACCCCCATTAGCATCCTTGTGATTTTAAGAAACAAATTTCATAAGTTGTTGATAAAAAGTTGAATAAATTTAAAGAAAAGATTAATTATTTTACAAGAAGAATGGATATCTAAAACAGTCAAAGAAGATTTCCCATAGGAAAAAGTGTATGCCTATGTTGATTGTAGGATAGTAGAGGATCTCAGTAGAGGAAACCAAACTCATTGAAAGGAAAGATTAAGTAAAAATTGGAAGCTTAATGATAACCATTCAGGGAAAAAAAGTAAGAAACCATGAATATCCCAATTGAAATTATTTATAAAATAACATCACTTATCAAAAGCAAGACCATAATGACAAACATAAATACAATCAAATTTTCATGCAAGATGCCAAGTAAGATGCAAGTAAATCTGTAATCACAATATTTAACCAAGGTTTTAATGCAAAAACAAAGGAGAATACTATATTGACCTATCAGGGAACCTAAGACATATTAACCTAAAACATGTTACTAAGTTTACAGAATAATTTTTTTTTCTTTCTTAAGAGTTTACAATAGTATTGAATAACAAAGTGGAAGTAAAACATAAAGTCCATATATACTCATATAAAAAATCTCAATTACAGATTACAAATCTCAAGGGTTCCTTGATAATCATGTAAATATTCTACATAGTACATCATCTCAAATAAACAAATACATCTGAACTATAAAGTATACAAGATAACCCACATCCATTGCATAAGTCACAGGGTATGTACATATAATTGAGTACAAAGTACAAATAAAGAAAGAATAGGTACAAATCTCCAAAAAAGATATGATAAGAAACAACCACAACAAGAATCATCTAGCACTAGTACGGGAATGTTAGAGTCTCAAATGGTAAAAGAATCACTACCCCTTGACCTCATGGAAACCTGTGGTTTCACTCCCACTGTGCTAAGGAGATAACATCAGACCTCACTCGGATAACAATACCAAAATCAATCATTAGGTAATACTAAGAAAGGGTCCTATGAGTTCCTATCTTAAGGGTACAACTTAATAACTCAAAGGTACACTAATCCAAAGGCAAATAACACGTGTAGGAAACCTAAGATGAAATCAGGGAAGTGTCATAACATATGTCAACTCCTTGGAATGATCTCACTAGACTTCGACTCCCAAGTGTGATCATATGCATAACTTGAAATCCTCTCATGTAGACAAGGATAAATAATCATGCCATAACTCATCGCCACTAGTAGATGGGCAAGCATATTCTCTTGCTCCCACCCTTAGCCTATCCTAGCACTCAAGCCATGGGGGAGGAATCCATTGTCTTATTAATTTATTTTAAAACCCCATTTAATGTACTATATTATCACTTGTTTAAGTAACCTACTAAGAATACCCAGGTAGCCACTTCTGGGCTCTAACACCTCCAAGGCAAGCCACTTCCCCTTTAACACCTAGATAAAATCAAAGCTTCCATAAGGTTGGGTTATAACAAAATCAATTGCCACAAAATTATGCAAGGAAAATAAACATAACACATTAACCCTAACCCCATTTCTGGTAATAATTCTAAAAGGATGACATAAAAATATTCCTTCCTAACCCATAAATGCACAAGGAAAAATGTTTATAAGAATTTAATAATAATAAACTAATATGTAAAGTGCCATTACGCAGATAAATTTATTACAATAATCACGAACAAAGCTATAATTATATTTTGGAATTAAATTTCAAAAATAAGGAAATCAATTTATAATGTTATTTAAAATAAATTGATCCCAATTTTGATAATTACTAAAAACAATATATTTTCATAAAAATTCTCAATTTAGAAAATAAAACAAATTTGCTTAGTTATATATTTTTTAAAAAAAAATTTATCGATAAAAGGCCAAAGCCCTGAAGAGTTTTTTATTAATATAAATAAATATTTTACAGTGTGACCCCACTCGCTGCAAGCGCTGGTAGGAAAGAGCAGGGTTGAGAAAACCTCCAGCCTAGCCCCGGACCATAGGTCCTGTCCTTATACAAAATTAACATGGGCATACCCACGACTCGTATCATGACGAGATTTATTAAATACAAAATTTCTGTAGGCATACCCACGGCTCGATATTCATCAAGATATGTGCTTTCATACATGGGCATACCCATGTCTCGTATATTCTCGATAAATGTTATCTTTAAGAAACATGACCTAATAGTTATACATCGAATAATGAATATACATGGGTTGAATCAATAATGTTGATAAAATGAAATCACTGACCCTCTTGCTTTGTCGAGAAAGGTTCTTGAGTATCCTAATGATGAGTCCTTCCTGGATATCAGACAACAAGTCTCCTCCTCCAAAAATTAGCCAATATCACAATAACAAAGTGATGCGTATTAATTTAAAGAGACTATTAGCCCATATAAGGAAAATGAGTTAAAAATGATAAAGAAATGATTACCTCATCAAGATATCTGAATTAGCAATGGATTGTTTATCCATTCTAATTAACAATCCACTATCTGCCAATGTTAGTAGAGAATAGAATTTAAATAATAGCAATCCTATTTTGCAGAGCTCCATACTTATTCTGAAAGCCAGCTTGCCATAATGGGCTAGAATTAACATTATTACCTTACATTTATATGTGCTACCAAATTAGAACTTAGTGATAATCTGCACCTCAGCTAGAACGAAAAAACATTCAACTAGATTAAATCTAACTCTATTCTAATAAGTAAGGAAATATACAGATCAGAAAACACATAAATCTATATAAACATATGTATATGTTAAAAGGAAGGATGAATGAATGAATACATGATAAAAGTCTAAACATATATTAGTATATATATTTCAACAATATATATAGAAATATATGTGTCTGATATAAAGAAATCTGGAAAGATAGGGCTAGAAGATAGATATATAAGTTTCTATATTTAAGTTACTATATAGATACATATATATCCAAGCAGAGATGCCTTCAACCCGACTATCAAACCAAACATGGCCACCAAGTCACACATAGGACCTAAATATTGCAGGTTTAAGAGAAAAAAAGCCTACATCGAGAAAAATGAGTACATGTATGATTACATATTCAAATTGAGTATACTAAAGAGAGGTTTGCTTCACTGAAGGGAGTGGATAATTTGCTTAGTTATTAATTAATAAAATAATTAACTTATTTTTCCACATTATCAATTACAAGAAATATCAACTAATATACTTCCTATTTGGATGCCAAATAATCCTAATTATAAAGTACTAAAAAATAATTATTACATTATATATAATAAGGCCTAAGGATAGGTTGATGGTCCTTTGTGTAATCTATTAGTCATGAACCTATCTTTATAAGGATCTTCTATCTAAAGATGCAAAGGGACAAGGTATATGATGATATCATGTATAGAATGAACAAAGGCTCCTCTCCCGAGAGGTCTAATTAGGGTTTTCAGTATCCAACAAGATATGCCTTTAGAATGAGGTAACATGACCTTCATAGGCAGGTAAAATATTGGTTAGGATACTCAATGTTGATTTAAGATCTTGAGATTTTGATTTACAGAATTTAGTGGATGTTGTAGAGGAGGGACAGTGAAGGTCAATCGATTAGTATACTATCTTTTAAATTTGAATTTCAATGGTTGATTCTCGGGGCTTTCCCTTTCGTAAACCTTTGTATATTTCTTATATACTTATAATATTATTTCCCTTCATTCATCCTCTCCTAATAAAGTGTATTAAGATCTCTCTGGGATATGTCATGTAAATCCCCTTTAGGCTGGTCTAAACTTTTATTTCAGGTTAAAGGTCTTTACAAATAGGTTTATTGTTGATTGAAATAAGTATTTTCCCCTCGGCTGATGATCAGGATTAAATTGGGAAAATACTGAAGTCTAATTTTTCAAAATTTCATATGTTTTAGTAAATTGCAATTTTGAGGGTCTTCGGTGCATTTCTGGGCAAAAATGGTGCCTGGAAATAGGGATGGAGGTGGTTTTAGATTATTTGATTCAAGATTATTGGAATATATTTCCAAAATTTGGTTCAAGATTATTTGAATACCTTTCCAACGCATCAAACGGTTCGTAATTCGGAGCTAGGATGAGAAAGTTATGCCTTCTCCAAGCAAACCTAAATTTTATATATAGTTTTTTGATAAATTTTGATAGTTTTAATAGTTTAATTGTAATAAACATTATGATGACTCTTCATTTCAATTCCAAGGGATTTGTGTGACCCTTGGGATCCATCTGACTTGTATAAACTCCAATTTTGAATAGAATGGAGATAATTTTTGGTTTGCAATCTTGTTGTTCTCAATTTTCGTGTTGAATTCTACAATACTACAGGTATCACACAAGGTATTGTAATCTAGTTTTCATAAATCAGATCAGCTGATAGATTGGTCTTTTAATGATTCGTAGCTTAAAATATAAAGGGTATTATATTCAAGAAATATCTTCTTGCAGAAATGGAGGTGGTTTTAGACAACATTAACACCAATATTTGCATTCCCATGTATAGCCTCTAGTGAGTAAATAGAGGACCGATACTTGTAGCCCCATCCTCATTATTGAGGATGACAAAGATTTTCAAAGTAGAATCCCCACAAATCGAAGGATCTAGCATTTATGGCTCAACATAGTGGAGGTTCGCCTCCAAGCGGAATGACATGGTTTGGAGTGGTTCTTGGTAGTAGATGTTGTCGATCATGGTGATGAAGATGACGTGGGGGAGATTCTAGTTACATCGAGGGATGGAAGGGAAAGAACTCGTGACTGAGCAGTGCACCTCTTGATAGGGCAACTCTAGACTTCGAATATGGTTTTGCTTTCATGTTAGATAGTTAGGTATGAGGGATTTTTTAGTATAGAGAATCTATTATATAGTCTGTATATAGTAACATATGGGTTCAAAGTCTTTTGTTTTATCAATGTTCTTAATTTTAGGGTTGAACAGGGACTTGATTACCCATGAATAGTTGCTATTGTAATCACCTAAAAATGGACAAAGACAATTAAGTAACAAAATCAAAGTAAATCAAAGAAAATCAAGGACAAGATCAAAGTAATTGAATTAAAATGAACATTTAGCCAATCAAAATTAAAATCAAGTCTTAATTCAAGATAAATCAAATTTGAGAGCATTTTAATCAAGTCAAATCAAATCAAAGTGCAATTAATTCTATTAATTGTATAGTTTTGAATTAAATCAAATTCAACCCATTCAAGGGGTACATGGCTAAACAAATCAATTAAAATCATTTAATAAATCCTAATTTCTTTCAACAACCCAAAAGGGGAGGGAATTCAATCAACCAATAGGATTTGAGAAAGGCATTCACATGGATCAAGCCAAATTCAATCTCAATCACTCAAAGTGAAAGAGCATCTTGTCCATTCATCTTGTCTACTTGTCCCAAGCTTTGAGTACACAATATTTAAATTGTCTTCAAAGGGTGGAACCAAAGACTCAACTCAAGCTTAATCATGATCAACACAACTACACCCCCTACCCTTGCATAAATCTATAAAAGGAAGACCACAATCAATCATAATTCATAACCACACATCTTAGAATTGCATAGAACCTCTTGCATTTTATAGTTAGAAAGGCAATTTAGAGTTAATTTGAGCATTTCTATTTGGAATTGATTAATTAGCTTGTTTATCTTATCATTTCTCATTATAGGACTGTCATTAATGGTAGCTTGCTGGGAGCTTCACATTAACACTCTTAGATAGAGAGCCATAGGATACTTAATTATGCTTTATTTGATAAATAGAGTTGCTAATTATGGTTTATTTAGTTTCTATTTGATTTATTGTATGATACTAATTCTATGAAGGTACATTTCCTTGTACACAAAATGGTGTCCACCGTGGGGCAGAATGCTTCACTTTTCTACATTCTTAGAATTTTTAAATTTTGTCAAATTTTTGCATGTTTAACTCTCAGGTTTTGCAGTGAAATAGCACTTCTGAAAGCTCAAACAACGCTTCTACACAGTTAAACAACACTTCTGAGCACTATTTCAGCACTTTCACGATAAAGTTGTGCACCTTTGCACTGATTAGCAGCGCTTTCAAATATTTATGCTCTCTATCTAATATTCTCACAGTGCTTATTCCCTGACTAGCCAGTTCTTTCAAGCATTTAAATAGCGCTTTCAATCATTTTAATATTTTAATCATTTTAAATAGCTCTTTCAAGCATTTAAATAGCTCTTTCAAGCATTAAAATAGTGCTTTCAAGCATTTAAATAGTACTTTCAAGCATTTAAATAGCACTTTCAATCATTTTAAGAGTTCAATCATTTTAAATAGCTCTTTCAAGCATTTAAATAGTGCTTTTAAGCATTTAAATAGCGCTTTCAAGCATTTAAATAGCGCTTTCAAGCATGTAAATGGTGCTTTTGCTAAATTGAAAATTTTCATAATCTGATTGTCAAAAAATGATTTTTATGTCTCTACAGGATGTCTGAACATAAAAAAATAAAAAACTAGAGAGCATATTCAACCAAGAAGGCAAGGCTTTGACTAGAAAAATCAAGAAAGAGAACATTTCTCATATCAAATAAGTCCTTGAGGATTCACAGTAGGAAAATCAGGTTTATGAAAATTATCTTAAGGTTGTAGAAGCATACAAAACTAAATTTGTGTCACTTAATTGGATTTTCTCACCTTAAATCAAGTTTTTCTTAAAATTTGCAAATAAGGCCTTAGATTCAATTCAATCTTTGCTTCTTCAATTTCATTTTTGCTTTCCCTCATTGTGGTTGTTTTTGTTGACTAACTTGTGGGAGGAAAAAGCATATTGGAAAGGAACTATAGCTAAGGTAAGCTTAAAATAGAAAAAATCACTCAAAAATGCCCCTAGCCTTTGCTAGCTACAAGGAAAGGTAAGCCTCAAACTAGTGAATTTTTCCCTTAAATTGTGGCATTTGGTGCTTTTAAGAATCTAGTAATTACAAAACAACCTATCTTTGTTTGGAAAGTTTAGCATTTAGGCCTATGCTCTTCACTTCTTCTAGTGAATCAAAATGCCAAAGGTGTTAAACTTTTTAATTAAGAAGAAAGGTTGAGGAAATCAAGCACATAAAATCAAAGCCCCTTGTTTCTAGAAGAGAGTAGAAATACTCAATTCTCTCTAGTTAGTGAGCTAGTAATTGAACCTTTTTTATTGTGTTTGGGAAATTAAGAAAAAGTTAGGGATATGCTCTTCACCTTTTGGTGAATCAAATTCCCAAAAACTAGTTCTTAACTCCATTTCCTTGCTTTTCATGGACATGCTAGAACATTAGTGGGCTCGCCTCCCGAGAATTTTCCTTAACGAGGCCAGTGAGAGGGACAACCCAAAGTGGGATACACTTACTTTTTCCACGAGAATCCAACCCACTATAAAACAAAACATATACATCCTTAATGGGGTGTGTGACAAAAGGATATTAAATTTTTTAACTTCCTCGAGTAGTCCTTCAGGATTGCGCAAAACTCTGATATACCGGTGGTGGGAAGCCTCCTAATATACTTGGAGGATGAAAGTTTAGTGTCCATTTTGAATGGAATCCATACTAAATCCTTGATAAATTAGCAAGGCTACCTCATTATAGCCATTTTAAAAGCCAAATTTGACCTAAGGTAGATTGCTTGGAAAAATTTCTTGTGATAATTGATAAAATTATTGTGTTGTGCTTGAAGGTCATTGATTACAAAAAGAAAACATCCATTAAGATCCAAAAATCAATTAACAATAAAGATTCAAAAGAATATCCTATTCACAAGAATTCAAGAAATGGAAACATTATCCAACCAATTCTCATTAAGAACATTGTTTCCTTACCTCTATGATCAAGAAAAACATCATGAACGCCATATCATTGATAATTCAAAATATGATAAAAAAGAATATCATGAAAACCTTATATTTGATCAAAAAGAATATCCTAATGATAAACCAATATTTGATGAAGAACCTATTTCAAAATATCAAGAGAATCTCATCTTTGATCAAGGAAATCAAGAGGAATTAGTCCCATCTCAACAATATTCATCATATGACAACTCTTTGAGAAACACAAATACATCCAAATATCCTTGGGATAGATCATTTACTCCTTTGGGAATTTCATACGAATCAGCTTTGGAAAAACTCATTGAAAATGATCTCATCGCGTTGCCTCAAATCACTTCATGTGGTTTTATCTTTTTGAGCAACCATTGTGCATATCATAGACATAATGAACATGAAAATTCAGATTGCATGGAGTTGAAACATAAAATCCAAAATCTTATTGATGATGACATAATTGAAATTGAAAATACTAATGAATCATCTAATGAAGATACTTTTCTCAAGCAAGATCAAACTTATGAACACATGTCTAGTAGTGGTCCTCTTATAGCTTTCACCTATTCCACCATTCCTCAATTTCATATAGAAGCAAAGCTATCCAATATTCCTCCATCAAACAAAGATCCAAACAATTTTCATAATAACTATATATACCCTCAAGGGCTACCTCTAAAAGAGATCCAAGCTAACCTAAATCTTGCTACAAACTTCTTTCATGCTTCAAAGGTTATATACTCCAAGCCTTCATGTGCTACAATGCCTATTGTAACTATTTCAAATGAACATCCATCATCCCTTCAAGAATCCCTCGTGCGGATCTAAACTCCTACATTATCCTTAGAAGTGGTTCCATGTCAAGAGACTAATCAAAAGTGCAAAGAAACAAGTATTATGAAGGATCAAGATCAAGATAATATCTCTCCTTATCCTATATTTGACCAAAGTCCCATATCCCAAGAGTCTCATGATGAACCCTTCATACCCATCCATTTCTTTCAAGAAGATATCCTTCCATCTCAAACACCCCATATTCCTTCACCTCCTATATCATATCCATTTCCTAAGCAAGATCAAGGTATTCCTTCCATCTCTAATGAACTTATTGAAAATCAAAAGAAAAATATTCTTCCTAGGCTATCAAAAGATCCTTGTCAAGATCAAAGTACCCCAACATCCACTTTTCATAAGCCTCCATATCTACCTCAAAATTCTCCCATTCTTCCTAATCCATTGCATAAGAAAAAATACCCTCAAGCTTCAAGTGCTCCTGTCAAAGTCACTCCTATCAAAGCTACATATAAGCCTATTGGTACAAAGATAAATCTAAAATACGAAAGCCTTAGCCATGCAACTCACAATAAAGATGTTAATATCCCTCACACATCTCATTTACCTCCATTTTCACATAAGCATCATCCTTCTACATCTTCGAAATCCATCCTTGGTCTCTATATCCCAAAGTTGAAACCTTCAAATCTTCCATCCATATTGGGTCCCTATATCCCTCCATCAACCTTTTCTACCATCCCTAACCCATAATCCACTTACCCTATATCCTATCAAGATCAACAAAGACATACATACTTGAGAAACCAAGCACCCATCCATGTCAATCCTCCATATTAGACCATCCATATGAACCATCCATATCAACCTTATTCATCCACCAATCCCAAGTCCTTTGGAAGCAGTTTGAATGCGCAACATAAAAATCAGAAATCCAAGAATCCACTTATGTATGAAGATCACTATGTCCAATCTAATTGGCATGTAAATGAAAGAAAAAAGGAAATATTCAAGAGACCACAAAGGTCCATCAAGAAAAAATAAAAATCAAAGAAAATGTGGGTTCCTAAATCCCTCATTGAAGAAATGCATTCTAAAGCATCCAAAAGGAAAGAAAAATCAAAGAAAGTGTGGATTCCCAAGTCACTTTTGAAAGACTTGCATATGAAAGAGAAATCAAAGTTGGCATTCAAGCTTCCAAAGGCTTCCACTCCACATTCTCCCAAACACATTCCATCTTATCCATCCATTTTGAGTCCTTATGTCCCAAGATCCGTATCCTCTCTTACATCAAAATCCCAAGCTATTTCACCCATTTTTCCTCTATTATTCCACTACCCTTCAAGGTGTGTATTGATGTTGATCTTGATAATACTTCTTATCCTCCTATTCATTATCCTTCCATTCCATTTTTTACGTCCACACATGGAAAGACTTATTATCCTCTCATTCATTATCCTTCCATTTCCATTATCCAATCCATTGCATAAATCTTTAGCCACCCTTTACCTTATCCACCATATCAATATCTTTGAGCATACCTTTCAGCTGCCTTGGCCCATCATATCATACCTTTTCAAGGAGTATCCAAAGAGCATGAGGCTTGAGTCCATCCAAAAATTGAAAAAAAAAGAAGAAAAAGAAAAGAAATACATCCTATGGTGAAAACCACTTCTTGTGGCATCTTGGACAAGTACCATGATGAAAACCTGGCAAACAGGCGTCATGTGTAATTCCTCCCTCTGGCACTCTACACTTGGGGGCAAGTCTTATCCATCATATCCTCCATCTTTCTACCATTGATCTCATTTGCATCTGTATTACATCTTTCACCTTTGATCTTGACAAGGTTGAACATATCTATCAGCATTAAGTATCTTGACATGAGTTATCCTATCCATTAGCCTATTCACTTGTTATGTTCATGCTACCTTATCATGATCTTGCTGATCCTAAAGCCACCTTCATTATTCCTAAGAAGCCTTCCTATAATCCCAAACCATTCACTCAAAGCCTTCACCACCCCTTTATCATGATTGTGTGATCCTATACACATTGATCCCTTGATCTTGATCCAAATGAAGAAATGAAAAAAAAGAAATGTTATAGAAAGTCTCTTGATATATCCACTCCTTTGGACCATTGACATGACACCAGGTCATTATTCCATATGCTATCCAACACCACATCATTGGCCTATATTGAGATATTATTTTTCCCTAGCTTGGATAATCTTGAGGAGATGGTCCTATGGGTAACACACTTACTTCATCCATCATTGCCTATTCATTGGTGAATCAGCAGTTTGCAAATCCATCTTTCATGTCCTATACCTTACTAGACATTGGGGACAAATTCAATGTAATATTGTTTCAGGACTAGTAATCTCTAAAAAATTCAAAAATATCAAAAATCTCTAAAAAATCTAAAAACATGAAAAATCTCTAAAAAATATTCAAAAACATAAAAAATATTTAAAAATCCAAAAACATAAAATTTTTCTAAAAATCCAAAAACATGAAAAATCTCTAAAAATAAAAAAAAATCAAAAATCTTTTAAAAAGCTAAAAAACAAATATTATAAAAAAAAATTAAAAATTAAAAAATCAAAAAAATTGCAAATCTTAAGTAAACACTCAAAAGTTGCATTGCCCAACAAAGCATGATCTTTGCTAAATCAAACCAGGGGCACCAATCCAAGTTCAATGAGCTTATCAAAATAGACACAAGTTGGCTCAAAATCATTGCATCAAAATTGGAAAATTGCTACACTTGAACTTATTGATCAATATTACATTTCAACATCCAAACACTTGAATTAAACAACAACATTTGACACATTAAATCTTCAAACAACAAATCAGATCAAAATCTAAAAAGCTTAAACATAACTAAGGATCAAAGTGGATGAAGTTTTTGAAATATGGATCTACAAACAAAAGCAAAAATGTTCAAAGTGTTACTTAATTTTTGGAACCATGTCTTTTTAGCAAATCGATGAAGTTTGACTAGATGAGCGATGATGAAGACATGATATTTTCTTGATTGCTACTTGAGTGCTTGTTAGGTTGATTCATAGCAGTATGCAAATCCGTCTAATGACATGATCATCAAAGAATCATCGAGGACATTTGTATGTGAAAGGGATCAATTCTTTGATTGTTTACTTGCAATATTAAAATCCGAGGAAAGAGGTATTCATATCATCATGGTTGAACCAGTGATGGTTGTACCAATTTCATGTTCCAAAATTGTTCAATGATGATTATAAGCTCCAAATTTTTGAATAATGATAGTTAGCTGCATACATCCTAGATTAAATGCATTTAAGGTATTTGCTTTTCTTAGATTGAAAATAGATTTGAAAAACAACAACAAGAAGGGGGTAGAGTTATCATCATCAAAAGACCAAATCAAGATACATAAAATGATCAAAGATATCATCAATGGTACATCATCAAATGTCCATCAATGTATAATCAAAGTCCTGATCAACATCATCAAATTTCTATCGATATCATCAAATTCCTGATCAACATCATCAATGCTTGAAGTATTAATCATAAAAAATCATGCTCAATCTGATCATCCAAGGTACATCAACATCATCAAGATACATTATCAAATGTTTGATCCATCAAATGATTCATGCTCCATTAAGGAAATCATCAATAATCAATCATTCTGATTAACTAGGGGCAACCTAACTCTATCCATTGTTAGATTTGACAAACGCAAATCATCCCAAGAACACCTGCATGGAAGACTGTCACAAAGAAGAAGCAAAAAGACAGAAAGCTATGGCGGCCAAAAGGCCAGAGACTGCAAAACCATGTTGCAAGAAAATAATCTTCTATTAACAATGATAAAAATAATACAATCTCCTTATTGAAATGAAAGAAGTGAATCCTTATAAAAGGAAACACGAAACCCTAAAGGCTAAAACCCTAAAGAATTATAAAGCACCTAAGTGAAACTTAAGCCTAGAGTATGATAAACTAATAATTAAATGATTTAATTATTAGCTAACATAAGACTACTCTAACACCCCCCCTTAAGTGTAACTTAGGGAGAAGCAAAAAAAGCTAAACTACTGCAGAAAGCAGGAAAGATGGGTCCCGGCAACTAGGCCTGATCAGGTACCCAAAACATAAAGCAAAAGATGTCCCAGAGAAAGGAACAAGAAGAGAGCAAGAAACTCCTCTGAAGCATGTCTGAAAACTCTGTCAGAAGATACTGCTGGAACCCCCACTGAAGTGCATGACCAGGTAGAGAAGACAAGTGTCTGAAGAGCTGATCAATCGAACCAGGAAGTAATAGAACCAACAGGTGAACCCCCCCATAATGATGAACTAGGAGAGGTGACAGGAACACTGAAATGCAGTACCAGAAACAGCTGCAGAAGAAGAACCAGGAACACCAACAGTGCAACAGAAGCACACACACAGGATAAAGGGCGGTGTCATAGACACAGTCTACATGGGCTAATGTCGTGGAAGGTACGCTCACTTGACAAGAGTGGATGCGCCTATAGTGGCAAATGCATCAGAATCCCCCCATGGCACTTTATAACTGAGTGCGAATACTAAAACTGAACCAGGTGAAAAAGATCCCAAAAATGCAGAAGAGGGCACTTTATCTCAGTGCGTTTACAGAACAAAGATACATCAGAAAGAGCATGCAAGCTCAGAAGTCAGAAAGAAGAGTGCACTAAGAAACCAGAAGAAGAGATCCCCGGACCTGTAGAACCAAGCACACCACCAGAGGGCATAAACTGCATAACTCGGAGAAGTGAAAACCTGGAGTAGAATCTGGAAGAAATACCTCTACCACTGAATAGTACACAGAATCAGCTTTCCGACGATATCTCGTTTGCCGAAAAAGGAGTCCGGATGAGCCAGATATGACTCCCGGAAGGCAAAAAGAGATATCAGACTTCAACAGCAAAAAACACTATTGAAACGGTGGAACCAAAAAGCCTAACCTCCACCATCGAAAAGAGCTCGGAAAGAGCTTTCCGACGATATATGGAAGTCAGAAAAATACCCCCGTATGCACTCTGTAGAGCGAAAAAAGCCCAGGTACCCCCAAAAAGGCAAGATAAGAGCCCCAGGGGCTAAAAAAAATGAGCCCCCGGGCGCATGGCGCGCGCCGGGGGCTGGGCCGCAGCCCCTGGTCGGTCATATGACCGCGCTGCTGCGAATAGGAGCCCACGGGGGCTGAAACGGGTCGGGCGGCGGCTGGGTGGGCCGGAGCGGGGCCGGGAGGCGGCGCTGGTGCCGGCGGTGGGCGGGCCGGCGGAGCGGAGCCGGAGCCGCAGAGCGGAGCGGGGGCCGCGGAGGGCGGCGGAGTGGTGGCGGAGCCGGGGTGGGCGGCAGCTGGGCGGGCCGCTGGTGGCGGGGGCTGTGGCTGCTGCAGTGGCGGGGGCCGCGGCTGCGGTGGCCGCGGCTGCGGTTGCTGCTGGGCGGCGCGGGGGTGGCCACTGGGCGGCGCCCCCAAAATATTTTTTTTTTTAAAAAAAATCACTATTTGTACCCGCCTCGGAGTGCGTGCCAGGGCCGTACGGCCCTGGTATGCAAATTTTTTTTTGCCTCAGATGCCACTGTGTCCAAAATGGACAAGTTTTATATGGATTTAGGGGTTCTTGGGCCTTCCGGACACAATGGTGGTGTCCGTTTTTGCCCAAGGTGAGCCAAATTTCAGCTCCCCCCAGATCTAAAAAAAAACTTCTGAAACCCTTGAAAACCCTAAAGAATTATAAAGCGCCTAAGTGAAACTTAAGCCTAGAGTATGATAAACTAATAATTAAATGATTTAATTATTAGCTAACATAAGACTACTCTAACACCCCCCCTTAAGTGTAACTTAGGGAGAAGCAAAAAAAGTTAAACTACTGCAGAAAGCAGGAAAGATGGGTCCCGGCAACTAGGCCTGATCAGGTACCCAAAACATAAAGCAAAAGATGTCTCTGCGGCTCCGGCCCCGCACATCAGCTCCTCCGCGGCCCCAGCCGCCTCCCGGCCCCGCTTCGCTCCAGCGGCGCACCGCTCCGCCGGCCGCGCCGCCGCCTGGGCCCCCAATGGGTTTTTAAGCCCGCGAGCCCTAAAGGCGGTCATATGGATGACCGGGAGCTCCGGTTCCAGCCCCCTGCGCGCGCCATGCGCCCAGGGGCCCTTTTTTTTAGCCCCAGGGGCTTAAAACATGCCTTGGTGAGTTTTTTGGGGGTACCTGGGCCTTTTTCGCTCTACAGGGAGCATACGGGGGTCTTTTTCTGACTTCTTTATATCGTCGGAAAGCTCTTTCCGAGCTCTTTCCGATGATGGAGGTTAGGATTTTGGGTTCTACCGTTTCAACAGTGTTTTTTTCTGTTGAAGTCTGATATCTCTTTTTGCCTTCCGGGAGTCATATCTGGCTCATCCGGACTCCTTTTTCGGCAAACGAGATATTGTCGGAAAGCTGATTCTGTGTACTATTCAGTGGCGGAGGTATTTCTTCCAGATTCTGCTCCAGGTTTTCACTCCTCCGAGTTATGCAGTTTATGCCCTCTGGTGGTGTGCTTGGTTTTACAGGTCCGGGGATCTCTTCTTCTGGTTTCTTAGTGCACTCTTCTTTCTGACTTCTGAGCTTGCATGCTCTTTCTGATGTATTTTTGTTCTGTAAACGCACTAAGATAAAGTGCCCTTTTCTGCATTTCTAGGATCTTTATCACCTGGTTCAGTTTTAGTATTCGCACTCAGTTATAAAGTGCCATGGGGGGATTCTGATGCATTTGCCACTATAGGCGCATCCACTCTTGTCAAGTGAGCGTACCTTCCACGACATTAGCCCATGTAGACTGTGTCTATGACACCGCCCTTTATCCTGTGTGTGTGCTTCTGTTGCACTGTTGGTGTTCCTGGTTCTTCTTCTGCAGTTGTTTCTGGCATCGCATTTCAGTGTTCCTGTCACCTCTCCCAGTTCAGCATTATGGGGGGGTTCACCTGTTGGTTCTATTGCTTCCTGGTTCGATTGATCAGCTCTTCAGACACTTGTCTTCTCTACCTAGTCATGCACTTCAGTGGGGGTTCCAGCAGTATCTTTTGACAGAGTTTTCAGACATGCTTCAGAGGAGTTTCTTGCTCTCTTCTTGTTCCTTTCTCTGGGACATCTTTTGCTTTATGTTTGGGTACCTGATCAGGCCTAGTTGCCGGGACCCATCTTTCCTGCTTTCTGCAGTAGTTTAGCTTTTTTTGCTTCTCCCTAAGTTACACTTAAGGGGGGGTGTTAGAGTAGTCTTATGTTAGCTAATAATTAAATCATTTAATTATTAGTTTATCATACTCTAGGCTTAAGTTTCACTTAGGCGCTTTATAATTCTTTAGGGTTTTAGCCTTTAGGGTTTCGTGTTTCCTTTTATAAGGATTCACTTCTTTCATTTCAATAAGGAGATTGTATTATTTTCATGATTGTTAATAGAAGATTATTTTCTTGCAACATGGTTTTGCAGTCTCTGGCCTTTTGGCCGCCATAGCTTTCTGTCTTTTTGCTTCTTCTTTGTGACAGTCTTGCATGCAGGTGTTCTTGGGATGATTTGCGTACTGAGTGCGAATACTAAAACTGAACCAGGTGAAAAAGATCCCAAAAATGCAGAAGAGGGCACTTTATCTTAGTGCGTTTACAGAACAAAGATACATCAGAAAGAGCATGCAAGCTCAGAAGTCAGAAAGAAGAGTGCACTAAGAAACCAGAAGAAGAGATCCTCGGACCTGTAGAACCAAGCACACCACCAGAGGGCATAAACTGCATAACTCGGAGGAGTGAAGACCTGGAGCAGAATCTGGAAGAAATACCTCTGCCACTGAATAGTACACAGAATCAGCTTTCCGACGATATCTCGTTTGCCGAAAAAAGAGTCCGGATGAGCCAGATATGACTCCCGGAAGGCAAAAATAGACATCAGACTTCAACAGCAAAAAACACTATTGAAACGATAGAACCCAAAACCCTAACCTCCATCATCGAAAAGAGCTCGGAAAGAGCTTTCCGACGATATATGGAAGTCAGAAAAATACCCCCGTATGCTCCCTGTAGAGCGAAAAAGGCCCAGGTACCCCCAAAAAATTCACCAAGGCATGTTTTAAGCCCCTGCGGCTAAAAAAAAGGGCCCCTGGGCGCATGGCGCGCGCAGGGGGCTGGAAACGGAGCTCCTGGTCATCCATATGACCGCCTTTAGGGCCCGCGGGCTTAAAAACCCACCGGGGGCCCAGGCGGCGGCGCGGCTGGCGGAGCGGTGCGCCGCTGGAGCGGAGCGGGGCCGGGAGGCGGCTGGGGCCGCGGAGGAGCTGCTGTGCGGGGCCGGAGCCGCAGAGCGGAGTGGGGCCGCGGAGGGCGGCGGAGCGGTGGTGGAGCCGGGGTGGGCGGAAGCTGGGCGGGCCGCGGGTGGCGCGGTGGCTGGGGCCGTGGCTGCTGCAGTGGCGGGGGCCGCGGCTGCGGTGGCCGCTCGGGCGGTGGCCGCGGCTGCGGTTGCTGCTGGGCGGCGCGGGGGTGGCCGCTGGGCGGCGCCCCCAAAATATTATTTTTTTAAAAAAAAAATCGTCGTTTGTACCCGCCTCGGAGTGCGTGCCAGGGCCGTACGGCCCTGGTATGCAAAATTTTTTTGCCTCAGATGCCACTGTGTCCAAAATGGACAAGTTTTATATGGATTTAGGGGTTCTTGGGCCTTCCGGACACAATGGTGGTGTCCGTTTTTGCCCAAGGTGAGCCAAATTTTGGCTCCCCCCTAGATCCAAAAAAAAATTTCTGAAACCCTTCTGCTTCTGGCACGCTTCAACGAAACTCGAACAGCGAACAACAGGAGAGCTCTGATACCATGTTAGATTTGACAAACGCAAATCATCCCAAGAACACCTGCATGCAAGACTGTCACAAAGAAGAAGCAAAAAGACAGAAAGCTATGGCGGCCAAAAGGCCAGAGACTGCAAAACCATGTTGCAAGAAAAAATCTTCTATTAACAATGATGAAAATAATACAATCTCCTTATTGAAATGAAAGAAGTGAATCCTTATAAAAGGAAACACGAAACCCTAAAGGCTAAAACCCTAAAGAATTATAAAGCGCCTAAGTGAAACTTAAGCCTAGAGTATGATAAACTAATAATTAAATGATTTAATTATTAGCTAACATAAGACTACTCTAACATCCATCACCTAAATCTATACCTACACCTACACCAATGGATGACCCTTCTACCAATCTCTAATTTTGCATCATGAGAACATCCAATGAACTCCATATCACAAAAAAACATCTAATAATATCATGTATCAAATATCAATCAGTCAAATCATCCAAGTGATCATCTAACGTCAATCAAGTTAGCCTATCATCCATTTTCTCATCTTGAGCGCATCAAATCTCCTAACTCTAGATCTTGAGGAAGGAAAATCATTGTTTTGTCTCTCTAGATCTTGAGAACGAAATGTCAACCCATCAACTTATCCTATCAGATTGACATCAACATCAACCAAGTGATTCTGACTGCCATCAAACGATACCAAACCATCATCAACTCATTCACAACATCAACAACATCTTATCAATCAAATCTTTTCTCATCAAACTCTCTCATGATTGGGGCATTTCCAAAATTTTATATCGGGAAATAAGTCAAAATTTCCCAATCTCAATCAAATCATCCAAAATCATTTCGATTCATTTCCTGAGGGGGCATACCATCGGATAATTAGCATCAGCATCATCATCATCGAATCAGGAGATCGATCATCAAATCAGAGCGCAAGCTTTTATCAAATTTTTTTTTGTTAAACAATCGAATGGGGCATCACATCAAAGTATATTATACAATCAGGTATCACATCAGAATCATTCATTAGATCAACTATCGTATCAAGGATCAATCGTCAGAATGACCATCAAAGAGCAACATCAATTGAACGAACATCATCATAACCACATTAATTTCATATCAGATATCAAGAATCGATCATCGAGTAATATCAAATGAACATCAAAGATCGACCATGGATAGAATCATGACCTATCATCAGCAAAATCAGAGTATTCTTTGAATCGACATGCTTCGCACGTCAACTCAAAGAGGGGCATTTGTAATCACCTAAAAATGGACAAAGACAATTAAGTAACAAAATCAAAGTAAATCAAAGAAAATCAAGGACAAGATCAAAGTAATTGAATTAAAATGAACATTTAGTCAATCAAAATTAAAATCAAGTCTTAATCAAGTTAAATCAAAATTGAGAGCAGTTTAATCAAGTTAAATCAAATCAAAGTGCAATTAATTATATTAATTGTATAGTTTTGAATTAAATCAAATTCAACCCATTCAAGGGGTACATGGCTAAATAAATCAATTAAAATCATTTAATAAATCCTAATTTCTCTCAACAACCCAAAAGGGGAGGGAATTCAATCAACCAATAGGATTTGAGAAAGGCATTCACATGGATCAAGCCAAATTCAATCTCAATCACTCAAAGTGAAAGAGCATCGTGTCCATTCATCTTGTCTACTCATCCCAAGCTTTGAGGACACAATATTTAAATTGTCTTCAAAGGGTGGAACCAAAGACTCAACTCAAGCTTAATCGTGATCAACACAACTGCACCCCCTACCCTTGCATAAATCTATAAAAGGAAGACCAAAATCAATCATAATTCATAACCACACATCTTAGAATTGCATAGAACCTCTTGCATTTTATAGCTAGAAATAAATTTAGAGTTAATTTGAGCATTTCTAGTTGGAATTGATTAATTAGCTTGTTTATCTTATCATTTCTCATTCTAGGATTGTCATTAGGGCCCGTTTGGTAGCAGACGATTTCCAGCATTTGCTTGGAATTGGCATTTGTTATTGCCCATTTCGTCGAATCCTCAGTTTGGCAGTGTAATATGAAAATGGAATAGGAATGTGTTAATGCTCATTTTGGTTCAAAATGAGCATTAACATCTTCCATCTGAAAAGGTGGAATTGGAATTTGAATGGAGGGAAAGCAAATTTTTAAATTTCTCATGTCTACACTTAATTTTTTCATTTTTTATTTGTGTGGGGAGGGATTTAAATTTATTTATTTTTATTGGGTGGTTTGTAACTTTTTTTTATTCGATTTTTTTCGAAAAAAATTCAAATTTTTGCTGAATTTTTTTCAAATTTTTTTTCCAATTCTTTTTTTGAATTTTTTGACAAATTTTTTTGTCGATTTTTTTTAAAAAAAATTGATTTTTTATTTTTTTGAATTTTTTTTTCAAATTTTGGTTGCAGTGACTGTAACTTGGTTGCCTGCCACCAACTTTGGCTGCCTAAAATAGTTTGCGATTCCATTTTAAATTTAATTCAATTAATAAAAATGAATTATTAAATTAAAAAAATCATACTCAAATTCCAATTCCAGTTTCAAAAAGTGAAACCAAACGGTCCAAACATAATCCCAAAATGAAAAACCGGATTATCAAATCCATGATTTGACCATTTCCTGTATTTGATCAAATCCATCATTTCCTAATTCCCGCTACCAAATAATTGTAGCTTGTTGAGAGCTTCACATTAACACTCTTAGATAGAGAGCCATAGGATGCTTAATTGTGCTTTATTTGATAAAGAGAGTTGCTAATTGTGGTTTATTTAGTTTTTATTTGATTTATTGTATGATACTAATTCTATGAAGGTACATTTCCTTGTACACAGCTATAAGCTTAACAAAATTTAATATATATGTAAAAATTGATACTATTTTGAGACTTAATGATTAATACTTATTATGATGTTAATAGCTAGTTTTCATCTTTCTTTCACCACGATATGCGTTTATTTTTTAATTGATAATTTTGATCTTTCTCAGAGGAGATAACAGATCTAGTTTTCTTATAATAGTGCAGTTATTTTTATAAGGATTTTAATTGCATACATTGCATTCTATTATGGATTACAACCCTAATAATGAGAGGATTTTAGGGCATAAAGTGACATTTGTAGTCTCGGCTGGTAGGATGTAGAAATTAAACTCTCAACCATGAGAAGGCTGCATAGACAAAATCCTTTTGGGCTAGGAATATTGCTTCATTTTGGTCTTTGAGCCATATGCAGCAGTAGGTTGCTAGGTTTCTTGTCTAGGGACTGTGTTCTCTTTGCCTCACAATGTTGTAGTATCCTTGTTTTTTTTTCTTTTAGTATAAGAATCACCTTTTATTTCTATGGCTCCTTCTTAGATCCTGACTTACAAACACTCTGGATGGTTTATTATTGCCAAGTGGGGGGGAGGAGATGGTCATGTCTTCAAAAGGTTCTTTCCTTTTAGTGACATATAGAAGCCACTTGTATGTTATGTCATGTTTTATCTTCTTTTTGCATCTTACTAAGGTTACATGGTTAGACCTTTCTCTTCATAAGATTTAAAGGTTAATATGGTTGGTAGAATCTTGTCTGTATGATGAGTCTGGTTGAATGATGGTTATTTTAGGATTTTGTCCTGGTAGTAGAGCTCGATAATCTTCAGGCCATTTTCATGACTATTTTTTTGACATAATAATTAGGTAAATAAAGACGAACAATCGTATCATGCTTTATATTGCTGATTAAGTTTATGTAATCTCGGTAACTTTAAGGACTTGAATCCCAAATTTAACCAAGCAAGGATAAGTGAAGACAAAGTATCAGATTAAGGTAATATGTATTGTCCTATTTCTTAAATTATATCAATAGTAAATAAGTGTAGTAGTTGCTCAAAAATTTAATGCCAAGAAGACAATAGAATGATAGAAAGAAGCTTACACTTGTTTATCAATGGTATTTTGGCAAAGGTTTTGTGTTTATACTCTTAGTAGACATTTCAAAAATCTGGTAGGAATGGTTCCCCTATTGACACAACAATGAGGTTTATGAGAGGCACCTCTAAGTGATAGTTGTACGGTTAATGCTTACATGTTAGATGAAATTAGCCTTGTCATCATTCAAATGGAAAGTTTTAGAAATACTCGAATTTGGTATATTATATTTTTTTATTAAATCTCTCATATTGTAGTTTAAATAATAGTTACCATTTATCATTATATTTTAGTAGAATGTGAATGAGTTTTGCTATTAATGTTTTTTTTGTTGTTGGTGATTTAAGGTTTTTCGTTATGTTGTATGTTAATAAATGTAGCATTAAAATCTTATTTTGAAGATATTTAATGGGCACTAACTGCTAATTTTGAAGTTCTGTGGAGGAATTTTGTTATCTTTACTTTCTTTCAGGAAAAGGTGATGATTGTCAGGGTTAAAGATAATAGGATAGCATAACATAGCTTTGGTTCCCAAGAAGGCTATGTAGATCATAGTACATATTGCTTCAGATGTAATTAGAATCTCATTATATCTTTGTATATTGTAATGTAATGGATCAAGACTCAATTGCAAACTTTATTATTTTCCCTATCATGAAGTGCATTTAAATTGTCAACTCAGGGACGTATACTTGAAATGGGACAACATTGTTTGTGCACTAAGTCTCTCATGAAGTCATTTTGCTTAAGCTGTAGTAAGGTAAATGCATGAAATAAACTTACACTATTTCTACAAGAAAGTAAACACACACAACTACTAATGGAAAATGGAAATTATAACTTCAATCTTAGTCTATTCTATCAACCCAAAGCATTCACGATGATCATTTATGCAAGTGTTGCAGGAACATACATAGTGTATAGTACTATAGGAAAGAATTGTGAACTTTACTTGAATTACAGTAAATGCTCAAACAACTTAATCTACTCTATTCTAATCCACCTTCTAAGTGGGCCCCCTTGGTCGAATTTTGCTAGATATCAACACAAATTGAACTCAAAATCACATCTTTATTATATTTCCATAAAATTGATTACATTACCATGAGACAACACAAAACTGGAAAAGTAATTTTTCTTCAGCTTTATATCAGTAATACAACCATACCATTTTTTCTATCTAACCATCATCTCCCATTATATAGAGGATCGATGCTTATTTGAACACAAAAGATAACTTATAACTAACTCATGCCATAAAGAAAGGAAAGTACAATAGTCCATGATAGAATAACATAAAGGCTGCATAACTGCTTAACAAAACATTTATCACAGAGAAGATATAGCATAAACACGTTCCTATATTTCCTAGAATGGTTCTTCCTTCAAATTGCCAGGCATGTCTTGCGGTACCACAATAACTCTCCATCATCATGGCTGAGTCTTCATCGCTTTTCATTAATGCTCACTGATCCATTCTTCAGTCGTTCCTCTTTCCATGGCAAGTTAGTAGCATATACATGTCTCTAAGCATTTAACCATTCAATTAATCCAAATATTAGAACACACATTCAAATGACTATATGAAATACTATAATTTATGTATAATATTTAGCAAAAAGGTATCTAGAGTATATCAGCTATCATCTACCCATGGGTTTTGATGGTTCGACTATACTTATAGAATATTCGCAAGTTCAAATACTAAAAGGTGTAACAAGTGTCTTGGAAATGTTTGAAATAGAGCATAAAAATATCATAAAACAAGGACAAATTATGGACCCATCATTTTCCCCCTATGATCATAATGTTTATCCTCAAACATTGCATTTCTTGGCTATTCCTATGAATTCTCCTACTTATGTCTTTCCTCTTCACCTACTCTTGAAGGTAAAGTAAAATCCCCTAGTTTTCTCCCAGTAGTCCACATTGTAATCCTCTTGAAGTTGTTCCATCTTTGTGGCATTGACATCATACAGGGGCCACATGAGCATTGGTGGCTGAAATGTTAGAGGACACCAAAGTTCTCTCCATATCTGCCTCCCTAATTGCATATACTCAGGTGCCCTGGTTATGGCTACTTCAAGGTTAAGGGGGTTGTGTGGCTCTAATTTCTTGAAGGCTTCTGGTAATCTGCTCCACCTATTTTTAGCACCTGCTAAAGCTCACTGGAAATTAAAATAGGGAAGACCCTAAAATTCCTTGTAAACCTTTTCTCTAATAACAAAAAATTTCTCACTAGTTTCTTCTTTTATTTTTCCATAGGTAAGGTTTAACCAATCCCTTAATAAAACATCAGGCTTACTGCTTTCAGCCCTTAGGGGTATTTTTTCTAACTTTTCCCGATCTCTATAAGCATCTAACTATCTATCATAGTTAGTCTCATTGTGCATCCATGACATTAGAGCTCTCAGGTGTATATCTCCAATATAGAGCAAAGGATTCCAGTCAGTTTCATTAGGGATAATAAAATTGTGGAGATAAAGTTCACAAAGTAAATTTTGCTACTAGGAAGGAAGGGATTGGTATAGTCCATAGAATTCTTCAGCTATTTTGAATTTTGACTCCTTATCCTTTATGGTCATCATTAATTGAAACATAGGAAATTATTCTTTCAAACATATAGCATAAACCTTGGGAGGATGCCTATAGGCAATAATCTGATTAACCATATTTAAAGCATGTATTTTTTTTCTATTTTTTCCTTTGCAATTGCTCTTTTAAATCCTCTATTTCCTCCCTCTATTCATCATTTTCTTTCTACATTTTCTTCCTTTCTTCTTTCCAAATAATTCTTTTAAATACAAACTGGTTATACAAATTGAAAAGGAGGGATTGAAGAGTAGGTGGGCCAAATTATGAGTTGACACTTCCTCTTCTCCCTATAGGTCTATTCTAGATAATTAGTTAACAAAGTTCTTTGGAAGGGCACGATAGCATTTCTTGGAAAAGAGTGAGTTGGATTTTGAGCCCTTTGAGGTTCTTTTTGCATTTCTTCCTAGACTTTTTGTTGTATTTCCTAAGGGTCACTCGCTTGTTGAAGTGAATCTTGATGAGTACTTCTAGGTTGATCACTGAGTGAATCATTCAAGTTTTAGGAACTATTCAGAATAATTATTTGTACTGGACAATTATCAAAAATGTGAACCTCATGAGGTTCAGGGGTAGGTTGATCTGGTGAGACAAATTGGCCACTTGGAGGGATATTTGTCACTTGCCCTCTCATTTGGGAGCTCCTCCGCAATGGAGTCTCTTTAATCTCTATTATTTTCTTCCTAATAGCTTTCTTTGGTTTCTTTGTTGCAGGAACCAACTTCTTTTTCTTAGTCCTGGAAACTATAGGGATTTGGGTTTGGTCTTCAACCTCAAGAACTGAAATTCCTTCATCAATTTTTCTCTTCCCTCTTCTTTGGGCAGAGGTAGATGCACTCTCTACTAGAGTAGGGTGAGGTTCAATTTCCTTAGGATTTTCAAGCTTTGCTCCTTCGCTGGTTGTCTTAATTGTTGGTTCATAAGGCATTTCACTCACATGGACAAGCTGCTCACTAGAGTCATTCTGGGGATGCAAAGTTTTGATTTGGAAAAATTCATTCTAGGTTAAGGGAGATACATCCCTAAGTGACCTCTCAACAAGCAGTTTAATTAAAGCATGGTGAGTGATAGAGTTGGTTTTCCCTTTTTTAGTCTTCTCCGCACCAATACTCAACATATTGTAGAGAAAATTTGGGACATTAACTGGAGAGTTATGCTTAACATAACTAAGCAACTTGAAATGATGTGCATGTAAGTGAGAAAATTGTCCTTCACAAGTGATGTACCTTATAATGTGAATTGTTAGTTCATCAAATTGTGAAGGAAGGGACACATGCTTGCAACCTTTCTTATTCACCTCCAATAAAGGGTCTGCAAGTAGGGTAAACTGAGCCCAAGTTGACATAGCATCATGCTCATTTGGATAGTGCTCACCAACCGCAGGCAACCCGGTTACTTCTGTTATTCTTTCCTTTGTTGTTGAAACTATAAGGCCCCACACATTTGCTTCTCCTTCATCAAATCTCTTCATGAATTGGGTAGCTACCTCTTCATCAAATTCAATCAATTTTAGAAAATATCTGAGCCACCCACAAGCATGAAATATCCTAACCGCTTCCACATCTGCAAGCAAGATGGTATGAACCACTAGTTCATGGTGCATTAATTGTCCACCCATTGCTCCAAATTCTTTCTCAATTTCCTCTACAATTTGTCAATTATAATTCTTTCTGTTCTTTCTGGAATTCCCCAATTCCTCTAATCACCTTTGTAATGTCATGAAACCCAGCTTCGTAAAACTCCTCACTGCACCTTCAACTATGAATTCCCTTGTAACTCTGTTACGTTTCAAAAATGACAATAATGACACTTAAGGCAAGGGAATTATAGTTTTGAATGCAATTAATTTTTGCACAACTTGATTATGACACTTTAGGGTTACATCAAGTTAGAGATTAGAGATAATTTGGTAATTGGAGTATGACACTTGTGTAAAACATAAAAAACTTAAATAAACATGATATAAGTAAAGATTTGAAAAGAGGAGGCAATCTCTTAATGAATTATGAGTATGATAATAGTGACCTAGAAAATTAGTACACTTCTCTGCCCCCTACATAATTAGGACAAGAGTCCACACTTGTCATACTAGGCATGAGGTGGGAAAATGATGTAATGCTACATTATAAATAGATGCAGTATTAAATATAATAGTCAAAATGTATGAACTAAAAATGGAAGAGTTCAAATTTTTGTACTTGTTATGATGAATTGACATGTGTGAGAGGTTGACGGTAATTGAAAACTTCATCAAAAGAATTGGTGCTGAAGATGACTACATTGGCTGATGTGCCTATTATTGAAAGCAAGTAAAATAGAAATGTTATGACGTGGATGGTGCGTGGACGGAAGGTAGAGAAATGGATTGGAATGGAAAGAAGAATGTAGAAAATGAATGGATATAGAAAATTCATAAAAAATGAAGTGTTTATTATGATCATACCCAACAAAATTTAGGGTGGAGCTACAGGAAGAAGGTTGACACCTTCTACTGTAGGAAGTACTACCTTTGGTAAGTCTGAAGTATTATCACTGAATTGCTACAAGAAGTGATCTTTTTTCTATGGCTGATGGTATAGATGAAGTCTATGACCATTTACCAATAACTTGAAATGAACAAGATCAATGGTGGATAATTGGACTACTCCATTTTCTAACACATGATCAATTTCATAGGGTCCTAGCCACCATGTTTGTAACTTGCCAGGTATTTCTTGGAAATGTGAATCAAACAACAATGCCCAATCACCTGCTGAGAAGTGTTTGTTCTTGATGTGTGAATCATGCCACTTCTTTCTCTATTTTTGCACTATCTCTATTCTTTCCAAGGCAAATTTCCTCATCTCATCCAAAGAGTTGAGGTGAAGAAGGTGGTCTCATTGTGTTGTAGGAAGATCGATGTTGAGCTTCAGGGTACTTTGCAATGCTTTATGTTCAAATTCAATGGGCAACATTATTGTTTTTTAATAGAGTATTTCAAAAGGAGTGAATCTGGTTGTTGTCTTCCATATGGTTCTATAGGCCCAAACTGCTTCGGGAAGGCGACTGCTCCAATCTCGACGATGCAGTTGAACTATTTTGGTAAGAATAGCTTCAATTTCTATGTGTGTAACTTCAACCTGACCATTTTTCTTGAGGATGGTAGGGATTGGACTGTATGTGCCTGATATTATACTAATTCATGAGTATTGTGATCAAGGTTGATGTGAATTGTGCCCCTTGATCTGTAACTAGCTCTCTTGGCACACCATAGTGAGTAAATATTTCATCATATAAGAATTCAACCACTTTTTTGTCACATGCATGCTTCATTTCTTTGACTTCAATCCATTTGGTGACATAATCAGTGCAAAATAGAATGTAAGAATTACCATTAAATGGTGGGTCAATAGGACCAATAAAATTCATTCCCCATTTATGAAATGGTGTGACCACCACTTGTGGAAATAGAGGCATTTCATCTGACTTTGTAGGGTGACTCATCCGTTGACATCTATCACATTTCCTTGTGTAGCTGGTTGCATCCTTATAAAGTGTAGGCTAGTAATAACCAATTATCAAGATTTTCATGGCTTTCCTTTTAGATGCAAAGTGTCCTCCACAGGGCTCATCATGACAAGCGTGAAGGATTTCGTAAGTATCCTCCTCACATACACATCTTTGCATGACTTGGTCCGGACCAGTATAAAACAATGTATTATCAATCTAGGAAAATTGAAAACTTTTCTCAACTAGTAGTTTTCATTCCTTGGGAGAAAATGAGTAGGCATCTTTTCAGCTGCAAGATAGTTAGCTATATTGGCATACCACAACCTTTTAATAGTAATATGAAACAAATGCTCATCATGGAATGCATCATTAACCATAGAAGTGTCTGTATTATCTGAATAATGGTAATTTGGAATCACCACTATTTGTGTATGTGTGTGGGGAAAATGTAAGATTCACTCCTAAATCCAAATTCCCAAAAGAGAGATCCAATTTGATCAACCAAGAGGTTAATACACAATTGAATCAATCTATGAAGAATATGAAAGAGAGAGAGGAACCTTGTACTTCCCTATAGTTGGATTAAGCTTGAAATCTAAAATAATTGAAGTGCAAATACTAACCTTGAATTAGGGCAGATCTGGAAAATACTGAATTCTGGCTTCTGTATGAACTTTTTGAAGATTCTATCACTTATTCTAGATTGGAAATGCTGAGGCGGTCAAAACCCAGAAATCTTTTCTCCAAATTCACACAGGTTGACTTTGACCTTTTAAAAGGTCAAAGACCACATTATTTATTTGAAGTCCAATTCTGATTTTGTTCGCAGATCCTGAAAGATTGTCGAAAAGGGTATCCAAATTCGCTCTCAGATATGAGATTCCACACCTATGCCTACAAGAAAAATGGTTTTGTTTTTTGTTTGGGGGGTTTGCCTTGGTCAAACCCTAGTTTGGAATCAACCTTAATATTGAAATTGAAATAGGAAAATGCTAGCAAGTAGTAGAAATGAATCTAATAATGAAGCTATGCAATTCAATAGATATGCTAATGTATTTGGAATGTAATCAAATATATTGATATGAAAACTTGAACATAACATGATCAAACCTCCATGATTGTATGCTTGAAATCCACCTTGAGGAAACAATGATATGGATCTTGAAGGAAGATCACACCACCATGGTGGCTAGATCTAGAGTTTGAATGATAGATCTTGAATGCTTGAGCTAAATCCATTCAATAGCTTGAATGCTTTAAATCCTTGATCTTCAATGGAGAACTTGGATGAAGAAGAAGACTTGAATGCTTGAATGAATGCTTGCTTGATCACCTTGAGAACTTGAGAGCTTGAGCATGAAAACTTGATGTTGGAGTGATGTCAAAATGAGAGAGGAAGGCCTCCTTTTATAGTGATCTAGGGCACACTCCTCTAGATGGGCCACCTTGGAGAATTAAATCCCAATTAGGTCCTCACCTTTAGAAAATATACCTTGATTAAATACCATTAAAGGATTTACCATTTCAGAGCCCGAAACAGCCAACCCAGAAGCGGGAAATAATTATCCTGAATGATAAATTACCGGCAAATGAAACTTTGAAATCCTAGCAGGAAGAGGTTAAGGTCGAGGTCGACTCTGACCTAGTCAGGGTCGAGGTCAACTTTGACCTCAAACCCTAACTTTTCCAGATTCTACAACAGGAGTTCCAGGGATGCTAGAAACTTAGAAATTGATGTCTGAATAGGACCCAGTGTCAGGAACAGATAGAAAATCCTTGGAATGATGTGATGAAGGAATAGGAGGTCTCATTTCTAAACCCTACCTAGAAAATAGAACCATAGAAGAAGGAAAATCAAGAAAGTCCTTAAGACCTTAACCCTAATTTCACCTAGAATGAAGGAATCAAGTGCAAAGAAGAAGTGGAAGACAAGGGAGAAAGCAAAGATGCTAATCATGACCCTAAGCCACTTACTCGGAGGGCTAAACACTCTTAACATGGAAGTTCTTCCATTTTAAGATGATACATTAAGCCCCCACTTTAGCAAGAGTATGGATTCAATGCAAACTCTTGGTAAAGGAGAAGAGAGAAGAGATCCCAGTGGATTCAAAACAAGATAAAATAACACTTAGTTGAAGACACAAGCCCCCAGACCAAGGATTCTAACTCAACATACATACATGAGAGTATACAAAAGAACAAGGGTTAGTACTAAACAACCCAAATCAATTAGCATAAGAAACCTTGCTAAGAAATATTTCTCATACCAATATCATATTTGGAAAGATATCATAAAAGCATAAATGATTACATAAGAAAGACAAGAGCAACACTATAGACAACATAGCTTCATGATCCAGTCCTACTAGCATGAAAGTGAAAAGAGAGAAAAGAGAAAGTGATTACCTTGCTTGGTAAGATGCCCACCTTACCGTGAATCACCCTGGAGGGAGAGCCCAACAGGTTCACCCATAAACTGTGCTTGCAATTGTAATGCATCTTCTAACAGCTTCTGGAATATCCATAGATCCACCTTCTTGTATCACTATGAATATGAAATACGTGTCTTCTCAGGATTTAGCAACTTATTTGCGTTACCTTCAAAAGATTTAGCATATAGGTGCGTGTCTTTTCAGGATTTAGCAACTTATGTGCGTTACCTTCCAAGATTTAGCATATTGGAATTTGGAAATGCGTATCCCTTCAGGATTTAGAAACTTATGTGCGTTTTGAAAATTTTGAAAAATGCATGTCTCCTCAGGATTTAGCAACTTATGTGTGTTACCTTCGAAAGATTTAGCATATAAAAATAAAAAAATATAGTACAAGGGAGACCCTATATATGCCTCCCTCCTTAATATGGAAAAAAACATACTATTTTGTCATGTTAAGGAAAGAAAAAGAACAAGGATAAAGCCTTTCTTCAGCTTGAAGACAATATCCACAAACAACACCTAGTCCAAGCCAAGAAGGTCACAGCTCCTATGAGGTCATGGAAGGGATGAATGTAAAAGATATCATGCAAGAAGTGAAAAGAAAGTAACCCTTAATGAGGGATAGCACACTATTCAGTTTCCAAGGTGAGAGATGTATCAACCATGGAAACCCAATGTCAAACAACAAATAAGGTTTGCATAAAGGACATAGGTCCACAAATGCACACCATAATTTTCATGTATGATTGGTTATCACATAATAGATAGATACTGCTTAACCAAGGAAAGAGGTAAATCCCTAAAAAAGAAGAGAATACCGGATGAAATAACAATGCATAGATTTGAATAAGATAGAAAAGCATACCAAGCCTCCAAGGCTAAAGTACTTCTACCAAACTCACAACCCGTATTTGTGACTCCATGTTTGAATGTTTGAAGATAGAAAAGAAGGATAAGGCATCATTGCCCCCCAAGTGTAGGAACAAAGATGGAAGAGGATACCTACTTCACAAAGCAAGGAGATATCCTATTTACAATAATGTATAGTATATCCTTAGCGAGAGATATTGACCCCTACATCCAAGAGTATAAATAATCATGAAAAGGATATGTCACTTATGGAAAAGGATCCTCAAGGAAAGAGATCTTATCACCAAGACCTCTACCAAAGAAGAGTGCATTTAGATAAGATATCATCTTTCAAAAGGCGGGAACAAAGATTCAATCATCAAGCCCCCGGTGAAGAAGAGCAAGAGGAATCTTTGGAATGAAGGAAACAACTCTAACACTAAAGCAATGGTGAGAGTTTATAAAGAACATAATTTTCAATATAGAGAAGAAGTGACGACCTAGGACAACAACTTCCCATTCAAGAAGGTTATCCATAGTCAAAATATCTATCAATATGATGAAATAATATTGCAATATAAACAAATACCATTAAGCTAAGGAAAGAAGTTACCCTAGAAAAAGAGAAAGAAGGAAGAACCTTGCCCCCCCGAGGGATGAAAGACAAGGGATATTTTTACAAAACACATGTCCTAGAAAAGATTTTCTAAGAAGAAAATATAATTCCTAGGAATGGATAAAAACATCATGCAAGACTATGGAAGAAGGAAACATAAAGAATACCAATTAAATCTTAATAAAAAGACCTAATGGATCCTAAAAGACTGGATAAAATGATGCCGCTTGCCCCCCAGTCATGAGACAAGAGGATAAGAACATTTACTCTAGTTCTAATGGAGGGGAATCCCCTATATCAAAATTATGAAGAAGTTGTAAGACGACCTGAGAAAAAGGTATAATACCGCGCGCAACCCTATCCCTAACATATAATTTGAAGTTGTTACAATCGACAAGCAAATGAGTATTACGATAGTGGAAAGGAAATTTAAATTTGTACAAAGCATCAATAGGTATAGGTATAAATCTTTCCTTCTTAGAATTCATTAGCTCCACATATACTGTCTTAGCAATTTCTTGACGAGTGTTAGGATTATCCATTAGAGGTGTAGAGAGATGAGCATTAAGGGGAGGACAAAGATCCACACCACTTAACTTGAATTGAGATTTAGAAGTTCCAACACCACTCATATCCGGTTTAGGAGGTATATTAATGGGAAATTTAATACCATGTTCATTAACCCCTAACCCTAAACCTTTATAGCCTTGTTTATTCACCATATTATATCTAGTAGTGTACATATCATGCAAAGCTTCTACAGGAGGTGATTGTTTATCATGTTCATGAGTAAAGGTCATATAAGGTGGGATAATAGGTTTGGAAGAAGTTTCTTTACCCTTTCCTTTAAGATCATCATGATTAGGAGGAGAAGGTAAATCAAAGAAATCTTGCACATCTGCATCTTGCACTATAACTTGAATCCCATCATAAGTATGGGAAGAGCGAGGATTAACAGATGGAGAATCAGGTATTAGAATAGGAAGATTAGGAAGATTAGGAGATGGATTGCGATTAGGAAGATTAGGAGATGGTGTGTCATCTACAAAATTATTCACATAATCTAAAATATGAATAAGGCTACCACATAAATCCCTAAGAAAAGTTTTAAATGTAGGTAGACTAGTATCATTCAACTTCACAAAAGCATAAGCAAGAGCAAAGTGAAGGGTCATCAATGTTATGAAATGAATAATACCCTCATAAACATCATATGCATTATAAATAGATGCTAGAAGAAGAGTAATAACAAACATGATTATGCACCAAAACATCTTAACAATCTTCATGATAAAAATGCAAGAAATATGTTTTTGTATTTTATTCAATATATAGATTTTTTTGAATTTTTGAAGTATAGATGCAAGAGCAAAATGTAAATCTAACACCAAAAATAAAGAGAGTAAGTTAGTCGGGTTCACCAAAATGAATAATGGTAATTTGGAATGACCACTATTTGTGTATGTGTGTGGGGAAAATGTAAGATTCACTCCTAAATCCAAATTCCCAAAAGAGAGATCCAATTTGATCAACCAAGAGGTTAATACACAATCGAATCAATCTATGAAGAATATGAAAGAGAGAGAGAAACCCTGTACTTCCCTATAGTTGGATTAAGCTTGAAATCTAAAATAATTAAAGTGCAAATACTAACCTTGAATTAGGGCAGATCTAGAAAATACTAAATTCTGGCTTATGTGTGAACTTTCTAAAGATTTTGTCACTTGTTCTGGATTGGAAATGCCAAGGTGGACAAAACCCAGAAATCTTTTCTCCAAATTCACACAGGTCAACTTTGACCTTTTAAAAGGTCAAAGACCACATTATTTATTTGAAGTCCGATTTCGATTTTGTTCACATATCCTGAAAGATTGCCAAAAAGGGTATCCAAATTCACTCTCAGATCTGAGATTCCACACCTGTGCCTGCAAGAAAAATGGTTTTGTTGTTTTTTTGGGGGGTTTGCCTTGGTCAAACCCTAGTTTGGAATCAACCTTAATATTGAAATTGAAATAGGAGAATGCTAGCAAGTAGTAGAAATAAATCTAACAATGAAGCTATGCAATTCAATAGATATGCTATTGTATTTGGAATGTAATCAAATATATTGATACGAAAGCTTGAACATAACATGATCAAACCTCCATGATTGTATGCTTGAAATCCACGTTGAGGAAACAATGATATGGATCTTGAAGATGAACAAAGGATCTTGAAGGAAGATCACACCACCATGGTGGCTAGATCTAGAGTTTGAATGATAGATCTTGAATGCTTGAGCCAAATCCCTTCAATAGCTTGAATGCTTTAAATCCTTGATCTTCAATGGAGAACTTGGATGAAGAAGAAGACTTGAATGCTTGAATGAATGCTTTCTTGATCACCTTGAGAACTTGAGAGCTTGAGCATGAAAAATTGATGTTGAAGTGATGTCAAAATGAGAGAGGAAGGCCTCCTTTTATAGTGATCTAGGGTACACTCCTCTAGATGGGCCACCTTGGAGAATTAAATCCCAATTAAGTCCTCACCTTTAGAAAATATACCTTGATTAAATACCTGTGAGCAAGGCTTTCGAGGGTACCTGTTATCTATTTTGAAAGGCTCAAATCAATTAAACATTAAGAGTTTAATCTAGCATACAATCAAAACAAAAACAAGGAAACTCTAAGCTAGCCACCTCAGATTGAGCCAAAAACAGGTGCACCCAAGCACTGTTTGATTTGCTCTGATAAGAGGGATGTGGGTGTGCTCTCTAAGCACTTGGAGCATACTATAATGCATTCTAAGATGGATTGAAATCCATGAAAACCCCAAAATGGCACAAAAATAGGTATAGAACACCTGATTTTCCCCTAAGGCTTCAAGAGGCTCAAGAATGCTTTAATGGAGATTAAGCTACATGATGGGTAATCTAGGATTGATTTTAGACCAAATAAAGATGTGGTATGATGCTATACTATGCAAAACAATAAGAAAAACTATGTTAATCCATTATTGCTAAGCTATGATGAGCTAAAATGCTAAAAAGTAAGCTAATTAGGATGATTTGCTAAGATCTAACATGAAAATGGCATTATAACAATGCATGAGAATGAAAGTAAGTTAATTGATTTTGATCTTGAAAGGAGGGGTATTTATAGGATTTGGAAGGAAGAATGAGTGGCCAGGATTGAAATCCTTAAGAGAGGCCAAGATTCACTCAAAGGGGAGCACATGGATTGTGCTAGTTTAGGGATCGCCTCCTTGTGACAAGTGTCACAAGGGCATTGGGTTGAAAGATGGAAGGAATGTGCACAATTTGAGAAATGTGCCTAAGGTCAAAGGGTGTAAGAAAGGGGTGAGGGGCTTCTTAAATGTACCATAAGTGCATGTAAGAGGGATAAGGAGGCCTTAAATGCCTTCAATGCATTTCAAAAAGGGAAGCCCTCTTTGTTGACTTTGGGATAAGCTTAAGAGTTTGGCTAACCTTGTTTAGGGAATGTGACAAGGTTAAGGGAGGAATTAGGATTAGGATTAGGGGATTTTAGGATTAGGATGGGTGAAGAGGTTGGTTTTGAGAAGATTCTAGAAGAGTCTAGAATTCTCCTTGGTTTTATGGAATAAAAGTTTATTCATTCCAACAGCTTAAGTTTTGGGAATATTTATTGAAATATTTTCAATAAATATGAAATTTAAATATTTAATCTTAATTAAATATTTGGCCTTGGGATTAGGGTTAGAAAAGATGGGATTAGCTTTTTAATCGAGATTAAGAAGGAATTAGAAGATTTTGGAAGAGGTTAGTGGTCTAAAGGAAATTGGCCAAGTTTTGGGCAAAAAATAAATAAATAATTTATTTTGGGATTTTTGGTCAATTTATTAATTAAAATAATTAATAAATAAGGAGATAATGTTTAAATAAGATTTAAACATTTTTGGGAGGGATTTCTTAATTAAATATTTTTAATTAAGATAAAGGGATTTAATGACATAAAAATAAATTAATTAATTAATAAATGATGATGTCATCGGGGATTTTCAGAAAATAAAAATACTTTATTTTCTAAAGGATTTTTAGGTGTCTACAATACCATTAAAGGATTTACTGTTTCGGAGCTCGAAACAGCTGACCCGAAAGCGGGAAATAATTATCTCGAAAGATAAATTACTGGCAAATGAAACTTTGAAATCCTAGCAGGAAGAGGTCAAGGTCAAGGTCAACCTTGACCTAGTTAGGGTTGAGGTCGACCCTAACCAGGGTCGACTTTGACCTCAAACCCTAACTTTGCCAGATTCTGCACCAGGAGTTCCAGGGATGCTATAAACTTAGAAATTGATGTCTGAATAGGACCTAGTGTCAGGAACAGATAGAAAATCCTCAGAATGATGTGATGAAGGACTAGGAGGTCTCATTTTTTAACCCTACCTAGAAAATAGAACCATAGAAGAAGGAAAATCATGAAAGTCCTTAAGACCTTAACCCTAATTTCACCTAGAATGAAGGAATCAAGTGCAGAGAAGAAGCGGAAGACAAGGGAGATGTAAAGATGCCAATCATGACCCTAAACCACTTACTCAGAGGGCTAAACGCTCTTAACATGGAAGTGCTTCCATTTTAAGATGATACATTATCATTTTGGAGCATAGATAAATAATCAACTACAATATTACCTTGACCTAGCTTGTCCATGATAGTGATATCAAATTCCTATAGCAACAAAAGCCATCTTGCTAACCTACCAGTTGTTGGTATTCAAAAACGCTGGACCGTTTTGAGGCCAACTGGCAGGCACAACAAGTGCCTCTGCAATTCTGGCTCGATTTAGCCAAGGTTGGTAGGCCTGAATCAAATATGTTTTCTAACTAAAGAAACACATGCATAAACAATAGAAGTTCCTTCCAAAGGGGTTAGTAATCCTTGGAGGAAAAACAACCTAAAATCCTAATTGTCAGATAGCTTGAAATCTAAATTAAGGCTAGAAAGTAATGCTAAACCTAATTGATTGCTTTGTAAAGAAAATAACAGATAGGATATGTAAACCACATAAAGAATAAAATGAAAATTTCAAATGAATGAACAGACCAGTGCCTGATGCCAAATTGGGAATAGAGTCAGATACATTCAATCCTACATATAAACGAAGACGGTTTTAAGATAACTTGCTCCTGTAAAGTGAGACCATCACCCTACAAGATTCTATTGAAACAAAATTTAAAACAACTTATACAATAGGTCCTATGGTTTTTAACCCAACTTAAGAGCTCGAAAGGAAATAGTAACAGGTTCTCAGACCATGCTACTATTATTCAAATTGTACAAATTAGTCATAAATAAATGCATCAAAAAGAGAACACAGTAGGATACCCTGGTTCACGGAGTAATTCGAGAAACTAATTGAACATAAAAAACTATATTAACATTAAGGCATAAACACTTATCTGATATTCGTACTTCAGATTTTGAGCATTAAATTCAAATCTGTGAGTTAGGAGACTTTTTCAATTTTTTGTCGTGATTAATTCATGTCTTTTGTTTACAATTGAATGATTATATATATAAATCCCAATGGCTCCCTGTGAAAGGACATGCCCTTTCATAGGACCTAATTATACAATTACCCCCAAAGTACACAAAATAAACCATAATAATGGTTTTTTAGGGAAATGTTTCCTGTAAATTCAACTTGATTATCTCGCTTTAGGTATTTTCATGCATAATAATCCACATTTAAGTTCCTGCACAAAACACCTAATGTCAATTAATATTAAAAATTTAAAATTGAAATCATTTCATACATAATATATTAGGCCTATACAAAATTATTCATTATTCATTTATTAATTAATAATTAATTGAAAATGAATATGTGTCATACTTTATCATAAAGTGAAAAATGAAACTTAAAAATTCATAATATATCATCCACATTAATAATCTAAAATAATAGCAATCATATCAATTATTAAATTATAAAGGATTTTAATAATGAAATAGTTTCTAAAATTAATAAATAAGATAACATTATATTTTAGCACTTTATTTTTATTTTCAAAATAAGACATAACAAATTCATTTACAAACATAACATAATAATGCTACATAGAAATATTAAAAAGCATTTAGGGTAAAAAAGGTTTGTTCCTCCACCTTAGTAAAAGGAGAAATGCATTTACCCTAAAGTCAAAAAACAATCTTAATGCAAAATAATATTACAATTACATGAAGTACATATATTAATAAATTAACCAATTCATGAAAAATCAAATAAAGTGGGGTAAAATTATTGACATCCACTTTGCCCTAAAATTAAGATAAAAGAATAAAGTGAAAAACTTCTTTTAGGGATTTGAAACTAAGGAATAAAATCAATTAATTACTATTCAAACCCTAAAAGAATAAAAACCAACTTACATGCCTTTTCACCCTAAACATAATAATGTTAAAAAATAATCAAGGTGAAAATATCTAATTAAATGTAGGGATGCATAAAAACTAATATAAAAAACCCTAACATACTTATATTCATCAAATGATATCCTTTTTATCATATTTTTAACTTTTAGGATTTTGGGGGGTAAATCACAAATAAAAATGAAACTATTATTAATGATCATAAAATTTAAAATTTCTATCTCATAAACAATATTAATTTTAATAATTTATTTTAAAGGAGATAAGATTATCTTTAATTTATATATTTATTTACACACATACTCTCAAGGAATAATATAGAGTAACTGGTAGGGGGTAGAGTCGGGTAGTTAGGTAGGAAAAGGAATGGGTCGAGAGGTCGAGTGTTCAACTCCCTCTCCCCATTCTTTTTCCTAAAATCGGAAAATAAATAAATACATAGAGAAATTCCTAATCTGAAAGTTAATTTGGGAAGAAATTACTCCCTGTGTAAGAGGTTGCACTTTATTTCTCACCTGCACATAAAAACAAAGATAAATAAGTATCTTCTCCTAATCCTCTTGAAGAAAATAAATAGATTAACTGGTTAGGGGGTAGGAGGCTAGGTAGGTAGGGAAAAAGCTCGGCTTGAGAGGTCGAGGGTTCAACTCCCTCTCGTTGCCTTTTTCTTTAACTTGTTTTATTTTTTCGAATAATTTTTATTTTCAAAATGAATATGCATTAAATAAGTTGAAAAAATAATTAACAAACTAATACATGAAAAATGATAAACATATATGCCCTTTTATCATTTTGAATTTTTATCATAGAGAAATTATATAAAACTAAAAATTAAGATCATACTTCCTTGACAATTTTGTATATATTTTGGCCTAAATTTTCAGGTGCCAACATCAGTGATGGCAGGTTTGTCCATAAGATATTGTATGGTTGCATGGTCAGTATGAACAAAGATTGGATATCTTGTAACATAATGAAGGCTCAAAGCATAAACAACAGTCAACAACTCTTTTTCAGTGACTGTATAATTGACCTTTGGTCCATGTAAACTCTTGCTAATATAGTAAATGGCATGTTCAAGGCTACTGGCTTATTGACCTAGGATTGCTCCTATTGCATAATCAGAGGCATCAATATGAATATGAAAAGGCAAAGACCAATCAGGTCATCTAAGCATTGGTGTTGTAGTAAGAAGGGATTTGAGCTACTGGAAGGATTCCTCATAAGCTGGTATCCATGTGAACTCAGATTCTTTTGTAAGCAATGTGTTTAATGGGCTTGCTATTTGACTAAATTTTTTTAATGAAACACCTATAATAACCAGCATGTCCTAAAAATGATATAACATCTTTTTGCTTTGTAGGTATAGGCAATGTAAGAATTACCTCAATTTTTGCAGGGTCCACTGCTATCCTAGCTTTTGAGATGAAGTGTCCTAGCAAAATTCCTTCGTGCATCATCATAAAACATTTTTCACTATTGAGGGACACATTTGTTAGGAATAGTCCCAAGAGATAACTGAGAGGCGGGGGGGGGGGGGGGGGGGGGGGGGGGGGTGAATCAGTTATCTACAAGATTCAATTCTTTATCCAATTAAGTACTGATTAACATTAATCATAAACACAATATGAGAACACTTAACACAACACCACAATTTTGGTTACGAGGAAACCCAAATAGGTAAAAACCCCAATGGGAATTAACACCCACTATAAACTACACTAGAGTATAATGATCCCTGTTAGAAGATCTTGCAACCCTGTTAGGAGTTGATCTTTACAATGCTTTACGTACAATGGCCTGGTCAAAGGTCGGACCCTGTTAGGAGTCTTTTATAATTAACCCTGTTAGGGGTGAGGACACACTATCTGAGAGCTCACTACTCAAATGGTGAAGGCTGCAACCTTCTACATAACAGATACACACTATATCTAGATCTTGGTGAACTACGAGTTAGACCTGCTATCTTGATAAGTTCCAATGAATAACATACACTCTCTTCTTTGTCACATAGACCTTCTACTGATGGCTCAATACTTCGCACCTTCTGCTCTGCTCTTCTCTTTCAACTATTTTCCATACTTAGCGATCATAACTGATCAGATATAAGTATCTTTCTCCAAATGATATAATCAAGTTGGCATGTTAGAACTTCCTTGAAATCATATTAGAGAAACAATATAACTCTCCAACAACATCTCCAATAGCTATATCAAGCACGCAACACAAATAGGACTGCGCAACTCAATATGAGTAGATGCGTCACTTCACACAATCGGCTCCACCAAATTAACTAAAACTTTCTTCTTATGCTGAAATACATTATGCACTCTTAACCAAAAATTCTTAACTTATTACCAAAAATGAAACCAAAAATGCATATCAAAATGATAGGCCCAGCTATTACAACAATATAAACAATGTCAGCTCCATCAGATAAACTCAAGAAACTGTAACTGGCAATTGGAAACATCATAACTCAACATGTACTACATAATTGACTATGCATCCATGAACATAGCTTCACTAACATGTCTACAACATAAATATAAATGCACAAGGCTCCATTACAAACATACTGCAAATCACATACAAAACTCTTCGTGGGACACTGTCAGGAATACTACTGATATAAACAACTGTATAATTATCTTCACTTAGAATCAACCTCTACATCTATGATATCATGTTGATAACATATCCATACAACATATGCTCAAGGCTCTCTCCATAATACTTCCACACATGCTGCTTACCATATGTTGTCATCAATGACAAACATATAGTCAACACTAGCTTGTTGGCAAATCTCCAACAATCTCCCCCTTTGGCATTAATGGAAACATATGGAATGAAAAACAACACCAATCCAAATGTATAATTATTTTATAACATTCTCCATTTCCTCAACAAAACTCCCCCAAGGATGAGTCCTCCATCTACTACTGAATGCTATGAATATCAACTACTATATACTCCCCTTACTAATACTTACTCCCCCTTTCTAGAATAAAATAACTATTTTTGTTTTTCATTACTGTATACTTACTCCCCCTTTGACATCAATGACAAAGGGCACCAAATCAAATAAGCACCAGTACTACTCCTGAAGTAGAGTAGTCAACCATTCATCAATCATTGAGGATTGATGCACTCCTGCAAACTCTAATCAAATCCAGGAAAGGGAATTACTCCCATCTTTTCCCTGAGATACTTAAATGTATCCTTCGATAAAGGCTTTGTGAATATATCTGCTAGCTATTCTTTTATACTCACATAGTCCAATTTTACTTCTTTCTCTACAACTTTCTCTCTTAAGAAGTGATATTTTATCTCAATGTGTTTTATCTTTGCATGCATCACAGGGTTCTTTGACATATTGATAGTGCTAGTGTTATCGCAATGAATAACAATAGGATAATCAATCTAAATTTCAAAATCTTTTATCATCTACTTGATCCACATAATTTTAGAATAATTTAATGCTACTGCTACATACTCTACTTCTGCTATGGACTGAGAAATACAATTCTTCTTCTTTCTTATCCAAGTAACAAGTCTATCTCCAAGAAATATTGCTCCTCCTGAGGTACCCTTTCTATCATCCACGCAACCTGCCCAATCTGCATCTGTATACACATGAAGTTCTACATTTTCTGAATTAGGATACCATAAACCATAGTCTATAGTTCCTTTCAAATATTTGAATATCCTCTTTACTTCCATAAGATGACTTTGTTTAGGTTCTGCTGCAAATCTTCCAACTATACCAACTACATTAGAAATATTAGGTCTAGATTGAGTAAGATATATGAGTTTACCAATCATAGACTTATGTCTACTACTATAGAATCATCTTCTTTTGAAAACTTGCATCCTGTTACATAGGGGTGCTTACTGGCTTGCAATCATCCATCTTGAATTTCTTCAATATCTCTTTCACATACTTAGACTGATTAATAAAAATACCTTTGTTTGTCTGCTGCACATTCAGTCCCAAAAAGTACTTGATAGGTCCAATCATACTCATTTCAAATTCGCTCTGCATTTCTTTAGTAAATTTTGCACTAAGCTTGTCATTACTATATGCACCCTAAAATGGTCGCCTAGACTTTGGACCCCATTCTTGCAATTCATCAAATCCCTGAATCAATATTTTCAAATTAAATCAATTTCCTTGATCAAATTCTATTTCTATCATTTATTTGATTATATTCTATGGGCTAACCATTTTATCCTAAGTCTTTATTTATTTAAAAAGAATTCCCTCCCCTTTTATTAAATAAAAAGCCCCCACTTTTCCTCTTATCCTAAGTTGCACAAATAAAGCATTATTCTTATTTTATAAAAAGGAGAAAAGGCCTTTTTGTCTCATATGGGACACAAAAGTCAACTCTTATTTTCTCATTGGAGGAGATTTGTGCACATGGATTGCTCCTCTTTCAATCTCCACCCTTGATTAAATCTTTTGCCTCTTAATCTCCATCATCCGTTGATTCTCATTTCTTATAAAAGAAGAGCTCTCTTCTCATTCTAAATCCCCAACTTTTTATACTAATCTTATTCTGTAGGATTTCTTGGATACTTTGGAGCTTTGAAGATCTTCATGCATCTAGCTTTCATTCTTGCATCATAGCTTCATTTTTATGCTTTCTTAGCTTAGATTTCCTTTCATTCTCTAGATTAGCTCACATAGCTTAATTAGCAAAGGCTTGTAATACTTTCATTTTCATAGCTTAGGTTGCATCTTCATTCTTAGCATAGTTGCATTGCATTTCCATTCTTGATTCTTGAGGATATTGGCATTCTTGCCCTTGTCTCTTTGAATCTTCCATTGTGTGGTTTACTAGCAAGGTTGCATGCTTCAATAGTTCTAGCAGAGAGCACTATACACATCCTTGTGACTCCATGCCTAGGGAGCTCTAGGTCGCTTTCTCAAGATTTCTCATTCAATGGATTCTCTTGGAAGTAGTGACTTAGAGAAGTGCACAATCTAGTGTGTACATTTTTGGCGCCCACCGTGGGGCAGAACACTCTTGTTTTATCCTTTTTTTAATGCATTTTCATCAATTTTTTGTCATCATTTTTGCTTGTTGTTTTGGCTCTCTATTTTTCTGATAGAATTATCGTGCAACAGTCTTCCAGTGTCGTACGACAGTTTCTTGTATACTAGTACGATACTTTACTAGTTAAATTGTCGCATGCAGGTATCACGAACTATCACATAGAGAGGAAGTATCGCAACAATATACTGAGAAGTATCGTATGATTCTTTCTCTGACAGAACTGTCGCACAGGCCTAGCAGTGAGTAATTTTTGACATTTCTTTGCAAGATTTGATTGATTTGCTTCAGATTTCTAATTTGCTGTGGTAGAACAAAGTTTGATTTGTAGATTTTGTTTGATTTTGATGTGCTAACCCTTGTAGGGCTAACAAGTTGTGATTGTAGGTGCTCTCATTGCTTGAAATATTTGCTTAAAAGAATGCATGTCAAAGCTCCAAATGCACAAGGGCTACTAATGGTTTTTGCAGGGTTCCCCAAAGCATAAAAACCAATCAAGTGCTTGTTTAATTGCTTTCATTTTGAGTGCAGCATATACTAGTTGCTTCTTTTCATAGGCACTTAATATCTTATTGTAGGAATCTTTTTGTGGTGGGAGAGTATGCTCTTCACCCTTGTGGTGAAATAGAAATCTTGACCCATCTTTGGATTTTGAAAGCAAGAGGGTAATTGAACCTTTGCTTGGTGTGTTTGGGAGAAATTTTTGAGCTAGGAGAATATGATCTTCACCCTTGAGGTGAAACAAAAATCTTGACACTCAAAGGTTGATCCACTCTTTGTTTAGTTTTAGAATCCTTTAGCGGGCCTGCTCTTGAGAAATCAAGAGGAATGACCCAAGTGGGGACAAGCTTTTTTCTGGCTATTCTGACCCACTATAAACTCAAGGCTATCAAGGACACAAAAACTTGGTAGACGTAGTACTTGTCTTCTCTCGGTGTGAGTACTTGTGGGATTGTGACCATGAGGAAAGTGCTAGGAAAGAATGCTTAAGGTAATCTTGTGGTCGCGAGGTCTGTTACTTGCCGCGAGATAAGGAGTCCCTTTGGGAAGCAAGAGGGTTATTACGAATGGAAGCCCTTACCAAGAACCATAGATAGAAGCCACCCTATTTTTCCACTTAGCTTCTTGGTGCAACGATTGATCCTAGTGGACTAACTTGGATCACCCCAAGATTACTCACCATCTGTGTTCCTTTGGTTCTGTCATTGGCACTTCTAGGACAAAGCCAATATCTATTGTGGGCAACCACTTTGTGTGAGGCAATGTGACATCAAGTGTGGGCCAAGTTGTTAAGTATTGAGCCTTTGTCTTTTTAGGCTAGTAAGTGCTTGAAGTATTCTCACTGTGATCTACCCATGTAAACATTCTCAAACATCAAACATCACAGTAGCATTCATAAGATTTCTTTGCTTTGATATCACAATTGCTTGTCTTGGCAAGGTGGCTTTTGCCCTTGTGCAAGTGTTTTATGACATGTTTGATCACCTACTATTTGCAAACTTGTCTAATTACTGCTAGTACTGTGTTTGAAATAAAAAAATCCAACCATCAGACTTAAACATTGACCAATTGCCTTTAAAACTGAGATTTTTACACTTCACTGGTCAAGAGTCATACGATCCTGGAATTCCATTACGCACTGTTCTTAAATTTATCGTGTGATAGTTCATTGCTACACAACTATCATACAGCTTGCCTGAATTCTATTGCACCTATTGCCTAGAAACTATCACATGACCTTAGTATGAAATATCGCCTGGACATATTGTATCGTCCCAATACCCTGTGAACTGTCACATAGAGTAATCTTGTTATCTATTTGATTTGTGTCATTTTCAGCCTTCGTTGGTCAGTCCAGGTCAAATCTTAGGTGCTATGACATGTTTCTCAATATCAAAATGAACTTAAATGGTATCAAGTTACAAAAAATGACTCTTGGTCTTCTTTCTTCCACATCTCCCATGTCTTCCTAGTCTCCCATTTCCATCCTTTCTCTTCTTCCTTCATGGTTCTTCCTCTTCTTCCTAAACTCTTCATGTCTTCTTGATTCTTTTTATTATCTAGTCTACCTTCTTCTATTCATCCCTTCTATCACTTCCATGCTTGATTCTTCCTCTTCCAGAGCCATGAATTTTGACTATCTTGTTATGGAACCCCTCTTGAAAATAGATGATCTCGAGCTCATTGCTCAATTCGAAGAGTTTTATTCCTCCAATAGTCCTTCTAGATATTGCACAGGTGATCAACTTAAGACAAAAATAAAAGAAAAGATGATAGAATCAGATGCCTTTGGTAGGATCTTAGATGTGATCATGTCACGACCTCCTTCTTCCAAACATTTTTCATCTTCTAAGTCTTCTCATCCTTCTTCATCTTCCAAGTCTCACCATGACTCTTCTAGACATTATTCACATTCTTCATCTTCCAAGTCTTCTTCCTCCACTGGGTCTTCACCTTCCTCTTCTTCATGATCTTGTTCCTCTTCTACTTCTCCCTAGAGTCTTACTTCTCTTCTCAAGACATACCATGATGAGCAATATGATAGTCCTTGTGATACCTCTTCCACGAAGAGTGACATGCCTATCTTTGATGACTATGATGACTATGATGACTATGATGATGGACAATATAGTGATACCTATGACACCTCTATTCCTAAGAGTCCTCCTAGTCATGTGCTCGTGCTTATTGGAAATGGGTCATCATATTGGATAGATTGTGATGGTGATCTGTATGATTCTGATTTTGAAAGAGACTTTGATGATTTTTGTGAACAATACCTAGATGATACATCTACTTCTATTGAGGAATATAAAATGTACCGCACTGATTTGAAACATAAATATTATAAGAATCTCTCCTCTAAGAACTCTCATGCTGAAAATAAAGACTACACTCTCAAGCAAAATTATGTTAATGATGTACCTTTGTCTTGTGATGGTTCCCTTCCATCCCCTACTTCCTCCAATACCCATACATTTCCTAAAGCTTCCAAGTCTTTCAAATCTTTCACAAATCCTTCATCCAATAAAGGTCCTAATACTTTTTATGCACTTCCCTATAGTTATCCTCAAGGGCTACCTCTTAAAGAGACTCAAGCTAACCTTCACTTGGCTGGAAATACTTTCAATAATGCTTAACCTAAAGAGCCTAAGCCTTTATACGCTATAATGCCCACTTCATCTAGTCCTTCATCATCTCTTCCAACATCTTCCATACAATTCCAACATGCTTCCTTGTCCTTAGAAGTGACTCCATGTCAAGAGGACTCTAAAAATGATAAAGAAAAGAACATAAAGAAAGATCAAGATCAAGAACCCTCCATGTCATCGAATCCTTTTCATGATGTCTCTTATCCATTTCATGGTTCTTTTGATCCTCTACGCCCTTTCTCATTCATTCCACCATGTCTTAAGTCTTCTCCTAAGCAAGATCAAGCTACTACTTACACCATTGAGCTTATTGACAATCAAAATAACCTTACTCCACTTGCGCTTTCCAAATATGACACTTCCATTAAGGTCATTAAAAATAGTGTTGTTACTTCCAATGTTAAGCCTATTGAAAATCAAGAGAAAAATTATACGCTTATGCTATCCAAAGCTCCTTGTCAAGATCAAAGTCTTCCATCTTCGTGTTCTACCACTTCATGTTCGCTTCCACTTTCTACTCTTCCTAAGTCTTTGCAATCTTTTAACAATCCTATCAAAGAAGTTTCTCCTATTCAAGATGTTCATGATCCTATTGCAAATCCTAATGCTCACTCTAAATATGTTGATGTCCTTGGTTGTTATATAGATGTTGATGAACTTATTGATTATCCTTTTGTATCTTCCATGTCCATCCTTGGACCTCCTCCACCAATACTAAGGGATTCACATCTTCCTTCCATCTTGGGCCCTTATGTCCCTTCACTTTCCCCTCCTAACTCTCCCAATTAGTCATCCATCTTGGGTCCTTATGTCCCTCCATCTCTATCTTTCCTCAAGATCAACATAGATGCATACCCTTGAATCCTTTTCATCCACCCACCCATCTAAACCAGTCATATCCTCCTTCTTCTTCCACAAGTCCCAAGTCTTTTGGAAGTAACTTGAATGTTCAATACAAGAAAAAGAAGCAATAAAATAATCCATAAAAAAAAAAGATCACCATGTCTCCTCTAATTGACATGGAGGCATAAAGTCAAAAAATATATCTAAAAAGAAAACTACAAGACAAGTATGGGTTCCAAAATCCATCATTGAAGATATTCTCTCTAAATCATCAAAAAGAAATGAAAAGCCTACGACTATATGGATTCCAAAGTCTCTCTTGAAAGAGTCTGATCTTGAGCAACAAGTGAAGTTGACATTAAAGCTTCCAAAGGCTTCCACTTCATCTTCTTAAAAAAATATTCTTCCATTCCATGTGCCTAAACCACAACCTCTACTATCCATTCACCATATTCCTTCACGTATTCCTTCATTCACAGTTCCTCCATCCTCTCGCCACCCTTCAAGGTGTGTGTTGATGTTGATCTTGCCTTCCCTTCCATCTACCCTTTCACAACCCTTCCATTCATTATCCTTCTACCTTCTATCATTTTTCCTTATTTTCCTATTCCTCCTATCTTCCAACTTCACTCACTTTACATAAAACCTTATCCTCCATTTTTTATCTTCCATCTTCCTTTCCCTATCAGCATATTTGAGCATATTATTTTGAATCCTTGGCATATCATGATTTATCCTTTTAAGGAGCATTATCTTAAAAGCTTGCCTTCTTCCAAAAAAAAATAAAAAAAATAAAAAAATAGAAAAATTCAAAAAGAAAACAAAAAAAAAAGAAGATTTTTTTTTGATAATGTGCCTTGGTGGAAACCTAGAAACAGGCACCTTGGTAGCAAAAGTAAAGAGAAATAAATTTGTCCTATGGTGAAAATGACTCCCTTATGGCGCCTTGGATAAGTACCGTGATAAAAATCTGGCAATTAGGCATCATGCGTAGTTCTTCTACATATTTCATCCATTCCATCTTCTCTCTTTGATCTTGACAAGGTTGGCCTATACATGAACATTTGGCTATCTTGTGAAGGTATCTTACGATGATCTTGCTTTCATTCCATTCATGTTTAGCATTCATATTTATTTTCTTCCATTCATTTTAGCCTTTCGCTATCCTTTTCCCCTTTGGTCTTGATCTAATAAAAAAGAGTAAAACACAATTCTATGAAGCCTCTTGACATGTCTACTTCTTTGGACTGCATCCTTTCCTTCTTTTGCATTACACTTTTCTAACTCATCCTATGTTGTCCTTTCATTTCTTGTCCAAATGTGCTTTACATGATAACCTTTCCCTAGTCTAGGTACTCTTGAGGAGTTTTCCCTTGAGGATTTCTTCCCTTCATTCTCCTTCATTCTCTTGACTTCCATCTCTTCCACCAGCTTGCTAATCCCTCTTGTTCTCCACCTTGCTAGAAATTGGGACTACATGATGTGATCTTGCTTGGGAGTTTGATATTTGTTCTATCTGGGGGCATCTTTTGTACATATTTATTGATCTTAAGAAAATTCCAAAAAAATAATAATTCATATATGATGCTGAAAAAATCCTAAAAAAACATATAAAGTCCTGAAAAAATACAAAAAAATAAAAAAATTTCAAAAAATAGAAAAAGTGCCTTGGTGAAAACCTGGAAACAGGCGCCTTGGTAGCAAAAATACAAAAAAATTAAAAAAATAAAAAAATCTCCAAGTGGTGAAAACTTGGAAACAGGCGCTACTTGAGGCCTTTGCACCCTTGTTTCTTAGCACACGTCCTCGACACTTAGCCTTTTTCCATCATGCCTTGTCCTTGTTGCCTTGGTTTGGAATTGGTCTTTGTCTTTGTCTAGGGGGCATAACTGTGTTAGCTTTGGTCTCTAGGATGCGTTAGTCTTTAGGACATCTTGCAAATGGTGTTTTTCAACACCACCCCAATTGTGTTTTTCAACACTGCCCTAGCATCAAGTGTTTCTCAACACTTATCAGATATCTTACCCACAGTCTAGCATGATATGATATTTTCCACTGGTAGATGCGATACTCAAAGTTTGACTCTATGACCTACACACATGCACTTAAACACTTGAATCATTGAGACTTGTTTGACTTTATTTCTTTGTGTGCTGTCTATGATGATTTCTTTGCTGAGTGTTCTCTCCCTAATAGTTTTCAATGATGCCAAGCTAGAAGACTGGGGGCACGAGGACATGTTTTATTTATTTTCTACTGGTGGGTATATTTTGTTGATCCTAATTGTCATGAGCATTTATGCTTGTTCCACTTGACACTAGGATCTACGATGTATTATCCTTGACTATTTTTGCAAGTGCATACTTGTAGCCATCTTAACTTTCCTTGTGTCTCGATGCGAGTATAATCTTGCCATATTAAACTTAGGGAACCTCACTGCACTAGTCATCTAGACCTATATGTCTTTGATGCTTAGGTGGATTCCCACATACCTATCTGATATAGATCATATTCAGATTCACATAGTTATACTAGTGTGTATTGTATGATCTTGTGACGCTACCAATAATGCTCGATGGTGATTATTAGAGACTAATGGCTTTGTAACCTTGCAAATAAACCACTTTTCATATTAGCTTGCATTCTTAGGTTCATGTTAGTTTAGTTTTACATCTTGCATATGGAGAGAGCTCTCCTTTCATCTTTCTTTTTGAACTTTTAATCAACTGTCATCACATTTTAATCTTTATTTCCTTATCTTCTTTCGTGATCTCAATCAAAAATTTTCTATCTTACATAGTTGATGGATTTTGAGGCATTGTCTTTCTTGAGGCACATCCTCTTTTCTTCTCTTCATTTCTTTTCACCTCTTCCAACTTTGATCTTCCATTCACTTTCACCCCACTTCTTTTCTTCTAATTCAACCTTGGGGCATAATCTTTCATGCTTAATGAGCTACCTTGGTTCTGTGATCCTTGTATCTTTCATCTTACATCAAGAACCTTATCTTTAGTTTGATTTGATCAAATTTATCAATTTGTTATTTCTCCTCTATCTCATTTCAATTTCGATCAGGAGGGGGCACTACCTATCAAACTTCAAACTTCAATCCTTGATTCAGCTTATCAATCGAACCTTGAGATTCTTATCTCTTATCTCAGACTTGACAATCACCTATTTATAGGGGTGTTGGCCTTGTCTTTTTCAATCAGCTTACCTTTGTCCTGATATATTCCCATTCGTCGAACACATGTCTAAATTGTTTTGTGATCCCAAATTGATCTCACACTTCAATTTCATTCTTTGACTACATGTGATCCCAAATCGATTTCACATTAGTCAAAGAGGGGCAAATGTATGCACCCTAAAATGGTCGCCTAGACTTTGGGCCCCATTCTTGTAATTTATCAAATTCCCGAATCAATATTTTTAAATTAAATCAATTTCTTTGATCAAATCCTATTTTTATCATTTATTCGATTATATTCTATGGGATAACCATTTTATCCTAAGTCTTTATTTATTTAAAAATAATTCCCTCCCCTTTTATTAAATAAAAAGCCCCCACTTTTCCTCTTATCCTAAGTTGCACAAATAAAGCATTATTCTTATTTTATAAAAAGGAGAAAAGGCCTTTTTGTCTCATATGGGACACAAAAGTCAACTCTTATTTTCTCATTGGAGGAGATTTGTGCACATGGATTGCTCCTCTTTCAAACTCCACCCTTGATTAAATCTTTTGCCTCTTAATCTCCATCATCCGTTGATTCTCATTTCTTATAAAAGAAGAGCTCTCTTCTCATTCTAAATCCCCAACTTTTCATACTAATCTTATGCTATAGGATTTCTTGGAGACTTTGGAGCTTTGGAGATCTTCATGCATCTAGCTTTCATTCTTGCATCATAGCTTTATGTTTATGCTTTCTTAGCTTAGATTTCCTTTCATGCTCTAGATTAGCTCACATAGCTTAATTAGCAAAGGCTTGTAATACTTTCATTTTCATAGCTTAGGTTTCATCTTCATTCTTAGCATAGTTGCATTGCATTTCCATTCTTGATTCTTGAGGATATTGGCATTCTTGCCCTTGTCTCTTTGAATTTCCCATTGTGTGGTTTACTAGCAAGGTTGCATGCTTCAATAGTTCTAGCTAAGAGCACTATACACATCATTGTGACTCCATGCCTAGGGAGCTCTAGGTCACTTTCTCAAAGTTTCCCATTCAATGGATTCTCTTGGAAGTAATGACTTAGAGAAGTGCACAATCTAGTGTGTACAATTACCACCAAAAATAATGTCATCAACAAAACTAGCAACTAGTAATAGTCCATCAGGTGTCTCTCTTATGAATAATTTACAATCTGTTGCTCCTTTCTTGAATCCAATCTTAGTCAAGTAACCATCTAATATTTCATACCATGCTATAGGGGCTTGCTTAAGTCCATAAAGGCTTTCTTCAGTCTACATACCATATCAGGTTTGTCTGATAAAGTAAATCCTTCAGGCTGCTCTATGTTGACTTCTTCCTTCAACTCTCCATTCAGGAATGCTGACTTGACATCCATCTAATATACTTTAAAGTCTTTGAATGTTGCATAGGCTAGAAACAACTTTATGGCTTTCAATCTCCTTATAGGGAAAAATGTATCAGAATAATCAATTCCTTCTCTTTGCGCATATCCTTTACATACTAGTCTTGCTTTATTTCTTACTACTGTTCCATCTTCATTCATCTTGTTTCTGAATATCAACTTGGTTCCAATCACAATCTTGTCACTAGGTCTAGGGACCAATTCCCTGTATCATTCTTAACTATCTGATCTAGCTCTTCTTTCATTGCTTCATGCCAATCTGAATCAGTACAAACATCTTCAACATTTAAGGGTTCAATTTATGAAAGTAAACATACTGCTTCATCAACTATGAAATTTTTTGCTTTTGATCTTGTCATGACTTTGTTGTTCTGATCTCCAATGATATCTTCTTTTGAATGGTATCTAGATGTGAATTTAGGAACATTAGGTGTGACTCTCTCATCTGACTTTTGTGATTCTTTTTCACTTGTTTCAGGGTCATTGAACAATACATCAATGTTGTCAAACATTTCTTCAACAACTATTTCTCTACTGGTAGGTCTAGGTTCCTCTTCTATCATAGGTTCATAATCATGATATCTCTCTTGAATCATAAACTTCTCATCAATCTTTACATGTGCACTTTCAATAATTTTCTTCAATCTTAGGTTAAAACATCTATAAGCTTTGCTTTTAGTAGAGTAACCAAGAAAAATGCCTTCATCGCTTCTTGCATCAAACTTGCCAATAGCTTCATCTCTCTTGATGTAGCACTTGCTTCCAAATATTCTAAAGTATTTTACTATAGGTACATTCCCAAACCATAGCTCATAAGGTGTCTTGTCTGTGCCTGACCTTAATTGAATTCTATTGATAGTGTAGACTGCAATATTGATCGCATCTCTCTAATAGGTGTGTGCAACCTTTCCTTCAATCATGATAGTGCACGTTGTGTCAAGTATGATCCTATTTCTCCTTTCTACAATTCCATTCTACTGAGGGTTTCTAGGTGCACTTAGCTATCTCTTTATCCCATGTTCTTCGCAATACTCATAAAATTTGTTTGAGGTGAATTCTCCTCCTCTATTTGATCTTAGACATTTTATCTTTAATCCAGACTCATTTTCAACTTTAGCTTTGAATATTTTGAACTTCTCAAATGCTTCTGATTTGTCTTTTAATAATGCAACCCACATCATTCTAGAATAATAATCAACAAACAAAATAAAGTACCTTTCACCATAGTATGATCTTGTTTGAGTTGGTCCACATAAGTCTGTATGCACTAGATCCAATTTGTTCTCTGCTGAATTATGCTTTCTTCTGAATGAATTCCTCACATGTTTTCCCATCACACATTCCCTGCATATTGTATCAACTAGTTTTACAATGCTAGGAAGGTCTCTTACTTCCTTTACATTGATTATCTTTACTCTGTTGTCAAAATTGATGTGACACAGTCTTTTGTGCTATAGCCAACTGTCATCTACTTTAGCAACAAAACAACTTGCTTCTGAATTAAGCTGAAAAACATTACGTTTTGTCTTTGAACCTGATGCAATCATTTCTCCTTCTTTGTTATTAATGATGCACTTGTTTTTTTTTAATTCCAACTGATATCCTTTGTCAAGCAACTATCCAACACTTAGTAGATTATGCCGCAAACCATCAATATATAGAACATCATCAATGTTATTCTTTCCATCCAAGGTGATAGCTCCTATACCTATGGTAGGTTTAGGAGTGTTGTCTCCAAATCTAATCATGTCACCTTTGTATTTATCCAGATGTAAAAATCTATCTTTTTCTCTTGTCATGTGATGTGAAGAATCGTTGTCAATGATCCAGTCTGTTCTGATGTCTACTTGTGAAATCAATGCTAGCTCTTGTGCTTTCTTTTCATCTTCAATATCCATTTCATCAAACATCTTCTCCATATCTTCAATAGAAATGAATCCAATTTCATCTTCTACTGAATCTTCATCTGATACTCCATCTCCAGCATAGTAACATTCTTTTGTATACTTAGGCTTGTAGTTAGTTTTGAACTTCTTGACTCTTGTAGGACACTTAGATGCAAAGTGACCAATCTTGTTACATGAAAATCATTTGAAAGGTATTTGACCTTCATATTTTCCTTTTCCTTTTCTTTCTTTCTTAGCAATCAGAGCAATGAAATCATCCATTTCTTTATCTTCATCATTGTCATCAAAGTTACTAGAAGTGTTCAAGGATTTCTTACCATGGACTGAAGCTTTGAAGGCTATCTTACTTTTAGGCTGTATCTTCAAGCTTGAATCTCAAATGTTGAAATATTTTTGATTAAGGTCTCTCTTTTGAAGTCTTTTGAAAACTACATAGTCTCATCTAGGATGTTTATCTTGCTCTCATATTCTACTGTTAGAGTAGTCATCAACTTATCCATTATGTATTCTTTCAAAATTTCTCCACCATTGTTTTTGATTCCTGCAACAGCTTCATTAATCCTTTGATTGTAGGCTTTGATGTTCTCTTCAGGTAGCATCTCTAATGTATTGTACTTTTTCTTCCATGTCTTTCTGTGCACATTCTTGGTTTGGATGTCTCCTTCAAACATGTCTTCTAGATACTTCCATATCTTGTAGGCTTTATCTACTTTCTTGATCTCTAAAAACTCATTGTTAGACAAGGCACTGATAAGGGCTACTTTGGCAATAGAATTTTGAGTGAATATGTCCTTTTGCTTAAGAATTACATCTTCCTTTGCAAGATCTGATAAAGAGGGAATTTGAACTTCTTTAGTAGGTACTTCAAAAATCTCAAAAGCAATGCACTGCAAATGTGTTGTCATTTTGTTCTTCCAATCTAGATAGTTCTCTCCATCAAACTTAGGACTTTCTTTTCTAAAGAATTCCATCTGATCAACCTCAAGCTACTAAAATTTCTCTCCAAGGCACTTGGCTCTGATACCAATTGTTAGGAATAGTCCCAAGAGATAATTGAGGGGGGGGGGGGGGGTGAATCAATTATCTACAAGATTCAATTCTTTATCCAATTAAGTACTGATTAATATTAAGCATAAACACAATATGAGAACACTTAACACAACACCAAAATTTTGGTTACAGGGAAACCCAAATAGGTAAGAACCATGGTGGGAATTAGCGCCCACTATAAACTGCACTAGAGTATAATGATCCATGTTAGAAGATCTTACAACGCTGTTAGGAGTTGATCTTTACAATGCATTAAGTATAGTGACATGGTCAAAGGTCAGAATCTATTAGGAGTCTTTTATATTAACCTTGTTAGGGGTGAGGACACACTTTTTGGGAGCTCATTGCTCAAATGGTGAAGGCTGCAACCTTCTACATAACAGATACACACTATATCTAGATCTTGGTGAACTTTGAGTTAGACCTACTATCTTGATTAGTTCTAATGAATAGAATACACTCTCTTCTTTTTCATATAGACCTTCTACTGATGGCTCAATACTTCACACCTTCTGCTCTACTCTTCTCTTTCAACTATCTACCATACTTAGCGATCACAATTGACTGACTATAAGTATCTTTCTCCAAATGATATAATCAAGTTGGCCTGTAAGAACTTCCTTGAAATCATATTAGAGAAACAATTTAACTCTCCAACAACATCTCCAATGGCTATATCAAGCATGCAACACAAATAGGACCGCGTAACTCAATATGAGTAGACACGTCACTTCACATAGTCGGCTCCACTGAATTAACTGAAACTTTCTTCTTATGCTGAAATACGTTATGCACTCTTAACCAAAAATTCTTAACTCATTACCAAACACAAAACCAAACACGCATATCAAAATGATAGGCACAACTATTATAACAATATAAATAATGTTAGCTTCATGAGATAAACTTAGGAAACTGTAACTGGCAACTGGAAACATCATAACTCAACTTGTACTACATAACTGACTCTGCATCCATGAACATAGCTTCACTAACATGTCTAAAACATAAATATAAATGCACAACGCTCCATTACAACCATACAACAAATCACATACAAAACTCTTACTAGGACATTGTCAAGAATACTATTGATATAAACAACTGTATAATTGTCTTCACTCAGAATCAACCTCTGCATCTATGATATCATGTTGATAACATATCTATACAACATATGCTCAAGGCTCTCTCCATAAGGCTTCCATGCATGTTTCTTACCATATGTTGTCATCAATGACAAACATATAGTCAACACTGGCTTGCTAGCAAATCTCCAACAAAATTATGCTCTTTACATCTGATCAACACTTTTTATAAGTTCACCAAATGTGGTGAAATCATCCATGTAGATTTCCATGCAATCATGTGATATATCAATAAAGATATTGATAACAACCCTTTGAAATGTAGCTGGAGCATTACATAAACCAAAAGGCAACACATAATAGGCATATGTTCCAAAAGGACATGTAAATGTGGTCTTTTCTTGATCCTCTAGAGTAATGTTGATCTTATTATATCCACTATACCCATCAAGAAAAGAAAAGTACTTTTTACTAGCTAAGGTATCTAGAACTTGATCAATGAATCGTAATGGAAAATGATCTTTCTTTATAGCATTGTTTAGTTATATGTAGTCCACACATACTCTCCATTTACCTCCCTTTTTAGGGATAATTACCAAAGGAGAAACCCATTGGCTATCTGAGATTGGATAAATAAATCTAGCATTCAACAGTTTCTACAACTCAGTCTTGACAATTTCTCTCAAGGTTGGGTTAATTATTCTCTGAGGTTGGCAAAGTGGTAAACTTCCTTCATTGATATAGATTTTATGTGTGCAAAGCTTTGGACTCAATCCTTTCATATCTCCATAATCCCAAGTAAAAGATTTCTCATGTTTACAAAGGAGTTGAGTTAATAGGGATAATTGTGACGATGACAGTTTATTGTTGACATGCAGGTTGTGACTAGGTGAGAGCTCTACCTTAGTTGCTAATTCAAGCATTGATACTATGGGTATATGAGGTGTGGATATCTCATAGGGTAGTAACTGATGGATAATACTAGGTTCAATAGGAAGAGCACAATCCTCATAGGTAGATAACAACAAAACAAAACTATTAGAGATATCTTTTACCATAACACAATCATTGGTAAGAATACTTTGAATCACATCATCATCTTCTTGAAAATTTAGGAAAGATTGTCTATGTAACATCATAATTTGAGCAACAAAGTTAAGCTCTTCCACCTCATCTCCCAAATCAAGCCAAATAGGAGTACTTAGGTCTAGTTAATGTATGTAGTTCACAGTAGACCTGATATAGCACATGTTGTTGGAATAGTTGCTAGATTTTCTGCAAACCCTAGAGAGTCACACATGATTTCTCCAAAGAGAATCTTAAGATACCTAAAGAAAATTGAAGATTATGGACTATGGTATCCTAAGAAAGGCAAGTTTGAACTGAAGGTATACACCGATGTTGATTGGGCTGGAAATGTGGATGGTAGAAAGAGTACCACCAGAGGAGCATTCTTCTTTGGTGAAAGACTTGTTACATGGACAAGTAAGAAATAGGCTTGCATTTCCTAGTCTAGAGCTCAAGCAGAGTATGTTGCTTCTGCTATCAACTGTTCAAATATTGCATAGATCAAGCAAGCGTTGGAAGGAATGAATGAGGTAATCACTGAGCCGGTGATTATATATTATGACAACACTAGTGCTATTAATATTTCAAAGAATCTAGTGATGCAATCTAAAACAAAGCATATATCTATTAAGTATCACTACTTAAGGGAACAAGTACAGGAGAAGCAAGTAAAGCTAGAATTTGTTTCATCAAAAGAACAACTTGCTGACATATTTACAAAGCCTCTACCGAAGGATACATATGAATACTTGAGGACTAGACTTGGGGTTCATCCCTTGTCTACCGGTCACTAAGGTGATCTGGAGGTTGCATCAACCTAATCTTATTAGAAGATCATACATGTTGATGAAGCAGAGTTCACACTTTGGAATTTTGTCTAATTTTGTGAAAGGTTGAAGTACTGGAATAGATTTGCATAACAGTATATCGAGATACAAAGAATGCACCAGACAACAAAAAGTTACATGGCTACTACAAAGCTGTATGTTTTTATTACTCTTTGGCATTTCTATCAAAGGGAGAGAGATCAATATGAAGAATATGAAGCCAAAGACAAAGGGAGAGAGATACAGAAAAAGGAGAGCATTGAAGATCAGTTACTAAGAACATAAGAAAACTTGTGAGCTAAAAAGATCATATCTATAGAAGTTAGTTTGCACTTGCAAATGCTTTTATGTAACATAGTGATTAAACATATTAAGCTAGGGAGAGCTTGTATCGAGTTACAACATTTTTTGACAGAGTTGTAGAATACATGTTTGGTATGTGTATGGCATATTTCATATTGCTTGTGTTGCCATCAATGCCAAAGGGAGAGATTGATGAACTACAACCGATTTGCATAAACTGTATAACTTGAAGATCTATGAATCTAGATCACTAAGTTGCTGATTAGATATGTAAGATGATTAAATCAGTAATATGTTGTCATTGATGTCAACTAGTTTTGACAATACTTATCTTGTAAGTTACTATACCCAAACATCTATAGAAAGAAGAAGAAAAGAGATGAAGAACAGATATATCTACATGAGGAAGATGGATATGACAGATAAGGATAAGGAACATATTGGGTAACTTATGGATGAGTCTATGATCTTATGTTATTGACTTGATTATGTTGCATTCATCTATGATGAAGGATAGAGAAAAATGTACAAAGCAGTGTGGTCGGTTAAAGAAGTATTTTAGTATACACCGACACAGTGTAGTGTATATTGAGCACAATATTAATTGAGCTTGTGTTCACTAACACATTTCTTTGTTAACCGAGAAAAAGAAAAGAACTAAATGACTAGTTTAGCCGATGGAAGTTGATGAGCTGGAAAAGTGTTATGATTATGAAGTTGGAGATAATGTTTGTTATGAAGATCGACGACTAACATAATTTGAAGAAGATCTAAGGGATTGAAACAAAACATGTTATTGACACATCAGCCGAGGAAGGTTTAAGCAGTAAAATCAACAAAGGAGATTAAGCGACAAAATCTAATGGATAGAATTAAAAAAGTTTACTTGTCTATTTAAGAGACTGGGATTTCATGATGAAATCATGCCAGAAGAAGGAGACTATAGAGATATCACATGAACAAGCTTCATGCATGCCTGATGAGACTGGTTAAGGAGAACCAAACTGCAGAGATTACCGAGCGTAAGAAAGCTATAACCGAGCGACAATAAGTTACTGAATATTGATTGAAACATAATTGATATATTGATCAGAGGATTTGAATGAGCTTAACATAGATCTAATAATCTACAATTGAAGTTGTGTTATAATCAAATCAACTGCTATTACCTTTTAACCATTGTAAACAGATAAATCTCTTAACAAAGTGGACTAGAAAGTCTTGTAATGTCATTCATAGAGTGTACATTTGTTATCTTGTCAACCCCATAGTGAATATTGGTTGGATGATAAGGGTTGGTCTAAAATCCTCTAACAAGGTCACACCTCACAGTGTGTTTGTAACCTTTAACAGGGTTGGGTCTTCACTGACCTCACTTTAGAAGAGTGAACAAATTTTGGGTTGCCGGTCCCAAGTGGTTTTTCCCTTTACAAGGTTTCCACGTTAAATCCCTTGTGTTATGTGTTGATTGTGATGATTGTTTGTTATCATATTTTACATGTTGCATATTGGATTTGATCGGTAAGAACTATATGTTATTAGCTGGTAATCGGTAAAAGCATAGACAAAATACTATTTTATGTTACCAAGCTACAGAAGTTTTAGTAAATTATTTTTGGATATACATTTTGTGATTGGGACTATGGATAACTGATTCACCCCCTTCTTAGTTATTCTAACAGGAAGTTCTCAAGAAAAATCTCCCAAGTGATAATCTCCATGGTAAGTTCCATTTTCTACTCCTCAATCTTCCACCAAGAAGCTACAAAACCTTCGAGGTGCATAACAACACATCTTGCCCTAACATTGGTATCAAACCATTGCATGGAAAAACATCGATCTAATGCAATGAGCCAAGTCTCTACCTCGAAACTAGTACTAGGACCATTAAAAGGAGGAGGTCATGATCTCATAAGGTCTCTCATTTGATTAGCCTTCATGACTCCCTAACCGAGGGTAGTATCCATTCCTCTTGACTCCTGGATCTCTATATCTCCTTATTATCAGAATGGTGTGGCCATCTTTCCTACAACATTCAAGAAGAAGAATGATATTTAAATAAATAAGACTTGAAGTAATCGTAAAGAAATAGTATGAAATACAAGAATGTTATATGTCTAAATTTTTATTTCATGTTTTAGCTACTAGAGATCTAATGGGCATACAAAATTCCCATTGTTCTCGGTGTAGAAACATGGGCTCTCATACCAAGTGTAATGCCCTGCCAGTGAATAAAAGAGATATTAACCTAAAACATGTTATGAAGTTTATAGAATAAGTTTTTGCTTTCTTAAGATTTTACAACAATATTGAATAACAAAGAGGAAGTAAAACATAAAGTCCATATATACTCATATACACAATTTCAATTACAAATTAGAAATCTCAAGGGCTCCTTGACGTAGAATTACGTAAATGTAATTAAATATACCAAGCACAACAATCTTGTAAATCTTCTACATAGTACATCATCTCAAATAAATAAATACATCTAAACTATAAAGTATGCAAGATAACCCACATCCACTGCACAAGCCACAAGGTATGTAAATACAATTGAGCACAGAGTACAAATAAAGAAAGAATAGGTACAAATCTCCAAGGAAGATAGGATAAGAAGCAACCATAACAAGGATCATCGTGTTACTCCTAAGTAGAATAAGAGTTGTCATTAGTATTCATGTACATAGTCAATAAACAGAGCAAGACATTTCAGTCAGTTATAAGTACACAATAGTCATCGAGCATAGAGACTACCGAGTATAGTAGTCACCGAGCACATAGGATTGTCGAGCATTAGTATAATACTAAGATCGAGACTCAACATTTACCGAACAATCTAGAGTTTACATAAAAGTTTATGATGACACATAGTTCAAGGTGAACAACTTTTTACCGATCTAGAAAATAGTTTACCAAGATTGAGGTGAATATTTAATACGAATGTAATCATTTAATTGACTAATGATTCCTATGTAATGATGATCTAGTTTAATCATTTAAGTCGTTGATCTTAGGTTTTCTAGAAATTGTTACAACCCTAATTAGGTCAAATCATTTTGATATAAGAATTGTAAAGATGTCATTTTCACAAGTATCACCATGGAAGTAGTTGCCATTGGGAGACATTTGAAGATCTGATAGGGCTATGTTAAAGCATTGAAAATGTATTCAGTTTATCAGAAACATAAGGCTATTGAGTAGTATTCAAAGAAGATATCAATCACATTGAGGTGATAACAGATAAGTACATATTAGATCTGATATCAGGAAAAATTAGTTGTTATCGACATATCAATTTTACTATTGCTTTTTAACCATTGTACCAGACTTAAAATCTCCTAACAGAGTAGACTTAACAAAGTAGCTATGTCTTCTAAGGAAGACTAATGACAGACTCGTAGCGAGAATTAAAATTCTTGAGGCTATGGGTCTTGGTGACAAGCCCTTCCCTGATATCTTGAGTGAGCAGACTAAGGCTGTCAACAAAGCTAAGGGAATTGCTAGTTCATTTGACTCCAAGCTAGAAGCTGTGAATGCTCAGGTTTCCAATTATGATGCAGATTTATCAGCTATGCAGATGAAGGTCCTTGATTTTGGGGATAGAATTTTCCCAATTTGAGGCAGCTATCATAAAGTTTGGTGACCAGAGTTGCAGTACTCTTCAGATAGCAGTGAGACACATCAACACCCTTCTAAATGTATGCACCCTAAAATGGTCGCCTAGACTTTGGGCCCCATTTATTTGATTTATCAATCCTGAATCATTTTGATCATTAATCAATATTTTCAACATTATCAATCTCTTGATCAAATCCTAATTTCGATCATATATTGGATTTTCATCCTTGGGCTAACCATTTATCCTAAGTCTTTATTTGATTAAAAATGAATATTTCCTCCCCTTTTAATTAAATAAAAAGCCCCACTTTCCTCTTATCCTAAGTTGCACAAATAAAACATTATTCCTATTTTATAAAAAGGAAAAAGCACTTTTGTCTCACATGAGACTCAAAAGTCAACACTTCACTCTCATTGGGGGATACTTGTGCACATGGATTGCTCCTCTTTCAAGCTCCACCGCTGATTAAGATCTTTTGCCTCTTAATCTCCATGGTCCATTCCTTTGCATTTCTTATAAAAGGAGAGCTCTCTCCTTCATTTGCATATCCATATTTTATGCTATTGTTATGCTGCAGGTTTTCTAGGTACGTTTGGAGCTTTTTGAAGACATTGAAGACTTGTTGCTTTCATCATTTTAGTTGCATTTCATAATAGTTTTGCTTTCATAGTTACCTTCATGGCATCATAGATTAGATTTCCTTTTAGGCAATAGAATAGATCTCACATAGCTTAATTAGGGGCTTGAAATCTATTGTACTTTCCTTTCATAGTTTAGTTTGCACTTTCCTTTCATAGATTAGATTTCTTTTCAAGCATTGCATTGTTATCATTTAGCTTAGCTTGCACATTCATACTAGTTGCATTTGCATTTCATTTCCATTTAGATTCTTGGAGATATTGGCATTGTTGCCCTTGTCTTCACTTGAATCTCTCATTGTGTGGTTGACTAGCAAGGTCACTTTCTTGTAGCTCTAGCTGAGAGCAAAACTCATAGTCCCTTGCAACTCCATGCATAGAGAGCTATGAGCCGCTTTGTGAGGCCTCATTCTTGAGCAACCTTGCATGCAATGGTTCATAGAAGTGCATATTTTAGTGTGTACATTTCTGGCGCCCACCGTGGGGCAGAGTAAATTAGCTTTGTCCCTTTTAATTCTGCATTTTTCGTCAGTTTCGGATTAATTTTTGAAAAAATCTGCGTCTCTGGTTTTCTGTCTCAGATTATCGCGCGACACTTCTCAGAAATATCGCGCGATATACTTCCTGTCTCGGCGCGATAGTTCGCTCGGAAAGAGTATCGCACTCCTATATTGAAGTCTATCGCCTGGCATCGGGCGAAGTATCGCCTGGCATCGTGCGAAGTATCGCTCGACTGGGGAAGTATCGCCCGAATATAGGAAACTGTATCGCGCGATACTGTTGAAGACTGAGAAACATCGCCTGGTCTGGCAGAGACTTGCGCTTTCATTTTTTTTTTTTTTCTTCCGAATTCGATTATTTTAGCTTGCTGTTTTGTTTTATTTTGTTTAAATAGGTCTAACCTGCATCTTTTAGCTTGAATCCATCAGATTATTGCACATTTACATTTGGATTTTGATTTTGCTAACATTGTGGGCCTAACAAGTTGTGTTTGTAGGTGCTTTCCTTTGCTTGAAAATTGCTAAAAATGCATGTCAAAGAGGGCTACTAACAGTTTTTGCAGGGCTGCCCAAACATAAAAACAAATTTTTTTTTTTTCCATTTCTTGCTTGTTGTTATTTTCCTTTCATTTGTGGCATAAATACTAATTGTATTAGGAATCTTAATACCTTGTGAAAGGGATCTTGAGGTGGTAGGAGAAGTATGCTCTTCACCTTTAGGTGAATCAAAAAATCTTGACCCATCTTAAGGTTTTGGAAGCAAGGGGGTAATTGAACTCTTTGCTTGGTGTGTTTGGGAGAGATTCTTGAGATAGGGGAGTATGCTCTTCACCCTTGTGGTGAATCAAAAACCTTGAACCTCAAGATTTGATCCATTTTTGTTTAGTTTAAGAATCCTTTAGCGGGCCTGCTCTTGAGCAATCAAGAGGAACGACTCAAGTGGGGACAACCTTGTCATCATTCTCCTTGGTGGCAAGTGATTCCAACTCACTATAATCTTAAGGCTATCAAGGACACCAAAAACCTTGATAGACATAACACTTGTCTTCGTTTGATGTGAGTAGCTCATGGGATTGCGACCATGAGGAAAATATTGAACAAGAATGCTTAAGGTACTCTTGAGGCCGCGAGGTCCTAGTCCTTTATGAGGAGCAAGAGGGGTGTTGTGAACGGAAATCTTTATTAAGAACCATTAGATAGAAGCCACCCTCTTTTAGCCGCTTACCTTCTTAGTGCAAGGATTGATCCAAGTGGTTTACCCAGATCACCTTAAGATACTCACCATATGTGTCCCTTTGGTTGTGTCATTTTGACATTTCCATGACAAAGCCAACATCTCTTGTGGGTAACCACTTGGTGTGAGGCAAGGGGGCATCAAGTTGTGGGCTAAGTTGGTAAGTATTGAGCCTTGACTTTCTAGGATAGATTTTCTTGAAGTGTTTTCGATTGTGTGATACCAGTGCAAACGTTCTTACATACAAACAATCGGTAGCATTCATAGGGTGTTGTTTCAATTTTGATATCACAAGTGCTTGTCTTGACAAGGTTGCTTTTGCCCTTGTTTCAAGTGTTTGAGACCATATTTTGATCCCTTGCTGTTTGCAACCTACCAAAATTCTACTGATACCATGACTGAAACCAAAAACATCAACCCTCAGACTGAAAATTTTGACCAAACAAACCCAAAAATGCAAATTTCATAAAATTCTGGTCAAGAGTTAAATAATTCTACAACAGTATCGCGCCCTGTAAGGCGAAGTATCGTGCGATACTTCGCACATACTAGAAATATCGCCCCCTTTGAAGAGAAATATCGCGCGATAGTTCGCCCCTGACGGACTATCGCCCTTCCTGCCTGGAGTATATCGCCCGCAAGTGTTAAGAAGTATCGCCTGGCTTAGGGCGAAGTATCGCACGGGTGTAGGTTTATCGCCCCAGTAGCCTGGAGTATATCGCCTGATTCATTTTTGCCGTGCTTAAATTTTGGTCAATTATCTTTTGGCCTAGTCCAACCTCCTGATTCAAAAGTGCAAGGGTAGTCACCCTTTGATTTGAAGCACCTCTTTGACAGTGTTGGTAAAGCCCCCTTTCTTTCTTTTTTTTTCTCATCTCTCTTTGGACAATAGAGGATTTCGATTATCCTAGTTTGGTGTTGACACTTTGAAAGGTCACCTTATCATTGAGAATATCTCTCTTTCATGTCAGTTACGACAAGGTACCAAGTTAATCAAGGGAAGCGACCCCCTGTTGCCTTTAGCCAGTTACCACCTATCAAGACCCGTCGACAACCTAAGGGAAAAGGACCCCTTTTTGACCAATCTCCTAAGAGTGAATCTGAGGTTTGTTTCAATCCGGGAGCTAACCCTAGTGAAGTGAGCACCTCTTTCATACCACTTTCATCAAGTATGGACATGAGTTACACTTTCACCCGACAACAAAGAGAAGCCATGAATCAAACTCTCGAGGATATCTTTCAACGACACAGAAGAGAGTATGGTGGTTCTTCTCATGCCAGTCCACCCGGGTCACCTCCTAACAACGCGAGGTATTTTGATGCTCATCAACGAGCTGAAAGACAGCATAAGTCAGCTCACTCAGATTCAGGGTCACAACACGAAGACCAGAACAACGAATCTAGTGATCACCATATCAACGCAGCTAATGCAATAAGGCATTCAAGACAAACCTCCCCACTTAAAGACACTTCTCGATATGCAAATACAAGATTGAGAAGCATTGAGAGAGAGAAGCAAGCCTACTTAGATGAACAGGCTGCAAAAAAGGAAAAATTCTGACAACTAGAGGAAGAGGAACGTGCGTTGTTGGATATACAGAAAAGAGTCACCCAAGAAGAAGAAGATAGACTCTATGCACAATAACTCCAAAGTTGATTTAACGGGAAGGGAGCCAATAGTGGGATCAACTCGCCCCCATCTACCCCTTCCCCTAGCCCTCGAAGAAGATCAAAGACACCCTCACGATCCCCAAGTCCTAGAGGAAGAAGGACTTCAAGATATGACCATCATAGGAGACAATCGCCTCATTGACATTCAAAGCAACCCTCCCAACGAGCACATCATGGCTCACAACATGGAGGCAGTTATGCTAAATTTGATCATATGGACTTCATGACTATGCAACAAGAACCATCCTTTCAAGCCTATGTGGAGCAATATGTGGAACAAAACAAAGACCAATTTTTGGAAAGTCTTATCAACAAAGGCGCTAAAGTTCCATATAACTTTGATGTTCACCAAAAAATCAAGAAACAGAATCCTTCAACTGATGAGTTGATCTTACAAATGCAAAAGGATATAGACAGAATAAAGGCTCCCAAAAGCACATTTCATTTGGACTCCATATGTCCTAACCCCATTGACAAAAGTGTGGTGATGGTAGAATTTCCTAAGAAGGTTGAATTCCCAACATACGACAAATATGATGGCACGGGTGACCCTCACGACCATGTTCGACAATTCTACATAATGAGCTTTTCCTTTCACCATGAAGACTCCTACTTGCTGAGATTATTCCCAAGGAGTTTAAAAGGTCAAGCCATGGAGTGGTTCACCAACCTTTCCCCTCCAGTAAAGACATTTAGAGAACTTGTCCAAAGATTTGTGCAACATTTCGCTTACAATTTATCTAGGTCGGTCACCATGCTTGATTTGTGTAAACTTAAGCAAAATCAAGGGGAATCTTTTGTCACCTTTTTACAACGATGGAGGCGATTGTGTTCGAAATACCCAAGGACAATCCCTGAAGAAGAGAGAATTGATATCATTGTGAACAATCTAATACCAGAACTCAAATATGAAGTCAAGAAAATCCCATTTAATTCCTTTGATACTATGGTAGAAGTGGCATGTCGCATTGAGGATGTCCTAAAAGAACAAGGAATTTTGGCTAAACCAACAAATAACAACAATAGCCAAAATAACAATACTAATGGTAACAAGGACAAAAAGAACTCTTATTGGAACAAAAACAAGCAAGTCGTCAATGACGGAGTTGTTGATTCATCTTAGATCAAAAATGAAGGAGTTCTTAATCTCTCTCATGCAGTTCAAGCTATGAAGTTGCAAACATCGTCAACGCCACAAGACAAACCTCAGTATCAAAAGAGATCTAAAACAGAGAAAAGACAATTCACTAAATTGGGAGAATCCTATGCAGATGTTTTTAAGACACTAGTTGCTCATAATCTGGCGCACCCACAGGATCCTACAAAACATCGAATACCAGATCCTTTACCTCATTGGTGGGATGCTAAGGCTTTTTGCATTTTCCATAATGGGATTGGACACGACATAGAAAATTGTTTTAAACTCAAGCATCTTGTCCAAGACCTTATTGAGAAAGGACAATTACAAGTGGATGGGTTAACTACTAATGCAGACCATAAAGCCTTTAAAGAGCCCTTGCCTAAATATGAAAAAGGAGAGAATTCTAGCAGTAAGAATGGCAAGGCAGCTATTAACTATACATACACACATGCTGATAATGTGATTAACATGCTTGAAGTGGCTGACGATAATATCAACATGGTGAGAAAGAAAGATCCTCATGGACATAATGTGGACTCAGTTCCTATGACTAATGAAAGACCCGCTGTGGTGATAAGAGGTCCTCACTCACAAGGAATGCCCCAGTCCCTCAATGCTATCACTAGGGGTTAGGCCCAAACACCCATTATCATCAAAGGTCCTAGCACTAGCAAGTCTAAACAGCCCGTGTCCAAAGGTGCTCCTCCAAAATCTGTCGTTGGTCCCGATTCCAATTATAACCTTATTGACCAACTACAACGTACACCCGCTCAGATATCCATTTTTGAGCTTTTAGAATTATCTCCTAAGCACAAGCGCGTCCTCGAGGATGCTTTGCGAGCAGCCAATGTCCCTAATAACTTAGATATCGACCAATTCCAAAACATGGTCAACCATTTGGCTAGCCCTCATTTCCTCACCTTCTCAGAAGAAGATGACAAATCCATTAGCCACCCACATAATTTGGCCTTACACATCGAGGTCATGATTCATAAAACCCATGTTAGGTGTGTACTGATAGATGGCGGTGCGGGGCTCAATATTTGTACTCTGAGTTTGCTGCTAGCTCTAGGGTATTCCGAGAATGTCATTGACACAAAGAAAAGAATCACAATCAAAGCATATGACGAAGCAGAAAGAAGTTCTAAGGGATTGGCTGTTTTGCCTATTCGTATTGGTCCTGTAGAAAAAGACATATTATTCCAAATTGTTGATGTTGGACCTCTAGCCTACAACATTTTGCTAGGTAGGCCATGGATTCATGAAATGCAGGCAGTCCCATTGACATATCACCAGTGTGTTAAGTTTCCCCATAATGGTGTAGAAATTTGCATCCCTGGAGACAGTGCTCTATCAGTTAATAACATTTTGGCGGGATCACATGTACCTTTGAATAGAGAAGCTGACAGTTCTAGTAGTTCACTTGAACAATGCAAGCATAAATTCAAGACCATGGACCTTGGGATGGGAGATTATAAGATTGATTCTTTTACAAAAATGCCAATCTCTCCTAGGTCTTATGGGAGACCCTCCCCAAATGTGAAGCCTTCATCATCAGCAATGACGTTATTTGGGAAATTTGTTGAGTCTTCGGTCCCCATTCAAGAAGAGAAAGAGGAAGTTGTTATAAGGAACTGGATATATCACGAAGAGAAATACAAACATAATGAGAATTTTGCTCCTTCACCTGAAACTTATGGGAAAGGATATACACTGGTTAAAAATATGGGATATTCGGGATTTGGTCCCCTTAGTCACAGGCTGGACGCTAAAGCTGAGCCTCTTGATCATGCTCTTTTTGGACGCAAAAATAAGTCCATGGTCGGCTTAGGTTTTGAGAATAAGAAGAAGAAAGGTATCCCTGTCCCAGCTGCAACGGACAGTGATAGTGATGCAGATTATACGCTTGATCTCTCCAACCAACAAGATGTGTTTGATGATTGGGTGCCCTCAACGAATCTCCTTTGGGGAGATTTCACAGATTTGATGCTTAATAGTCCTACTATCCCAGCTGCGACGGATAGTGACTATGTGACTTCTAGATCGACAAAGGAAAGTGTTACTGTCCTAGCTGCGACAGATAGTACCAATACTAGCACTAGAGAGGGGGAAACCCTTCCTAACCTTGAAGCTTCTACATCACGAGGCCTAAATGATGACTCAGAGACAGACTCCCATGAATATGAATGGGATTCACTTTCAGACGCAACAATTGATCTAGACGTGGATATTATCCATACCTATAGTACCCAACCCGATGTAACTAACGATCCTAGTGTCAGACTAGAGGATTGCCCTCCTCAAATCGCCTTAGTAGACGATGCTTCGTTTGATTGGATGAGCCCCAATTCAGGTATTTTAGGAGAAGACTTGATGAGCTCCGATTATATGATCACCAGAGATGACACCTTTCGCATTAACAACATCGAACCTACCATTGACTTGCCCCTTGTTCACTTTGACCTGATTGACTGGTCTCAGCGCCACCAAGAGCCCACATTCCTCACATTTCACAATGATTACGACATTGCTTGCTATCTGAATGCTCTCGAACCCGTGGCTTCTTCCACCAGTGAACCAACAACCAGCATGACGGAGCCTGATATTAAGTACCTCAGTCTCAAAACAAAAGAGAAAAAGAAAAATAGGTCTGATGGCGAAAACCACTTTGTGGCGGTGTCAGAACCAAAAATAGTAAAAAGAAATGACGCATCCAAAGGTGAAAACCTCTTTGAGGCACCTAAGGATGGGGTACTTAATAACTTGCCGAGTTATTTCTAGGATAGATCATCAATCTTGATTGAACCAACAAAGCCGGTCAATCTAAACACAGAAGAAAATCCTCAGATAGTCCATCTTGCTCAGTCTTTATCAGAGGAAGAGACCAAGGCATATGTATAGTTTTTATAGAAAAAGAAAATTAATTTTGCATGGACCTACTCAGATATGCCAAGGCTTGACACAAATCTCATAATGCATCACTTATCTATAGCTCAAGGAGTCAAGCCAGTAAAACAGAGATTAAGAAAAATGCATCCACATATAGCTCTACTTGTCAAAGGAGAATTAGAAAAGCTTTTGAAAGCTAGATTTATTAGAGCCATCGATTATGCAGAATGGATCTCAAACATAGTACCGGTCTCTAAACATGATGGGTCCATTCATGTCTGCACAGATTTTAGAGATCTAAACAAAGCCTGCCCAAAGGATGACTTTCCACTTCCAAACATTGACATGATAGTGGACATGACGGCGGGCTATGACATATATTCCCTAATGGATGGTTTCTCGGGGTATAATCAAATCAAAATAGCTCCTGAAGACCAAGAGAAAATATCATTCACATGTGCATGGGGAGCCTACTGTTGGAACGTCATGCCATTTGGGTTAAAGAATGCAGGAGCAACCTACCAAAGAGCTATGACAACTATCTTTCATGATATGATGCACAAAAATATGGAAGATTATGTGGATGACACCCTGGCAAAATCAAGAAAAAGGGACACACACCTCATTGATCTGGAAGTAATTCTAGATCGTATGGAACAATTTCAACTCAGATTGAATCCAAAGAAGTGCGCATTTGGCGTCACCTCAGGCAAACTTTTAGGATTCATAATATCAGCAAAAGGTATCGAGGTTGATCCCGAAAAAGTCCAAGCAATCCTAGATATGCCACCTCCTCGAAATATCAGCCAAATGAGAAGTCTTCAAGGACGTCTTCAATCAATTAGGAGGTTTATTTCTCAGCTTGCAGATAGAGCGCAACCCTTCAACAAGACATTGCATAAGGGTGCTCCTTGTGTTTGGAACGAAGATTGTCAAAAGAGCCTAGATCAGATCAAACAATACTTGGCTAATCCTCCGATCTTAATGCCTCCTATTCCAGGGAAACCATTGATCCTATATATCTCATCTACAGACACTTCCCTAGGGGCATTATTGCCTCAAACAGATGATACTGGGAAAGAACGGGCCATCTACTATATCAGTCGTACTCTAGTCTCTTATGAGATCAATTACAATAATATTGAGAAGTCTTGTCTCGCGGTGGTGTTTGCTTCTCAAAAGTTGCGCCACTACATGCTTGCTCATACCATACACTTGGTTGCCAAAATTGATCCCCTTAAATATTTGCTTGGTAAGGCTGCCCTGACGGGTAGACTTGCTAAATGGATGATGGTCCTCACTGAATTTGACATAGAGTATGTTGAAAGGAAGGCAATAAAAGGGCAAGCTATTGCTGACCAATTAGCTGATTTTCCAATCCAGGATAGTATGCCAGTCCAAGTGGAATTCCCAGACGAACACATCTTATATACCACTACTCGCACTTGGACAATGTTCTTTGATGGCTCCCGCATGCAAAATGGATCAGGTGCTGGAGTGTTATTTGTTTCTCCACATGGGTACAACATTCCGAAGTCTTATAAACTATTATTCCCATGTACCAATAATATTGCAGAATATGAAGCTTTAACTAATGGCTTGAAAATGGCTATAGAATGGAATATCACAGAATTACATGTCTTTGGGGATTCTCAGCTAATCATCAACCAAGTCAATGAAGAGTATCAAACCAAGGATGACAAATTGATACCCTATAAAAAGATGGTTGATTCTTTGAAACGCTATTTCACTTTTGTGACGTTTCAACAAATCCCTAGGACAGAGAACAAAGCTACAGACGCCATGGCCACATTAGCTTCACTTCTTCAGTTAGAGACACATGAATCCAGATTTGAATTCCTGGTGGAAGAGCTACACCATCCCATCTTTGACTCATCTGAAAGCCGTGTCATTTGTGCCATTATCACACACGAGTCTTCCCGGTATGGTGCTATCTATTCATATCTTCGTGATGGCATCATCCCTGACACATTCACCCGCTCCGAACACCGAAACCTCATCCGTAATGCCTCTCGCCACACCCTCATCTCTGGTGACTTATATAGAAGCGGTTTAGATGGGACACTCCTTAGGTGCTTGGAAAAGGAGGAATCCAACCAAGCGTTAGCTGACATCCACGAGGGCATTTGCGGTGGGCATTCTAATGGTCTTGCCATGGCCCGAAGGTTGCTTAGGGCGGGATATTATTGGCCCACAATGCAGATGGACGCAATCACCTTTGCTAAGTCATGTGAAAAATGTCAGAAACACAGCAACCTGATTCATGCTCTGGGTAGGGAGCTAATTCCTTCTATTTCTCATTGGCCATTTCAGCGCTGGGCCTTTGATCTGGTTGGGCAGATTCATCCCAACTCATCAGGTGGACACAAGTTCATTATTACTGCCACTGACTACTTCACAAAATGGGTGGAGGCCGTACCACTTTCTGTTGCTTCAGGAAGGACCATTTCTTTGTTCATCTTGAATCATATCATTTGCCGATTTGGAGTGCCTTCTGAGATCATTACTGACAATGGAGGTCAATTTAAGAATAAGGACCTAAAGCACCTATGCCAAAAGTTTAAAATCAAGCAACATTGGTCCTCCATATATTTCCCACAAGGAAACGGACAGGCAGAAGCTTCTAACAAAACCATTCTTAAGATTCTTCATAGAACAGTACACAAGAATGGTAGGGATTGGCACTTACAAATCAATCCAGCACTATGGGCTTACCGAACCAGCATTCGTACACCTACAGGAGCCACTCCTTTCTCTCTCACCTATGGCGCTGAAGCAATATTGCCTTTAGAAGTCGAGATACCATCCCTTAGAGTCTCACTCAAAGGTTTGATTACAGATGAGGATTACCGCGCCATGAGGTTGCAGGAACTAGAACTTCTAAATGAGAAGCGTAAGGCTTCCGTTGATCATATGAGAGTGTATCAGAAGCGTATGTCCAAGGCATTCAACAAGAAGGTTCACCCTAGAGAATTTCAAATAGGTGATCTTGTTTTATGAAAAAACCCTAAGAACCAACAAAACAGAGAGCAAAAGGGCAAGTTTGAACCTAACTGGCTTGGACCATATGTCATCACGGCTGCTTTTGGTACTGGTGCGTATTTACTGTCAGATCCTGATGGAGAACAGCTCCCTGATCCCATCAACATTGTGCACCTTAAGAAGTTCTATCCTTGATGCCCGTTCTGTCTGGGGGCATCCTTTGTATATATCTTATTGGTCCTGAAAAAATTCCAAAAAAAAATTCATATATGATGCTGAAAAAATCCTAAAAAGCATAAAATATCCTGAAAAAAACACAAAAAAATCAAAATATTTAAAAAAATAAAAAAGAAAAAGAAAAAGTGCCTTGGTGAAAACCTAGCAATAGGCGCCTTGGTAGCAAAAATATAAAAAAATAAAAAAATGAAAAATGATTCCAAGTGGTGAAAACCTGGAAACAGGCGCTACTTGAGGCCTTTGCACCCCTATTTGTTAGCATGCATCCTTGACACTTAGCCACTTCCCATCATACCTTGACCTTATTTGGCTTAGTCTGGAATTGGTCTTTGTCTTTGTCTAGGGGGCATGACTATTAGCATTGGTCTTTTAGGTACGTTTGTCTCTTGGGGCATTTCAGAATAGGTGTTTTTCAACACCACCCCAAACAGTGTTTTTCAACACTACCCTTGCGTCGAGTGTTTCTTAACACTTATCAGATGTCTTACCCAATAGTCCAAAGTATAATGCGATAGTGCTCATGTGCAGATGCGATACTCAGAGTCTAACTCTATGACCAACACACACACACTTAAACAATCAACTCACTGTCGATATGGTGACTTTATTTTTCTTTGTGTGCTGTCTATGAGGATTTCTTTGATGAGTGGTCTCTCCCTGAGAAGTTTTCGATGATGCATAGCTAGAAGACTGAGGGTATGAGAACATGTTTTATTTCTTTATCTACTTGTGGGTATATTTTGTTGATCCTAACTGTCATGAGCATTTATGCTAGTCTTACTTGACCCTATGGATTGACAAGGTATTATCCTTGACTGTTTTGTGAGTGCATGCTTTTAGTTATCCTGACTTTCATGTGTCTTGATACAAGCATAATCTCGCCATATCAAATTTAGGTGATCTCACTGCATTAGTCATCTTGACCTATATGTCTTTGATGCCTAGGTAAGATTTCCACATTTCTATCTGATAAAGATCATATTCATATCCACATAGTTATGCTAGTGTGCATTGTATGATCTTACGACGCTACCAATAACGCTCGATGATGATAATTAGATGTCTATAAGCGTTGTGACCTTGCAAGTCAACCAATTTTCATAGTAGCTTGCATTTTTAGGTTCATGTTAGTCTAGTCCTGCATCTTGCACATGGAGAGAGCTCTCCTTTTCATCCTACATGGACTTGTTAGTCAACTGCGCTCACCTTCTCTTCTTCTTGATCATGTCTTTCGCTCCTTGTCTTTTTCATCTCGAACCTATTCCTGTTCATCACAAGGGGTTAATCACACCATCATATCTATATTACAAACCGTCATTTTCAAGAAACATAAGTCCACATCATACATATGAGAATTAAACATACATCTATGAGAGAGAACATACATAAGCACATACATAAGCATTTTTGAGCAAAATGACAAGACAATATACATAAACTGATACATCCATCACAAGTGAGACAAATACACATGATATATCGAACATCCAGTAATCTCATAAATCAATAAATGTCATGATATATAATATGAGATCTCAAAATCTGGATCAAAAGTCTCAAAATATGTCCAAACATCTAAGGCCTAACCTTAAGACTCGCTACCACCCTCGTGAGGAACTCGTGGTGGTGGAGGAGGCATGGCTCTCCTATCGAGTACCACGTCTGATACCCCTGCCCGCTGAGAGTATGATGGTGCTCTCTCACCCTCTGGAACGGCCTGCAGATATAACCCGTGATAATAAGTAGCTCTCGCTGACTCCCATCGGAGCTCCAGTGCCTCGGCCTGTGCCATCGCCTCACGGCGTGCTATCTCTGCTCTGAGATCAGCTATCTGCTGATCTCGCTCTACCCTCAGATCCAGGAGCTGCTGATCTCTCACAGCTATAGTGGTCCGCAGCTGCTGTATCTCTGTCTCCCGAGCCTGTATCTGGGCTCTCAGATCCTCTCCCCCCGCAGGCTGCTCCTGCTGTACCTCTGCCTGTCGGCGAGCTGGTCTCGCCTCCTCCTCAGGAGTGGCTGATCTCTGTCCCCGTGACCGTTTTCGGCCACCTGATCCTGACCCCTCTCCTCTCTCCATCCTCCTCCCTCTCCCCCTCCCGCCATCTCCACCATCTCCTCCATCTCCTCCCCCCTCTCCTCCGTCCCCTCCATCTCCTCCCTCTCCCCCCGGCGCTGGCACCTGAGCATCTGGTACTGTAAATCGAGGGAATGGTACCCTCCACCGCTCTGCTCTGTAGGCTCCATCAGCCCCTGCGTCTGCCACATCTGGGAAATAATACCAAGGCTCGCCCCTGATAGCTGCTGTCTCTGCGACAGCCTGCTGATAATCCAACATAGGTAGCCACCCATGTCCCTCCTCATCCCTGGCTCTAGCATAAGTAGTAGTCTCTATCGAGACTCGCTGCTGCCTCCCAAACTGCCGCCACACCCGAGTGATGCAGAATCTCTCTACGATCTCTGCATATCGACCTACCAGTGGCCGACTGCACAGCATATAACTCAGCTCATCTGCAGCATCCCCCCAAACCTCAACCTCCCTGTATGGCCTCCATGTGAATGAGGCTATCTCATCCAAAATCCGTCTGTAATAGGTCACATCCCCTGAATGGGCATGTGATATAAACCCGATGTACCTATAAATAAAGGGGTACCTCCTCTCCCTCGGCTGAACCCTGGGGCGCACCACAGCAATGTGCTCCCATGCCCATACCTGTGCCAGGATGGCACCACATGCCCATGTCTGACCGTCCCTGTAGATGATCTCATGCAGCTCATGATACATCTCTGCTAGGATCGCAGGCCCCCATGCCATCCGTCGGGGCCTGCCTACCAAGTCTACCAGTAGCCTGCCCCATCCGAGCGGGAAGCCCTTCTGACTGCGATCAGTCATCAGGATCTGTGAAATAATCGATGCCACAATACATGGCACCGGATAATCTCGGCCAAAGTCATCAAGCAGTCGCTCCCAGCTGACATGCCTGTCTAGGATGGTCACATCCTAAAATATCTCCTGAATCAACCGACGCCCCTCAGTGACATCTTGATCATAGTATACCTGTGACAACACATAAATCATGTTAGTTTTCATCTTTTGGAAACATTAACATTTTACATGACTATCTTAAAAATATGATTATACTTACAGGCTCTCCGTGGCATGGAACTCGAAGGATCTTATAGACATCCTCCAGTGTGATGGATGCCTCGCCTGTAGGAAGGTGGAAGGTGTTGTGCTCGCTGTGCCATCTCTCGGCCAGCGCAGTCAACAACCCATGATGTGCTCTGATATACGGATACCGCAACAGATACCGAAATCCCATAGCCCTGATATCGGCATTGCCCGGATCATCCAGATCTCGGACACACCGCAACCCAGTCACCTTCGGCGCTCTGATGATGAGCGCCGAAAAAACCTCCTGCAAGCCTAAACCAAAGCTGTTGTTAGTACATATCATGATGGATGTCCAAAAAACTCAGTATAAAACATCTTAAAAACGTAACATTGTCTAGACCCATGTCATTTTTGCTCAAAAATGCATTAAATATCAAATTTTTCAACTAGGCGATATTCTTTTTTGGGAGAAGTATCGTGCGATACTTCTCCCTATAGTGGGGCGATAAACCTTATGTCAAGCGATACTTCACCCAGTATCGCGCGATCTTTCGCCCAGTATCGTGCGATACTGGTGTCTAAAGCGTGCGATACTTTTGGGGCACGCGAAGTATCGCGCGATACTTCTCCCCAAAGCGCGCGATACTTCTAAAGTATCGCGCGATATTTCGCCCAACAAAATTTTTTTGAAATTTAAAATTTGAAAAAAAACGTGCTAAAAGAAGCTATTAAATGCTAAAAATGACCAAAAAGCTCGAGTTTTTCGAAAACATACCGGGGCAGGATAGTGTGGTGGCCGGTTATGCAACCGGGCGCGCTCGAATCGATGCTTGTGGACAGGAACTCCTGCTTGCTGAGCCATTCTCTCTCTCTAAAGCTCTGAAATTCTTAAATCGCTAAAAGACAAATGATTTTTGAAAATGACATTTTGACCCCTTTTATAGCATTTTGACTTTTTGACCTAATTTTCAAAACATCTCAGAATTGCGCAAAAATTGCACCCCTAGCTAATTTCGACGTCCTGGATCCATTTTCGGACTCGAAATCGAAATCTGAGATCATCTTCATAGTCAAAATTGTGTTTCAAATTCTTTCCCCCCTTCTGCGCAGTTGGCTGATCTTTTGAGGCCTAATCTTTTAATCTTTGCTGGGGCATCGTCATTCCTTCCTTTTCATGTCTTCCAAACTTCTAATCTTTCATTCATAGCCATTTCATTCCCTCATTTCTCACGTTTGACTGCATCTTTTTAGTCAGGCTGGGGCATGTTTTCATTGCCTAATGGTTAACCTATTGACCCTTACCTTCGATTGTGATTTCATTCTGATTTGATCAAATCTTTATCGATTTGCTGTCTCTCCTCTACCTGATTTCGATTTCGATTCCGAGGGGGCAGTATTTGTGGGATTCTCATCCCTGATTTCCTTGATTCTCTTGATTCAGACATCTTTTGTGAGCTTTTGCTCAAAATTTGAGATTCTTATCTCCCATTTTTAGACATTGATTATTGCCTAGCAGCGACGGTGATAAGTTTTGTCTAAAGCTTGATTTGCACCTAGCAGCGACGGTGTTGGTCTAAGCTTTTGTTTATGTTTGTCCAGATGTGATCCCGAATCGACCTCATATCTGAGTTGTTTTGTGATCCCAGATCGATCTCACATTTCAACTTCATTCTTTGACTACATGTGTTCCCAAATCGATCACACATTAGTCAAAGAGGGGCAAATGTATGCACCCTAAAATGGTCGCCTAGACTTTGGGCCCCATTTATTTGATTTATCAATCCTGAATCATTTTGATCATTAATCAATATTTTCAACATTATCAATCTCTTGATCAAATCCTAATTTCGATCATATATTGGATTTTCATCCTTAGGCTAACCATTTATCCTAAGTCTTTATTTGATTAAAAAGGAATATTTCCTCCCCTTTTAATTAAATAAAAAGCCCCACTTTCCTCTTATCCTAAGTTGCACAAATAAAACATTATTCCTATTTTATAAAAAGGAAAAAGCACTTTTGTCTCACATGAGACTCAAAAGTCAACACTTCACTCTCATTGGGGGATACTTGTGCACATGGATTGCTCCTCTTTCAAGCTCCACCGCTGATTAAGATCTTTTGCCTCTTAATCTCCATGGTCCATTCCTTTGCATTTCTTATAAAAGGAGAGCTCTCTCCTTCATTTGCATATCCATATTTTATGCTATTGTTATGCTGCAGGTTTTCTAGGTACGTTTAGAGCTTTTTGAAGACATTAAAGACTTGTTGCTTTCATCATTTTAGTTGCATTTCATAATAGTTTTTCTTTCATAGTTACCTTCATGGCATCATAGATTAGATTTCCTTTTAGGCAATAGAATAGATCTCACATAGCTTAATTAGGGGCTTGAAATCTATTGTACTTTCCTTTCATAGTTTAGTTTGCACTTTCCTTTCATAGATTAGATTTCTTTTCAAGCATTGCATTGTTATCATTTAGCTTAGCTTGCACATTCATACTAGTTGCATTTGCATTTCATTTCTATTTAGATTCTTGGAGATATTGGCATTGTTGCCCTTGTCTTCACTTGAATCTCTCATTGTGTGGTTGACTAGCAAGGTCACTTTCTTGTAGCTCTAGCTGAGAGCAAAACTCATAGTCCCTTGCAACTCCATGCATAGAGAGCTATGAGCCGCTTTGTGAGGCCTCATTCTTGAGCAACCTTGCATGCAATGGTTCATAGAAGTGCATATTTTAGTGTGTACATTTCTCATTATTTGTGGGATTCTCATCCCTGATTTCCTTGATTCTCTTGATTCAGACATCTTTTGTGAGCTTTTGCTCAAAATTTGAAATTCTTATCTCCCATTTTTAGACATTGATTATTGCCTAGCAGCGACGGTGATAAGTTTTGTCTAAAGCTTGATTTGCACCTAGCAGCGACGGTGTTGGTCTAAGCTTTTATTTATGTTTGTCCAGATGTGATCCCGAATCGACCTCATATCTGAGTTGTTTTGTGATCCCAGATCGATCTCACATTTCAACTTCATTCTTTGACTACATGTGTTCCCAAATCGATCACACATTAGTCAAAGAGGGGCAAATGTATGCACCCTAAAATGGTCGCCTAGACTTTGGGCCCCATTTATTTGATTTATCAATCCTGAATCATTTTGATCATTAATCAATATTTTCAACATTATCAATCTCTTGATCAAATCCTAATTTCGATCATATATTGGATTTTCATCCTTGGGCTAACCATTTATCTTAAGTCTTTATTTGATTAAAAAGGAATATTTCCTCCCTTTTTAATTAAATAAAAAGCTCCACTTTCCTCTTATCGTAAGTTGCACAAATAAAACATTATTCCTATTTTATAAAAAGGAAAAAGCACTTTTGTCTCACATGAGACTCAAAAGTCAACACTTCACTCTCATTGGGGGATACTTGTGCACATGGATTGCTCCTCTTTCAAGCTCCACCGCTGATTAAGATCTTTTGCCTCTTAATCTCCATGGTCCATTCCTTTGCATTTCTTATAAAAGGAGAGCTCTCTCCTTCATTTGCATATCCATATTTTATGCTATTGTTATGCTGCAGGTTTTCTAGGTACATTTGGAGCTTTTTGAAAACATTGAAGACTTGTTGCTTTCATCATTTTAGTTGCATTTCATAATAGTTTTGCTTTCATAGTTACCTTCATGGCATCATAGATTAGATTTCCTTTTAGGCAATAGAATAGATCTTACATAGCTTAATTAGGGGCTTGAAATCTATTGTACTTTCCTTTCATAGTTTAGTTTGCACTTTCCTTTCATAGATTAGATTTCTTTTCAAGCATTGCATTGTTATCATTTAGCTTAGCTTGCACATTCATACTAGTTGCATTTGCATTTCATTTTCATTTAGATTCTTGGAGATATTGGCATTGTTGCCCTTGTCTTCACTTGAATCTCTCATTGTGTGGTTGACTAGCAAGGTCACTTTCTTGTAGCTCTAGCTGAGAGCAAAACTCATAGTCCCTTGCAACTCCATGCATAGAGAGTTATGAGCCGCTTTGTGAGGCCTCATTCTTGAGCAACCTTGCATGCAATGGTTCATAGAAGTGCATATTTTAGTGTGTACACTAAACACATGGGAAGAGACAAAGGAAAAAGAAAAGGATCTGGTGCCACATGACTCTAGGAATTGTATTAATCAGGATACTATTACTCTCAAGGAGACAACTCAGAATATGGAGATCTTGGCTTCAGAAGTGGCAGACCTTCTCAAAAATATTCGATGACCTTCTTTGGTCCTTTGGTCATGTTAGGTCCCTTGTGTAGGCTGTTGGCCCTTTTTGTGGTCCTTTCTGGTTGTCCGTCTTTTGGCTCTCCCTTATGGTTTGACAAGATTTTGCTGTCTCTGGTGCTTAATGTATATTTCCTTTCTTTTTTTGTAAAAGGTTCAGGACCTTTCAAATCCCGCTTTCCTCTTAATCATAATAGTCTTTTATAAAATCTCTTAACCGAGTGCACATTTAATTGTGTAGCTAAAATCCTCTAACCAGGTAGATCTAGCTAATCTTTTTGTTACTCCTAATAGGGTAAGATCACCAGAAGTGATCAATCTTTGTAAGCCTTAACTGAAAACTTTAATTATGCAGAAGTGAAGCTTTGTGGGTTCCATCCCCACCGCAGTTTTTACCTTCTAACAAGGGTTTCTGTGATACCAAAATACAAGTGCTATGTGTATGAAGTTTCATGTATGCTTATTTGATTATATTACATGCATTTACATTTCAATTATGTTATTGAGTGTATGGTGAATGCAATTGATACAATCGATTAATGAATTACATGTTTACAAGGATTCAATTTGAAATTTTTAAGGGTACCAATTCACCCCTCCCCTCTCAGTACACACCTTTCCATAATCCCAACACATCCAACACTAGTACAAGAACGTCAAAGTCTCAAATGGTAAAAGAATCACTACCTCCCGATCTCATGGAAATCTGTGGTTCCACTCCCACTGTGCTAAGGAGATAACATCGGACCTCACTAGAATAAAAATACCAAAATCAATCATCAGGTAATACTAATCAAGGGTCCTATAGGTTCCTATCTTAAGAGTACAACTCAATAACTCAAAGGTACACTAATCCAAAGACAACCAACACATGTAGGAAACCTAAGATGAAATCAGGAAAGTGTCATCACATATGTCAACCCCTTGGAACAATCTCACTGGACTCCAACTCCCAAGTGTGAACATATATGGAACCTGAAATCCTCTCATGTAGACAAGGATAACCAATCATGCCAGAATTCACCACCACTACTAGATGGTCAAGCATCTTCTCTTGCTCCCAGCCTTAGCCTATACTAGTAGTCAAGGCATGGGCGAGGAATCTATTATCTTATTAATTCATTTTTAAACCCCATTTAATGTATTATATTATCACTTATTTAAGTAACCTACTAAGGATACCCATGTAGCCACTTCTAGGCTCTGGCACCTCCTAAGCAACCCACTTCCCCTTTAACATCTAGATAACCTACCCTAAGTTCATAAATTTTAAAACATATCTCATAGATCATCATGAATCATAACATCAAATCCTAGTTCCAAAGTATCACAGGAACATACATAATAAATTTCCATCATGATAAAATCAAAGCTTCCACAAGGTTAGGTTATAACAAAATCAATTGCCATAGAAGTATCCAAGGCAAACAAACATAACACATTAACCCTAACCCTACCTCTGGTAACAATCCTAAAAGGATGACATAAAAACATTCTCTCCTAACTAATAAATGTAGAAGGAAAAATATTCATAAGAATTTAATAATAATAAATTAATTTCTATAGTACCATTACACAAATTAATTTATTACAATAATCACTAACAAAACTATAATTACATTTTCAAATTAAATTTCAATAATAAGGAAATCAATTTACAATGTTATTTAAAATAAACTGATCCCAAATTTAATAATTACTAAAAATAATATAATTTTATAAAAAATCTCAATTTAGAAAATAAAACAAATTTCCTTAATTATTAATCAATAAAAGAATTAACTTATTTTTCCACATTATCAATTACAAGAAATATCAACTAATATACTTCCTATTTGGATGCCAAATAATTCTAATTATAAAGTACTCAAACAGAAGTATTAATATATATATATATATATATATATATATATATATATATATATATATATATATATATATATATATATATATATATATATATATATATATATATATATATATATTCAACATTTACTATTGCTATTTTATTATTCATTTATTTATTAATTATTTACTTATTATTTATTTACTTTTATTTTCTTTATTTATTTATTTTAATATATATAAAATACAGACATACATACACACACACACACACACATATTAAAAAATATAATTAAATTTTTTTTTATCACATACGAAAAGGTCCTCCCTTTGGGCTACCGCCGACAACATGGCTGTCGGGGTGAAGGTGGTGGAATACCCTGCCTCCATCCATTATTATTATTATTATTATTTATTTTACTTTATTTTTATCAGAAAATTTCTAACAAACAACAACAACATCCAATTGTTTTGTTAGAGTCTATCATTCCATGTAAACAAAAGCAATCTTTCAACAATAGTCAGTTGGCATTTGCCTTAGCTCCTTTGCATCTTTTTGGAAGTAATAATGTTTTAAAACAATTTGGTCTTTGTTCATCTTTTATTTTGAAGGATGCTTCCTCAGATTTGACTTGTTCTTCCTTAGGGTGGCATAATATTAATCTTAATTTTGACAAATTCAGTGTTTCTATTCGGGTGAATAATCCTCACATAAGGGCCACACTTGCTCCTTTTTTTATTATTATCTTTTGTCTCCTTCTTTCCTATGTGTTGTTGATTATTTTTCTCGAGTTAGTCGTCCTTTGCTTACCTCTCATCCTTCTTGTTCTCCTTTTGGTATTTAGTCTATGGATGATAATATTATTCATAGTCTGATGTTCAACAGTCAACCTTTCATTCCAATGGCTAGATTTGCATCCTCCTCTTCTATCTCTGAAGAGGAACTTCAATTAATGTAAAATGATGTCTTAATTTTTGTTGCATCTGAGTTAATTGATGAAATTGCATGTGAAGAATTTTTTGATTTTTATTCATCGTAGTCTTCCCCTTTTTGTGATTCACCATTGGATCCTTAGTCTAGTGGGTATTCTTCTTATTCCCTCACTGAGAAGGATTTTGATTTTTCACAAAAAATAGCTCTAGCTCAGTCTCCATCATAGTCTAACGTTGACATAAAAACTCCCAAAAAAAGGGGAAGGAAACCTTTATCAACAAAAATTTGAGGAGATAGAAGCAAGTATCCAATCCACTATTGTGGATAAATTGTCTTCCCAAGTAAGAATGAGGAGAGCATGTTGATCTCCTATAATTTCATGAAGATCATATCTTGGAATGTCAGGGGCTTGAATTCCCCTAACAAGAGGGGGAGGATCAAGAATTTGTTGGATTCTTCTCAAGCAGACATTATTTTATTGCAAGAAACTAAATTATCACAAGAATATTTTGATAAATTTTTCCAAAAATGGTCTCAGTGGGAATCTATTCTTGTTCCATCTTTTGGTGCCTCTAGTGGTCTTATATCTATTTGGAATCCTAAGTCTGTTAGAGGGAAGCTAGTGTCTTTGGGCTCTAATAGACAATTACTAAAATTTAGCTGGTTTGATCTTAGCTTTTTGCTTTTTTATGTATATGGACCTGCTTCTCCGCATGAAAAATTTATTCTTTGTAATTCCTTAATTAATCATATCCAACAAGATGAGGACCATCACATTATACTAGGTGGTGATTTCAATGTTGTTAACTCCTTGAACAAGAACTATGGGGGTAATCCTACAGCTCAATGGGTCATTGATGATTTCTCCTTTTTTATCCAAGATAATGCATTTTTTGATGTTTCCCTGAGTAATGGCTCCTTCACTTGGACTAATAGAAGAGTAGATTCTCAAATCTCCATCAGGATCGATAGGTTTCACATCTCCCACGAGCTTAGAATTTTGAATTACTCTATCAACTCATAAATTCTATCAGCTGCAGAGTCAGATCATTTCCCCATTTCTATAGTAATAGATGAGGTAGATAAAGTACCATCTTTTAAGTTTGAAAGGATGTGGTTTACACATCCTCATTTCCTTTTTCTTTTACATCAATGGTGGGTCAGTGCCCCTTTTTGTAAGGGAACCTAAATGTTTCAATTTTATAAGAAATTGAAATTCATCAAATCCAAAATCATTGTGTGGAACAAAGAGGTTTTTAAGAATATCTTTCATGAGAAAGATGGGGTTGAAAAGGATCTCAAGATTATTAATGAGAACATTGCCAGAATTTTCTTAGACCCTTCTAGTTATGAGAGATAGAAAAATCTTCAATCATATTGGGAAGTTCTCTATACTAGAAGAGAGATGTATTAGAGGCAAAAATATTGAGAGCTTTGGTTGAAGGAGAGGGATAAAAATATTGAATATTTGCAATCTTCAGCCAAAATTAAGAGAGCCTTCTCATTAATCTTCTCTATAAAAGATGCTAAATCTGGTTCTTGCCTTTCCTTTGAGCATCAAATTATAAATGAAGGTATTTTTTTAAAGGATCTGCTCGCCCCTCCCGTGCTTCCAGATCTTAATGATTCTAATGTTGAGGAGCTCTTACAATCCATTCCTAATCTAATTTCTCAAACTGATAATGATTTATTGATGAAACCCTTTTGTGTCGAGGAGCTTCATATAGTTGTTATTTCCATGACTCTGGACAAATCTCCAGGTCCAAATGGTTTCACTATCTTATTTTTCCAAAAATGTTGGGATGTGATTAGTTTTTATCTTTTGATGGCTATTGAAGAATCTTTTAGGGAAGGTTATTTCCTAATTTAAACTTCAATACTACTTATCTTTCCTTGATTCCAAAAAGTAAGGATCCCCAAACCTTTGCAGATTTTAGGCCCATCTCACTTTTTAATTCTATTTATAAAATCCTTACTAAATTAATTTATTTAAGATTAAAGTCGTTACTTTCTAGAATTATTTCTCCCCAGTATGGTGGTTTTATTCCTAGCAGGGAAACTTTTGATGGTGCCCTTGTTACACTTGAAATCTTGCATTCCATCTACTCTCATCAAATCCCTTCTTTTATTGTGAAACTTGATAGTATGAAATCTTATGATAAGATTTGATGTTCTTTTTGCTGAAAGTCCTTCAAAAAAATTTATTCTCTGAGTCTTGGTGCAAATGGATTAAGAATTGTATATCGGGAGCATCTTTTTCAGTCATCATTAATGGTGTTCCCTTAGGTTACTTTCCTGCTTCTCAAGGGGTTCTCCAAGGTTACCCTCTTTCTTCCTTTTTGTTCCTCATTATGGTTGAAGCTTTCAATAGGACTATTCATAAGCAAAATGAGTTAAATTGTTGGAAAGGTGTGAAAATTCCAAACACATACATCACAGTTACCCATAATTTATTTATCGATAACACTTTATTATTTGGCAGTCCTTCTATTCATGAGGCAAAGTACATCAAGAAGACTCTAGATGTTTATTCCTTAGGTTTTGGTCAAGTAATCAATCCTCAAAAATAAAAAATCTTCATGTTCCATACTCTTGAGATTGTCCAACAAAAAATTGTGAGCATTTTTGGTTTCTCTTTGGATAACCTTGTTATCCCAACTGATAAGATTGTTGACTGATAAGAATGAACAAGGTCAACTGAGAAATGAAAGGTATGTAGAAGGATTGGATCAATTGTTATGTTGTCATCGATGTAAATCTTATCGACTTACTATTTTCAAGTTTCCATATCAATCTGAAATATATGTTGTTGAGAAAAGAAATGATTGGTAAAGATAGAAGATGAAATAAAGAAGTAATATTAAGTATATGAGCTTAATTGGGAAATTATTGAATCGGTCTATGATAAGGTAATATTGATTTGATTGTTTTACATGATTTAATAAAGTGTCATAATGATGTAAAAGTCAGTTATGTTGATCAGTAACAAAGGATTGAAGTTGCAAAGTGAAAAGACAAGGAAACAACGTGTTTTACTGAGCTGGAAATAGTTGTCAGTAATTACTGAGCTGGATATTGGTCGGTCACAGTTAACTGAGTGAATGTTAACCGAGTAGAAAGACTTAATCGAGTAGATGAAGTTGGTCGGTTAAACAAGGAATCAAGTAAAAGGTGAAATTATGTGAAGATTTTAATTGATCTAGAAGATTCTAAGGAAGGAAAATTTTTAGTTAATGAAATCAACGGATCATAATTGTTAGGTACAGATAAATGGTGAAGATTTAGTGATTGGTTTGAGATCCAAGAAAAGTTAAAGTTCCAAGGTGAAGATACAGCTAGAGAGAATCATAAAATGTTTTGCCGAGCTTCATATTTAATTGAATGGATGAGATTAAGTGGTGATAGGATTAAGCAAAAAAATTTATCTATATAAAGGTGATCATGATGATTATGTTGTTGATGTTGATATTGTTTCTATTGATGAAGTGTTGATATTCAGAGCAGGAAATCGAATTGAAAAGAAGGCTACACCGAGTAGAAAAAAGTTGAAGGATTGTGTGAATGAAGTGAATAAAAGTGATGAGATGAAGTGTGTGTATTGATTAGCCAGAATTGAAGAGTTTGAAGAGGAAAAATGAGCATAAAGGAGATTAGGAAAAGGTAGTTACATATTTTAACATATCATTTCACTATTACTTTCTAACCATTGTAGCATAAAATCTCTTAACCGAGTGGATTTAACAGTCCTAATTTATAAATCCTTTGTAAGGTGGAATTATAACAAATGTTCTAAAGTCCTCTAATAAGGCCACTCATTATAAGGTGAAAAATCTAGCTATCTTTGGTGAAAATCCCCTAACAGGGTCACATCTAGCAAATGTTTTTGTAATCTTTAACATGATTGGATTTTAACTGAGCTCACTTCAAAAGAGTGAATTATTTTGTGGGTGATAATTACCACAATGGTTTTTCCCAAATTGGATTTCCACATTAAATATTGGTGTTAATGTGTGATTGAATGTTTTTATATGCTATTTACTGATTTTCTGATGAATATTGTTGTGGTCAGTTAATTGTTCAAATATGATTGCATAAACTATCTACCAAGAAGATTTTAAGGTTGAAAATTGTTAGGGGACCTAAGAGAATCAACTTAATAATTGATTCACCCCCTCCCAGTTATCCAACAATTGGTATCAGGGTCTTAGGTGCTTAGAAGTAGAATTTTAGAAGACTTAAGCCAAAGATCCAAAGATGTATAGGGGAGAAGTACCAAAGTTGAACAAGGAGAGTTTCTCTACATGGAAAAGTGGGATGAGGTTATACCTATCTAGAATTAGAGATTCTACACTAAACCATTTGGATAATGACTACACTCCACTACCTCCTGGACTCATGACACTTGATCAGATGAGAGAAAAGAAGGAACACAACTCGATAATGATTGAAATTGCTTCTTCCCTAATCGATGTTGAGTTCAATGACATAAAGGAATGTATTACTATAAAAGAGATGTGGGATAATCTTGCACTTATTTATGGAGGTGATCTACATGTACACAAAGAAAAGGTTTACAGTCTCAGAGGAAAATTTCATGAGATAAGAATGAAAGAAGAAGAAAGCATTACACAATATGGTTTCAGAATTAAGGAAGTGGTAAGTGCTATTAGAGGTGCTGGTAGAACATTAACTGGAGAAGAAGTGGTAAGAAAAATTCTCAAAATTCTTTCATCCAAGTATGCTATTTGAGTCTTTTCTATTCAAGAACTAAGATCCATACCTAATAACATTGTTACTCTTGATGCTTTGATCGGTAAGCTGACTAAATTTGAACCTAGTAATTATGACAATAGTTTACCGACTATTGAAACAACTTTTAAATCATCTTTAAGCATTGAAAGTTTAAGAAGAGAAAGATATAATCACTGTAGTTTATATGAAAGTGACTATGATAGCATCCTAACTAAAGAAAAAGAAAAATAAGAATAGGAAGAACTACTGGAAAAGAGGCTACTGAGAGGAAAAGGAAAGTATAAAGGTAAACTGTCTCTAAAATGTTTTAATTGCAACAAGATTGGTCATATTGCATCTAGATGTCCTGATAATGACAAGAATGATAAGAAGGACAAGAAGGAGGACCAATAATAAAAGTTTAGAGACTTCAAAGACAAAGGAAAGAAATCATGCTACTTAGCTGAGGAAGGGGTAGTTGATGATGAATCCGATGACACAAAAGAATGCGGGGAAGTTCTTTATATTTCTATGAAGGATGACTCAGAAGAAGAGAGGTATGAAGATGAGAAATCACTTATTTCTCAAGTAAGTAAAATTGAGCCTTGGATTATTAACAGTGGTTGTTCACATCACATGACCAGTGACATTGATAAGTTTGAGAACTTAGAAGAACATGATGGAGGATTTGTTAGATTTAGAAATGATGCTCCATGTTATGTAAAAGGAAAAAGACTTGGGTGGTCCCAAAATAGTGTGTCCTACTTTTTGGCCAATTTTATTTCTAGTTTCTAAATATATATATATTTTTTTTAAAATTCATTTTTCCTTCTCCTTCGAAAAGTGGTTTGTGTGAAAAAATTGTGTTTTTAGGGAGTTACTGTCACTTGGATTAGCATAATTTTTTTTTAAACTATGATAACGATGTAATTATTTTGAGATTATATTTGTAACTTCAATATCTAAAGGATTCAATTGGTTTCATTCATTTTGGGTCAATATTTCATAGTTTATTAAGTTCTAAAGTGACGGTAACTATAATTTAGACACAAGGTCACTTGGATAGCTCTAACTTGATGTGTGTATATCAAAATTTATTTTTTTCTTTTTTTTTCTAGAAAGGAAACACAAATACTCTTTTCCTACATATTTTTCATAATTTTTTTTTGTCATTTACTATTTTTCCCGAAGTCTTAAAGAGACAGGTTGTTGAATGACCAACAGCCTATGTTTAGTTAAAGTAAAATTTAAAAGTGATAATGAACTCAATATGTATTAAAATTATATTCATTAGAAATCTTGATCCAAATAGCATCATACTACATAGATAGGTTTTTCAAATGGATTCATTTGATCTGCCAAAACATAAAGTTGAATTGATTTTATTAAAATTACATTCATTAGAAAGCTTGTTACGAATAGCATCATACTACATAGATAGGTTTTTCAAATGGATTCATTTGATCTGCCAAAACATAAAGTCAAAGTGATTTTTTGTCAGCATTTTAATAGGTGCAAAGGAGACTCCATTATAGGTATGAATGAGGAGTATAGATTTTATATCAATGTTTTTTTAATCTAAGAGGCTTTGAGCTAACCATTTGTAATTAATTCCTTGAAATGGAACCTCTCAAGGCTTAAATCATCATATTTTTATTAAAAATGTATTATTTCAGCAAAAATCAACATGTCTAAAAAAGTGTAAGCCACTATTGTGGGGTCACCCACCTATTATGATGAATGAAAAAATTAAATATGATAATTCCTATTGGGTTAAAGAACTAAAATATAAATTTTTGAGTGTTGCACAATTGGATAACATTGGTCACTAAGTGGAGTTTCAGAATAGAAAAGTGAAGATGTATGATGCCACTGGAGATTTGATTGGAACTGGTGAACAATCTAAAGGTAATTTATTTTATCTGAACTCTAATGAAAATGTGTGTCTATTTGCATGAAATTAAGATACTTGGTTATGGCATAAAAGACTCTTTCATGTAAATTTTAATAACTTGATCAAGGTTAGTAAGAAAAATAGAGTCAGAGGTCTACCGAGATTAAGCAAGCCTGATAGAGCTATGTGTAAGGAATGTTAGATCGATAAGATGACTAAATCAATTTTTTCAAGAAAATATTACTCATCTAATGGTATATTGGAATTATTTTATACTAATCTATGTGGCCCTATGAGAGTACAAGTTACTATGGTGATCAATATTTCATTTTGTTTGTTGATGACTACTCAAGGATGATGATGGTAATGTTTTTAAAAGAAAAGTTTGATGCATTTCAAATGTTTAAATTTTATAAGGAAATAGTTGAGAAGGAAACAAGTAAGAAAATGAAGTGTTTAAGATCAGATATAGGAGGTGAATTTATCTATGATAAATTTACTATCTTCTACAATGAGAATGGAATCAAAAGACAAGTCTCTGCACGGAGAACTCCACAACAAAATGGCATAGTGGAAAGAAGGAACATATCAATAGTTTATTATGCAAGAACATTATTTATTGAGAAGGAGGTTGCACAAACATTCTGGAGAGAAGCCATTAGTATTTTTGTCTACACTCTCAACCAAGTACAATTGAAGAAAGGTACAAATAGAACTCCTTATGAACTCTGGTATGGGCATACACCAAATGTTAGATACTTTAATTTTTTTGTAAGTAGGTTCTATATTATGAAAGATACTAGGATTGGAAAGTTTGATGCTAAAAGAGATGAAGGTATATTCCTAGGATATTCCACAAAGAGAAAATCTTATAAATGTATGAATAAGGCTACTAACAAAATTGTGGAAAGTGAAAATGTAAAGATTGATGAGTTTGCAGAAGGAAATGATGAAGATAGAAAAAGGGAACCAAAAGATTATCAAAGATTTGTATATGTATAGGAAGGTATTTCTGGTACTATGCCCGAGCTGGAAGAAGAAAACAAGGAACCTGTTGAGCCCCCATTGAGAGATGAAAATGATGAAGAACAAATAACTAAACCAGTGCTAGTAAAGTATGTGAAAAGGAACCATTCACCTACTCAAATTATTGGAGACAAAAATTTAGGAGTCATGACAAGAAGTAATTTGAGAGACAATACATGTTTGATTTCTGAATTTGAGCCTAGACTAGTCAAGGATGCACTTAAAAATGAAGATTGGGTAAAAATAATGAAAGAAGAGATTGATCAGATTGAAAGAACAATACTTGGTCACTAGTATCGAGACCTAAGGATAAGAATGTTATTGGTACAAAGTGGATTTTCAAGAATAAACTAAATGAAAATGGAGAAGTGATCAGAAACAAAGCTAGACTTGTATGTAAAGGATATTCTCAAGAAGAAGGTATTGACTATGGTGAGACATTTTCTCTTGTTGCTATACTAGGTGTAAGAATTTTACTTGCATATGATTCTCACAAAGGTTTCAAAGTTTATCAAATGGATGTAAAGTCTGCATTCTTGAATGGAATATTGTAAGAAGAATTATACATTGACCAACCAAAAGGATTTGTTGATAAAAGTCAGAAACACTTGGTTTGTAGACTTCACAATGCACTATATGGTTTGTAAAAAGTACCCCGAGAATGGTATGAAAGACTCCACTCATATCTAATGAGAATAGGTTTCATAAGAACTAGTGATAATAGTAATGTGTACTTGAAAAGTGAATCTGTAGACAAGGTACTAATTGCTGAAATTTTTGTTGATATCATATTTAGAGGAAATGAAGTAATGTGTAGATCATTTGCTGATGAAATGAGAAAGGAATTTAAAACTTCAATGATTAGAGAGATCAATTTTTTTAATTGGATTGCAAATTCAACAAATAAAAGAAGGAAAATAAAAGAAGGCATATACATAACACAATCAAAATACATCAAAGAGATTTTGAAAACTTTTGGGATGGAAGACTTGAAACCAGTTGGTATACCAATGATTATCGAATGTAAACTATCAAAGGAAGATGAATCTACAAAGGTAAATAAAACTCTATATAGATCCATGATCGGTAAGCTACAATATGTTGTTCATACTAGGCCATATATTTCTCATGCTATTAGAATTGTGGCTAGATTTTCTTCTAATCCTAAAGAAATGCATATGATTGGTGTGAAGAGAATCTTTAGATATCTGAAAGGAACCGAGGACTATTGTTTATGGTACAAAAAGGATGGATATTTTGAATTGAAAGTATATATCGATGCTGATTGGGTAGGAAATGTGGATGATAGGAAAAGCACAAGTGGAGGAGCTTTCTTCTTAGAAGAAAGATTGGTGACATGGATAAGCAAAAAGAAAAGTTGCATTTCACAGTCTATTGCTGAGGTAGAATATGTTGTTATTGCAATCAATTATTCTAATATTGTGTGGATAAAATAACTACTTGAAGGGATACAAGAGGAGATAGATGGTCCTGTGACAATCTATTGTGATAATACTAGTGCTATAAACATTTCAAAGAATCTGGTGATGCACTAAAAAATAAAGCACATATCAATCAAATATCACTATTTGAGAGAACAAGTACAAGAAAAATAAGTAAAGTTGGAATATGTGAAATCTAAGGAACAACTTGCTGACATATTCACAAATCCATTATCTAATGATACTTTTGAGTACCTAAGAGGTAAACTAGGGGTCATTTCCCTCTCTAATGTTCATTAGAAAAAGATGCAGGTTGCATCAATTCATGATTTATTAGATTATCTATTTGTGAGTTGATGCAGATGTTCACCCTTTAGAAACAACCTAAAGTTGTGAAAAAGATATGAAGAAACAAAAGTAATTGGTACAAGAAAGGTACAAGGTACAACTAAAAGGATTAAGGTATTGTAGGTACCTTTGGCATTGTTGTCAAAGGGGGAGAGGAATAGAGAGTAACTGATATTGATATTGGGGAGAGATAGAAAGACATGGAAGAGAGTGAATTGGGAAAGAAATGACTAAGGGGGAGAGAATGATAAAGGAAGATGACCAAATTGTAAAGAATGAATATTATTGGTATTCGATGGTATATTTCAGATTATGAGATGAGATATAAATTATGTTTCCATAAATGCCAAAGGGGGAGATTGTTATCCCAACTGATAAGATTGTTATTTGATAAGAATGAAAAAGGTCAACTAAGAAATGAAAGGTATATAGAAGGATTGGATCAGTTGTTATGTTGTCATTTATTTTAAGCTTATTGAATTACTGATCTCAAGTTACCATATCAATCTGAAATATATTTTGTTGAGAAAAGAAATGATTGGTTAAGATAGAAGATGAAATAAATAAGTAATGTTTTGTATAAGAGCTTAATTGAGAAATTGTTGAATCATTCTATGACAGGGTAATATTGATTTGATTATTTTTCATGATTTAATAAAGTGTTATAATGATGCAAAAGTTAGTTATATTGATCGATAACAAATGATTGAAGTTGCAAAGTGAAAAGACAAGGAAACAATGTGTTTTATCGAGTTGGAAACAGTTGTCGGTAAGTAAAGATATTGGTCTGTCACAGTTAACCGAGTAGAAAGACTTAACCAAGTAGATGAAGTTGGTTGGTTAAACAAGGAATCGAGTAAAACACAATATTGTGTGAAGATATGGGTTGATCTAGAAGATTCTAAAGAAGGAACAAAGTCAGTTAATGAAATCAACATATTAGAATCGTTAGATACAAATAAATGGTGAATATTTAGTGATTGGTTTGAGATCCAAGAAAAGTTCAAGTTCCAAGGTGAAGATACAATTGGCAAGAATCATAAAACATTTTATCGAGCTTCAGATTTGATCGAATGAATGAGATTAAGCGGTGATAGGATTAAGTGGAAAATGTTATCTATTTAAGGATGATCATGATGATTATGTTGTTGATGCTAATACTGTTGTTGTTGATGATGAAGTGTTGATATTCAGAGAAGGAAACTGAATTGAAAAGGACACACAAAGAAGAAAAGAGTTGAAGGATTGTGTGAATGAAGTGAAGAAAAGTGATGTGACGAAGTGTGTGTATTGATCAGGAAGAAAGGAAGAGTTTGAAGAGGAAAAATGAGCAGAAAGGATATCAAAACAAGCAAAGTTAGTTGCATATTTTAATAGATCATTTCACTATTAATTTCTAACCATTGTAGCAGAAAATCTCTTAACCAAGTGGATTTAATAGTTCTAATTTATAAATCCTTTGTAAGGTGGCATTCTAACGAATGTTCTAAAGTCCTCTAATTAGGCCAATCATTATAGGGTGACAAATCTAGTTGATCTTCATGATGTTTTCCATGTTTAAGTACTTAGACAGTATATACTAGATGTTGTACATCTACTTGACTAGAATGCTTTGCAAGTAGAGGACAAGAAACTGACTTTGGATCTTGTTCGCATACTTCAGCAGTGAGAGACGACCCTTAGGGATTTCACCATCGAGTAGGTAAGGGTCCAATGGGACCCTATTGATGAGTCATCAATGAATTGGGAGGATGCACTGAGATTACAAGATTTATATCCCTATTTGTTTGTAGGCTTCTAGGAGTAAGCCTAATTCTAGTGGGGTGGATGTAGTGCCCACTCATAGTACTTTTTAGTTTTATATTTCCAAACTCTTTTAGGCCACTTTTATGTGTGTGTTGATTATTTCAGTTTATTATGTGGTTTTGGATGTATAACATTACATGGTGATTTGATAATTGGATAATTATGGATATTATATATTTTTTGTTAGATGATGTTAGTTACTTTGATGATGATTATTTATATGTTTAAAATGATGTTACTTACCTCATACTTGCATGTGTATGACTATCATGTATACTTCTAATTTTTGTTTGACGTATTTGATACGGTTGAGGGATAGAGTCATACTTACCTGCTTGCGTGATCCACACAATGTCCTAATCCCTTCCATTGCTTGTTATATATTTATGTATGCACATGCTTGTCTTTTATGTAGGTTTGCAGGTATCAGCCATTGAATTCCCTGAATTGTAAGGACAAGCGTGCCCTATCACAAGTCTCAATGGTAAGAGAGGGCAGATAATTTTGAGATCCAAATCCCAACCTAAGCCATTTTATTGTCCTAAAATAGAGGACAAGTTTTTGATATTTTACCCTTCCCAAATTCATCTAGGTGACGTGAGTTCATAGTCTTTCCCTTGAGCATGGTTATGATTTTATTAGTTTCTGTTGATCTTTGGTTGGTAGATATGTTTGTTATGATTAAATAATTTATTTAGATTAATTATGTGATTTAAATAAATTAGACCTTACTATATATAGTTATTTTAAATGTGAAAGTATTGAATTAATAGAAATTAATTTAATATGTTTATTAAATTTAAAGATTTTTGTGGAAATAAAAGTATTTAATTAATGAGGATTAATTAAATACACTCTCTTAAAGATTTAATTAGTTATCAAATTTAATTTTCCAAATAAAAGAATTTATTTGTTGAAAATAAATTATCATGTGGAAAATAACATTAGACTAAATAATATTAATTTAATTTAATTAAAATGCAATTTAGTTGCACAAATCAATTAGAATATATAAATAAAAGAATTAATTAATTGACTAAATTTAAAACTAAAACTAAAATTATTTTGGATCGAAGAACGAAGCAAACTCTCTGCATATGTGTGAAATGTGAATATCACACCCTAAAAGGACATTTTCTTTTCATCGACAACAGATAAACGTAGGACTCATGCGTTCAAACATTGGGAAGGATGTAGCAGGAGGCATCAAACAGATTTTAGGGCAGAAAAGCCCAAATTGTCGACAAAAGATCCAAAGAAGAAAGGAAAAAAAGAGGTCTTCTCAAGCTACTATTTTAATTATTGGCTCTACGGCCATAAGAAAAAAGAATGCAAAAAGCCTGTGCAGGATCATCCTACGTATGAGCATTTGAAGGAATTTACAGCAAAACAAAAAAGATTAGCAGAACAAAATATAGATTGGGATTTGTATGCTCTATTCTCTCGAATCCCCATTGAGGATCTTGCTTCGAAAAAGCTTTCCATTAAAAATCCTAGTGAGCATTTTTCATCAGACAAGAATGAAAAGGGATCACAGAGTAAAAATTTGAAGGATAATACTAGGGTTGAAAAACCCATTTCAGTATCAAGGGAAAACAATAAAAGCCCCATTAAAGATTGTGCTGTGGAAAAGATCTCCTTTGAAAACCCTAAGGAGCCGTCCATATCAGATAAGCTCATAAGAGGATGACTGAGTAAAAATTTGCAAGATAATATTAGGGTTAAAAAACCTGCTTCTATTTTAAGGGCAAACAATATAAGTCCCAAGCATTTTAAGGATGCTAAGCCGAAGATCTTCTCAGTCCAAACCCTGGACAGACAGATAAATACTTTCACAAAAACAAAGTATGTGAAATTGGGTATAAGCAATGAGGTTGCTAAGGTGGAAAGGCCTGAATGCAAATCATACTGCAATACCAAGGAACCCGTATTTGCTAAGGGGGGAGGGAGGGTCTTACCTACCCAAGCACCTCCCGTCTGCATGAAGAAGAATGATTTCACTTGGTAAATGGTAAAAAACAAGAAAAAGGTGAACAGGTACCTGTTATCTCACAATTATTTCAATTTAACTCTTAAAAACTCCTTTGATTTGCTGAAAAAGGAAGAAATTGGTAAATATTCACCCCCCCACAAAAGGAATGGGACCTTTGGGGATAAGGGCTATAGGACAAGATAGAGGAAGATGGATTTGGTCCATCCAGAAGCCATAAATCCCTACCCTTATCTCTCAAAGATCCCACCCTTCTCTGGAGGGAACTCTAATCAAAATGACACAATTTATAGTGATGTTCCAATGATTAAAAATCCAATATATAGTCCTCCTCACCGTAGGAGGTTGGAAAGGCAAACAGGATCAATGATTAGTAATAATAAAAGTAATCTTGATTTTTATAATAATTCATCTCATGAAACTTTAAAGCATGCATCTTATACACCGCTACATAGGTGCATTATTCAGCATGATCTAGGTAAGAATAATCATAGAAGTCATTATGTTTCTATCATCCTAGATAATGATGTTATTATGCAGCAACAAAAAGTTTTGGCAGAAAGAGGTTTGATCTGTATCTGGAATGGTACGAGAGTATCTATCAAGAATGTAGTGAAGGAATTATCATTACTGCTACCAAGGGAGGTGAGTATAACACACCTTATGGATCATTTTATGTTGATAGAGTGCACTAAAAAGAATGTGAAGGATAGCATTTTGAATAGAAAGGATATCAAATTTAGGAACATTCCATTTTCCTTTTTTGAATGGATGTCATTGTTCAATCCAATGCTTTTAAATGATTTTAGAATAGAAAAGGTTGTCTCTTTAAACAACCTACCTATAGAAATGTCCAACAAGGAAATCATAAAAACTATAGGGAATAAAATTGGGAAATACATTAGGACTATAGAGTCAACCTTTAAACAAACTGATAAAATTATCATAGTTGAGATGGAATTTCATCAAAAAAGAATCTTACCTATCCAATTAAACTTTAACTCAAATTCAGTCATAATCAATCCTAGAATATTAGAAAATTTTATCGAAGAAGGTGTGTACTCCTAGAAGCTCCACAAAAACATAAACCTTATAAATAAACCCAATAAAGAAATGGAGATAAAGTTATGTAAGGACAAAGGGGTTTTTATAATTAGTCCTATAAAGACTCAAGGAATGGATAGGATCCATCCTACAACAGACACATGTTTTAATACCCCGTTATCAAACCAATTTCAAACTAACAAGATAACATTAGTAGAAAATAACCCCGATCCCCAAATGCCTCACAACATTACAATAAGCATATCAAAGGATGAGATCCATCCTACAAATGTTGAAAAAGATAAAACACTAATAAAAGAAAAAATTAATAAGTAGAAGGATGTAATACGAATTCATACAACAAATAAAGAATCATGTCCAATAGAAAATAACATAATATACTTAATTAGTCAGAATCTCAATGAAAATCAAGCTAAGGAAATTAAACTAGTAAGGACTAAGCAAGACATAAATAATATCCATCTACAATTCAATGGGACTGAGATATAGACACATCAAACCCAAAAACCTGATTGTGACAATATAGAAGAAATAGTAGATCAGGAAAATAAAACTGAAGAGGAAGTCAATCAAATTATTAACTACTTAGGAGAATCATTAACTGATGATTTGATGGACATGCTCTTAGAAGAGATTTGTGACTTCGATGAATTAAAAATACAAAAATAATTCTTAATCAAGTAAATCCAAGAATGTATTCTGGAAGAACACAAGGATAAGGAACTTACACAGACTCAGCCTTCCTACCCTTCACCCTCAAGGAAGGAAGGCTCAGACATAGCCCCTCCAGGAACTCCAGGAAAAGATTCAGATTAACTAGATATTAATAAAGAGATAGAAGATCAAGAAATACAAAAAGTAAAGTCAAATAATGAACCAACTAATGAAAAAGGAGTGACACAAGTTGTCACAATCCCTCTGGAATTAGAATCCCCAGATGTGGATCTAGTAGGGAAGGAAGAAGATATAATAGAATTTTTTGGTAAAGAACTTATAAATAGAAATGAACCCTATGCAATTAGAGAGGATAAACTAAATAGCCACGATAACCGGGATAATTCAATAAATGAAAATGCGGGAGATTCAGCTCTGGTTAAAGATGCGATTGAGGGCCTTTTTGGTATAACTAATGAAAACAGAGATTTGGGTATAGCCTTAACCAGAGGTAGCCTAAGTACTCCTAACATTAATAAATTAAAAAAGAAAATAGGTAGGAAATCAATAGTAGAACTACGAGCGCTAGACAACAATGCTGAAAATCAAAAAAAGATAGCTAATGTACTAAACATAGGGAAGGGGAAGTGCCTTCCCAAACAACAATGAAATTCACTACTTGGAACATTAGGGGCTTAAACGCCCCTAACAAACAGAGGCTGATAAAGAGATACTTAAAAACCTTCGAATCTAAAATTATTCTATTATAGGAAACTAAACTTAATTCATTAGAATATGATAAAGTCAGTAAGAAACTAGGCATATGGAAATCAGAATTTTTACCCTCTATAGGTCTCTCCGGTGGGCTAGCAACACTCTGGGACCCCCGTAAAATTTCAGCTACACCTATTTATAAGAATAGTAACTGGATGGCCCTTGACATCCAAAGCTATAAATTTAATCTAAAGTTCATCCTAATCAATGTTTACGGTCCCACTCCAAATGAAGATAAAAGGAGAGTGTGGTAAGAGTTACACCTCTTTTTGAGTAATAATCCAGGCTCCCCTATCTTTATTGGAGGAGACTTTAATGCAATCCTAAGTCTGGAGGAAAAGTCAGGAGGCTTAAAAGTCCAATCCCAAGCCTTAAAGGACTTTAGCAAATGGGCTACAAATAACCATTTAATTAGTATTAACACAAACAATGGGGTTTACACATGGAATAATAGAAGAGAAGGTTTTAGTCACATTGCGGAAAAATTGGATAGGTTCTTTATTAGAACCAACTCGGACAATTTTAATTAGTTGTACATAGTAGAAATCCTTCCCAAGGCAGGATCGGATCACTTCCCGATACGACTATCCATTATAGAAGACTCAAGACCATCCAGGAACCCTTTTAAATTTGAATTCATGTGGTTTCAAAACCCAGAGTTCATTAATCTCCTAGAGGATTGGTGGAGCCAAATTTCAGTTAAAGGATCCAAAATGTTTTGTTTAATAGAAAAACAAAAAATTATCAAGAACAAAGCACTAGAATGGAATAAAAGTAAGTTTAATAATATCTTTGAAGAAAAAAATAAGTTAGAAAAAGAGATAGAAGATCTTAACAATATAGTAATAACACAAGGAATGAATGAACATAGTTATCACAAAGAAAAAAAATTAATGAATAAGTACAATGATATCCTCCTTAAAGAAGAGATTTTATGGAAACAGAAGTCAAGGGAAATGTGGTTAAAAGAAGGGGACAACAACACTAAATTTTTTCATAATACCACAAATCTAAAAAGAAGTATCAACAAAATTTCTAAACTAAAAATAGATAAAGATCATTTCACTGACAACCCTAAGCAAATATCGAAATCAATTACCCAATTCTATGAAACCATCCTTAACAATATAGAAGCCATAGACATGGAAGCTCAAAACAAAATGCTTAAAGCTATTCCAAAGCTACTAACGGAAGAAAATAATAAAATATCCCTAGAAGAAGTGAGAGCAACAGTATTCCAACTCCACCTAGATAAAGCTCCAGGCCCAGATGGGTTCCAAGCCGGCTTTTTTCCAAAAATGTTGGCACTTCATTGGGGAGGAGGTATGGCAAGCAGTAGAAGCTACAAGAAACTTGGGATCCCTGTTAAATGAAATAAATAATACATTCTTCACCTTATTACCTAAGAAAAATGAAAGCTTGGAACCAACAGATTATAGACCTATATCCCTATGCAATACTGTTTACAAGATTCTCTCCAAATGCCTAGCAAATAGACTGAAAACACTTCTTCCCAATATAATATCAGAAGAACAAATAGGTTTTGTAGTGAACAGATCGATACTGGATGGTATTATCATAGCACAGGAAGTAATCCATACTGCCCAAATAACTAGGAGTCCAAGTATGCTCATTAAAATAGACATACAAAAAGCCTACGACAAAGTAGACTGGAGATTCCTCTGTAAGTGTATGGAAGCTTTTGGATTTTCAAAACAATGGATTAATCTGATATTTAACTGCATTTCAACCCCTAAAATTTTGTTCTAATAAACGGGTCCCCAGAAGGGTTTTTTGGTATTTCTAGGGGAATTAGACAGGGAGATCCAATATCACCATTTCTTTATGTAATTATGACGGAGGTGCTAGGAAGAACTATAACCAAGAATCAAATGGAAGGTGAAATTGTTGGGTTAAAGGCAGCAGAAAATGTACCAAACATAACACACCAACAATTCATGGACGACATGATCCTACCCAGTTATGCAAGCAAAAAAGAAGCCAGAACATTTAAAAATATTTTAAACCTATACATGAAAGCATCTGGTCAGCGTGTCAATCCTAACAAATTAGAGATCTTCTTTATTAACACTTCCCTGAAAAGAGAATTAGAGATATGTAATATGATGGGTTACAAAAGAGGTAACTTCCCATGTAAGTACCTAGGCATTGACTTGGATAAAGGAATCTTATCCTCCAAATTATGGCAGCAAGTTATCACCAAAGTACAAAATAAAAAAAGCTCCTGGAAAGGGAGATGGTTAACGAAAGCTGGGAGAACTACTATGATTAAATCGGTTCTTTCAGCTATACCCACATACCATTTGTCAATTCTCCCCCTCCCTACTAACGTGAAAAATAGCATAGATAAAATGTTTAGAGATTTCTATTGGCAAGGCCCTTCAAAAGATAAAAAACTTGCCCTCATAAAATGGGATAATTTATGTAGACCTATTTCCAAAGGAGGACTGGGCATCAAGAATCTCCAGTGGAAAAATCAAGCTCTTGGAGCTAAACTTTTATGGAGAATGTATAAGGAATCAAGTAGTAAATGGGCAACAATACTATTAAATAAATATATCCCCAAAAGCGATCCCATCAATATATTTAGATCCTCATCTCACGTTAAAGGATCACGTATCTGGAATTTTATAAAAGAATGCAGAGATATAATCAGTAAATACTTAATTGGGATGTAGGTGTGGGAGATCAAGCTCTTTTTTGGGATGATTCATGGGCTGGCCTCCCCCCACTAAGCAAACTAGATTTTTCTTCAGAATTCATGGAAGAATGTAAAAGAGTGAAAGGAGTATACCTTAAGGATTACCTTAGTAAAGAAGAAGCATTCAAATGGAGCAAGTTAGAGGATATCGATCCTGCTTGGTATGAGAAACAAAACCTTATGACAACCTTGAATTCGAGAGAAATCTCTCCTAAATCAAGATCGAACATTTTAATCTGGGTAGGATCCAATAATGATAACTACATGGTAAAGGAGGGCTACAACACGATAATCAAAGAACAGAAAATGGATAATATAGACATACCGCTAAATCTTTGTTGGAACAAATCATGCCTACCTAAAGCAGACATGTTTTTATGGGCAACATTGCAAGATAGAATTCTTACTGTAGACAGAATCACCAAATTAGGCTTCAAAGGGCCTTCCAAGTGCCCCCTGTGTGAGAACCAACTAGAGGATGTAAACCATATTCTCCTAAACTACCCATTTGCGCAAAAATGCTAGAATTGGTTGCATCAAAGTTTAGGCTAGCAATCAGCATCTCAATAGGATCTATTAGATAACCTTAAAGCTTGGACCTCCCTATATAAAGACAATTTATATAAGGATATCTAGATTATTGCTCCATCGATAGTTGTTTGGGAAATCTGGAAAGAAAGAAACAGAAGGATCTTCATGGACCAGAAGCTCCATTGGTTTTCAGTCACAAATAAAATAGAAGTATCAATAGTAGAAATTATTAACAGCAAACTAAAAGACAAGCTTAGTTATGAGGACACTTTCAAGAATTGGGACAATAAAATTAGATTCAAATGACCTAAACTAGACATACAACCCCTATATGGAAAAGGAGGCCCTAGAGTAAAAGCGGATAGAGCCACATGTAAATGGATACCTCCGAAAGATGGGTGGTATAAACTAAATTTTGATGGAGCCTCAAGAGGTAACCCCGGGGTAGCAAGTATTGGGGGCATCATTCGAAATTGGGAATTAGAAGTGATAGCTAAATATTCTAGGCCTATTAACCCTACCACTAACAACATGGCAGAATGTGTACCACTAACAACATGGCAGAATGTGTAGCAGCATTAGAAGGTCTAAGGTTATGCAAGAGTCTTAACATAAAGAAGGTTATTATAGAAGGAGATTCACAAGTAATTGCCAATGCCATTAGGACCAAAAAAACTCTGAATTGGCTTCTAAATTCAAAGATAGAAGAGATCAATCAAATAATAGATAGTATCTATAAATACGAGATCAGACACACCTATAGAGAAGGTAACAAAGAGGCAGATATGCTAGCTAATTTAGGAGCAAATGGGATAGCAACAATGATCCAAAAGGATATAGGTATAGATTAAGAAATAGTAATTAACATGAGCTAAGAAAAGGCACCAAAAACATTACACAAGCATATCAAACTTTAAAAAAGAATCCTACTCCTGACAGACCCCTCAATTACACCCCTTAGATGTGTTGTTTAAAATTACCAAAAATCTATATTTTAAATAATAATCAGAATCTAAGATCATAGCCAAACCTTGGTTAAAAAGAGATTAGCATGTATATATAAGACTCTTCCTCAAGGTTTTCTTTCCCCCAAAATTGCTTGAATAGAGCTTTAGCATAATTAGGTTCATCTCAAGATTGGGAGAAAAGGGAGGTGCTCTTATAACAAAATTATTAATTCATCAACATCTAGATTAGGTCATAATAGTAACTTCATGCTTAAGGAACTATCAAACCTATGTTTTTATATATTAAGCTTTCATATTATCTATCGAAGCTAGGCCTCATATTTTAAAATTCTATAGTCTAGAAGTACCTGTCGACAAGGGTAGACATATTTAGTAATGATTCAATGGGAATAATGTTTCTTACACCTCCTTGACAATGATCCACCTTTTTCAGTCCCTAGTTATGACTCCTGCTATCTCTCCCTATTACCCTTAGGCTTTCCTATCCCTCTTATGCATCGTCACCTCTGCCTGGCCTTTAGGATAGTCTTTTATCTCTTATCCCTATAGTATGTGTCCCCTTTGCAGTCCCCTAATCTTCTATCTAGAGGATTCTGGAAGCATCCAGTAAGAGCTTAGATGCTTCTAGAATTCTCCTCATAGACCTCAGACTATGCCCTATCTGGGCTAAAGGGTCATACCTTCATTTGACTATTATGTTGCTTTTGTTAGTTTATTTTAGCATTCTCCTTCAGTGTATCTAAGCCTCCCTCTGCAACTGAAGTAATGGAAACCAAATTATCAACTTTCCACAAAGGCTGCACAAGGGAAATGGCCTTCAGGGGGTACATCACTCCTAAAAGGTGGAATGAGATGCTAAGGCCGATGGCAGACACATCCAGGAGAGCTCTGGAAAAGGTATTGGTAGAAAAGACTTTCAACTATGACTTCACATACAAAACCAATGGGAATGTGATAGGGACTTTCATTGCTGTGTCTTTCCTAGCAGGTAAGGAAAAGGAGGACATCATCCAGGTATCTAAAATTATTTTTAACTAGAACTACCTCATGGGCTTAGAGAAAATGGTTTATTCCATTAATGACCAGTTAACTACACCTCACCCTGAGGCCATAATGAAAACAACTTTATCTAAGTTATATAAGATCCCTCAAGAACAGAGGGTGCCTCTGTTAGTTTTTAAGGAGGAAGAACTATTTGAAATGACATGGCCAAGTATGGAAAGGAATGTACAATTCTTGTACAATGTGATGCTCCAGGTGGAAATGAGCACTGAAGAACGCCTGGACTACTGGAGAAGTGAAGGCTTCGACATCCCTGGGCACATGAACAATTACGAAGAAGAAAGGATTAGGATATTCCTCCAGAAATCAAAAGATGTACCAGGCATGCCAAAGAAGAGCAAGAGGATGGTGAAAGTATTATCATCATGAGAAAAGATAATCATGAATGGCTCTTCACCAAGGTCAAATGTAAGCACAATGTGTAATGCTCTAAGTTAGTATGTTCATAGAAAGACAGGCATGAATATGTATATAGATTTGATCCATACAATCTCAACATAATGTAAGAATTGTCGAAACATCTAAATATGAATCAGCTATATATGTAAAGTAAGTAACCAGGCCCTTAAGCCCCTATATACAGACAAATGTATGTAAATATAAGTAGCTGCTCTCCTTATGATCAAAACTAGACACTATGAAAAGGGATACTTGCTAAGTTCAGTGACATGTGATGAGATATTAAGTCTTGTAAATGGCTATGTACATTATATAATGAAAAGGATATTTTTATTATATTGGTCTCCTTAATCATGGATGAAGTATGTACAGATTTACTATAAGGACAAAACAGAGATCAGGAACCTATATATTATCCTTAGCAATAAGATTTATCTCAGTACCATTTTCACAGAGAGGATAGTCAGTAACCAGTAAAGGGCTATTTGTAAAAGTATAGATGGTATGTAATAAGCTAGATCAAGACATGTAAAGGGAGATGGTTTACATTACTCAATATAAATGATATTTTAAATCAATGGCATTGAATTCATAGCTATAGATTAGCCATTGCTTCAGATCTTCATAGATATGATGTTTTAAGCAGAAGTTTAAATACCCCCACTTATAGCTTAGCCCTTTTATGGTTAATAAGACTTAATAGAGGATGTATATATATAATATAAAATGACAAAGTATATTCGAATATACACATCCTGGAAAATGCAGGACGACAAAATCACCAGCAGTATAAATATTCAACAGAACAAGGGTATAGTTAGTCTTAACTAGAATAACTGAAAATTGTGTACTCTGTCAGGATTATGGCACCATACCTATTAAGGTACACTTAACCCTTATGTATGATGTTGTTTTTTATAAAACAAGGATAAGATACATCAGAGAATAGAAATGTATATCAGCAAGAAGACATGTACAAAGCATTCTAAATTTGAAGTAGAAAACATATGCTCAGTTTCACAAGTAGGGAAAGATATGATTAAAACAAAACACAACGAATATGGTTAATGGCACAACAATTAACAATGTACATTAATGTTTTCCATCTCCTTTGTTCAGGCAAACTATTACAGACAAGTATGGAAGATACTCCTTATGTTCCGTTATCATACCGTAGCACTAGTTCAATCACCTTTTATTATACTCTGAAACAGTAAATATGGATAACTAGCTTTGTATCCTGTATATATATATATATAATATATATATATATATATATATATATATATATATATATATATATATATATATATATATATATATATATATATATACTATATATATAATATATTATTATATATATTATTATATAT
>BSBK01005804.1:0-161519 GCA_027943335.1 Chamaecyparis obtusa
TATACATATGTATATACATACATATACATATATATGTACACACACACACAGATATATATATATATATATATATATGTATAGGTATATATATATGTGTGTGTGTGTGTACTTCTATAAATTAAGGGACTTAACGAATATATGTTTATAGCAATATTTGGAACTAACTGGAAAGTAGTAGAGATAGTATCTATTGTAGAGATATGTGTAGGAACAAGGTTAGAAGCATGAAGACAATCAATAAGAACACACATTTAAAGAAAAAAGGAGGAAAGTTAATAGAATTTGTAAGGTATCATTGTATCATTGTATTCTAGTTTCAAAATATATAGATGGAAAATAGCTAGAAAAAACTTTTAAAAATTAAGGGAATACCCTTAGATTGACTATACATTATAGCCCTTGTAAATGAAGGAATGCCTTCATAATGTGTGTTGTAACAAACTTCTTTTTGGTTTGGACCTCGATCTCGGGCAAGAGTAGAGGTTTTTTTCTTCGTTCTTTCCTACCAGTGCCCGCAGTGAATGGAGAACCATGTACATTTTTTTTATTAATAAAAATACGGCTTAAGTCTTTTACTGATAAAAAAAAGAGTTGCTTATTAAATGGTGCTAAAGATATTAATTATAATTAAAATATAATCTTGTAATTATATGCACACTAGTTAAAAGGAATTGATTTATCAGTTCTAAATTAGAAGGTTGAGTTAAGAGACTTAACTGAGAGATTAGTTATAATTCCTTGTAATAAATAATGAATTGATATTTAATTAGCTATTTGTGTATTATTAATATGTTAAAAATATTAATTATTAATTAAATATTATTATGCAATTAAATTTGTACATTCAGTTAATAAAATTGAAATACAAATTTAAGATTAAAAAGTTGAGTGATTTGCATGAATTGGAATCATTAATTAAATAAATAATTCTTTTAAATAAAGGATTGATATAAATGAGGTTGGAGTTGAGTTCCGATTTCTGTGTTTTTGAGTTAACTATTTTATTATTTTTAATAGTTGAGTTCTAATTCTTGATTGTGACTTGCATTTTTAAAGTTCGGTTTGCTGGATTTTCTATATGAGAATCCTTTTTGCTCATTATTGAAATACAGGTTTTAGGGAGATATGTTTTGGCTTTGGTTTTTATTTTGAAGGAAATTGATTAAAAGCTAGAATTTTGGATTGTGTTTTTCTTTTATTCTCAGATTGTTCTTGGATTGGAGGTAGGATTTTGAATCTTATGTAATTTTTCTTTCGAAAAGATTGTCTACTTCGTACCTATCAGGATTCTATGTGGAATTGATTGTTGGAAATTTGAGATTGTTTTGTTTGTTAAATGTTTGAAATAATTGAATTAAGCTTATTCTTGTTTTTGAGAAATTGTGAAGAAAGTTTATTTGAATTCTCTTTTGTAGAAATTCTTGTTAAACTCGGATCTAGTAAACCCTTGTGTCCAAGTTGAGAAAAAATATGTTATATTGAAACTAACAAAACCCTAGGTTATTCTTTAGAAAATCAATTATTATTTTTTTAAAAGAAGAGGTGATTATTCAATCAACAAGGGTTTGAACAAAATTCTTATATAGAATTTATGAGATTATAATTATTTTCTTAATAAAATATATTATATATATATATTGGAAAAGGAAATTTTATGTTGCTGGAAAATATATTAAATATTATTTATTAAAAAAAAAAAAAATTAAATGTGTGAGGGGTCAGCGGGCCCTCAACCAGTACATTTCCCCCTATTGCACGACAGCTAGGCTATTGCCGATAGCAGGATTGTCGCAACAGCAAGGCCTACCATGCTGGTAGAGTCTTGCAGCCAACAACAGGATTGTTGACGACAACAGGGCATGTCGTGTTGACGATAGGACTGCCAACGGGAACCCACAAAAAGGGGGTCGGGGTTGTGTAGTAGGTGGTGGGACCGAATGAACCCCACCCACCCCCCCCTCCCCCCACTCCCTGCCCCCAACCCCCACACCACCCCTTATATTTTTATTATTATGTTTTGGTTTTTTTTTTTTAAGATAGGAGTTTATTTTTATATTAAGTTTAATTGATAATAATTTTTATTTGAATATGAATTTATCATGTTAATTATTAATATAAGATATTTTAACTTATATTATTTGTTAATTAATTATTATAAATTTATTTTATGGTTATGGTTATTTAATTATATTATTGGTCAGTAATCATATTTATTAAATTAATTTATATAAGAAATTTTATAAATTAATTTATAGAGATCAATCTTATCAATTATTATTAAAATTTGATTATATTGTGGTATAGTAATTTTACTTAATAAAATAATTTGTATAATGAATATTATAAATTAATATAAAGGGTTAATTTTGTAAATATGTGATTTATCTTTAGTGGAATCTTTGATGTGAGTGTTCTTAACAACATAGTGTTTCCTAATTAGGATTTTGTTTTATTTGGCCTTATTGAATAAGGTTAGTTGGGGTAGATTGATGCCCTAGGTGGATTTTATCTTTTGCAACTTAAAGTACTTTGAGGATTTTACTTTTGTATACTTTTGGGTTTATTTTGTGGAGAGTTCATAACCTTTTTTTATTTCACGATTAGTTCATGTGTAATTTTCAGTGCATCTATGAGTTTATGGTCTATGTTCTCGAGTCTCGATCATTATATTATTTAACCACAGAGGGTGATGACCACTATTGTGTTGAGTCTTAATTAACCTAGTCACCTAGTTTCTACAATTAAGATAGTTTTGTGTTTCTGAATGATGACCGTTGTGGCTTATGTTTTACTCCATGTTTGGAGAAAGATACATTGTTGATATTAAGGATTATTGATCTTGTGTTATGAGACTATGAGAATTGGTAATTGTTTATTGAGATTTCCAATATGGCATGGGCAATTCAGGTTCTTATATAGGATGATATTTTGGTTGTTATGCTTTATCACTTGTCTTTGATGACGTTCATGGTTTATTGATTTTTGGAAATATTTTTTTATTTTGGTTTTTCTTTTTATTTGGTTCTTTTTGTTGGGAGCATTAGGGTAGGTTATCTAGGAGCATAGAGGGGAAGTGGCTTACTTTGGAGGCACTAGAGCCCTAAAGTGGCTTCCTATGTATCCTTTTTTAGTTGACTTAATAAGTGATAACTTAATAAATTGATTAGGATAGAAACATTAAAAAGATAAGTGTGCCTCACCCATACCTTGAGTGCTAGTACAAATTAGGATTGGAGTGGGAGAAGACGCTTGCCTGTCTAGAGATATGTTGAGGTCTGAGATAGTTGGTTTTCTTTGTTTGTATGAAAGGACTATTGATACCGCATAGAGTCACTAGGGGGCGGGGGGTCTAGAGAGACTACTAGGTGACCTTAGAGTTGACTTATGTGATGACACTTCCCTATATGTGTCCTAGGTTCCTATGTTGTATCTGGTACACCTAGTTTGTGTCATGATCATTTATACTTGATAACCTTGTAACCACTTATTACCATTTTATCATGTGTACCATTGCATTAGTCTTTCTTGTTTGGTTGTTTTCTTGAGTGAGGCCTGGTGCTATCTCCTCAGCATGGTGGGAGTGGAATTCTTGGTTCCACATGGTTGGGTGGTAGTGATTCTATTACCATTGAGATCTAACGTTCATGACTTTGTGCTTGGATGATCCTTGATTTTGCATCTATCTTCTTGTTCTTTTCTTGGAAACTTTCTCATAAGATGTATATCTTGTATTCCATTTTATGTGTGGTTAGTGACATTGATTTTAGGAAATGTATATGTACTTGTATTGTATTATTGTTATCCATGTGACATGTGCAATGGAAGTTGTATTATTACGTATGCCTTGATGTATCAATTGTACTCTACAGATTGTATCTTTGGTTATATTGATGTAATGAATGTATCTTACTATTAAGTTGAAATGAAAATTTAGTGTACTTAATGATTTGTGTTCTTTTCATTATGATTAAGTAAAGGATTAGGAATAATTCAATTTGGGTTTTAAAATGAACCTAAGATATATCATGTGATTATGTGTTGGATTGTACTTAGTAGATTAGTTAACGTATACATAATTCTATTTCATGGAACCCTTAAGACTTGTAATCTATAAATGAGTTACATTTATGAGTATGTATTTTCTTATGTTGTATTTCTTCCACATTGTTATTCATTGTTGATTTTAAAATCTTAAGAAAAAATTATTTGGTAAAATTAGTAATATGTTTTAGGTTAATTTCTCTTGGGTTCCTTGGTGGGCCATTAAAATATCAATGTCCACTAAAATATGTTCAAAGCTAGAGAGACCCATAGTTGTCATAGCCTTATCCACCTTTTTGAAATGGCCAAAAGAATTTCCAATGGCCTCATAAAAAGAGTTCTCCCAAAAGTGAAGGGGAAGATTGGGGATCCAAACCCACATTGGATGCATGCTAAGTGGTCTAGTAAGAGGGTTAAAATAAATTGTCGAAGGCTTGGCTGAGAGAGTGATTTCCCCAAACCCACAACTTTCTTAACACCAAATCTCATTCTTTAGAAGAAGTAAAAAGAGCTACAAAAAACCCCTTTGCACAAGGGAAAAACTCAATATTACCAAGGACCAAGGGTCTCCATGAATCTATCACCCAACAATGAAGATCTAAAAGAGAAGGTCATAGACTTGTGAAACTGAAAACCAACCTGCAACATTTGTATAAATCCATATCTTCCATCACTTTTAGGCCACAACACCAAAAGGGATGTCTTGGCATAAGAAAGAGGTTGAAGCTTCTCCTTTGAAGGTGTAAATCTGGCACCATGAACAAAACTCTATCTACCAATAACAATAAACCCAATACAATATCTCTAGGGGTGGGGGGCTATAGAACCCAACACCAAAAAAATCCCTAGGTTAGGCTAGGTTAGATTTATTTGAAACTAATCGATATAAAAATGTTGAAGTGGATAAGAAAAAGTATGTATGAATGTTATGTGAAAGTAGGAAAAAGTTTGATATTAAGAAACAAGAAGATATTATAGATTTATATGTAGGAGAGGAATTATATTTCTCTTGTAAAAGAGAGATTTGAGGATTAGATCCTCTTAAAAGGGGATAGAAAAGATAAGAAATGGGAAAAGTAAAGGTGGATAAAAAAGGTGAAAATGCTAGCAAACCAATAGTGATGTGGGTAAAATATTCGATGATAGACATAATCAAGTTTCAAGTAGATGAAGTGATAGACACAAATTGCTAAAGTATGATAGAATAGATCAATACACAAGTGAAGGATAGTAAGTCAATGATGAGAGGAATGAGAAACAAATGAAGTAAACTTGGAAAAGGGATTTCTACACTCCACTTTGTACTATGGTAGACAAGGAGAGGGGTGTATGGATCCCTAAAGATGTATGCTAAATGTGAGTAATGCCTCAAAGTTGCAACACCAAAGGAAGGGTGGATGAGATGGATAAAATCCCTAGAGGGGGATACCAAAGAAGGGATTTTTGGGTAACCAAGGTCAAGGTGAGATACTCCAAAGATAGATAATAAAGAAAATAAACTGTATGAAAATATAGGAAAATAATGTAGTAGTAAATGAGGAAGGACATTGATACAACTATACACACAAGAAAAGTAATTGGTTGGTACCCGAGGAGAAGATGGTGTACAAATGTTATTGGAGGATCTCAATTTAAATTTGCATTTTTTATTATTTTTGAAGAAGAGGGAAGGAAAGTGATGATCTATAATCATGGATTCCTATTTCAGTCTGTGATCACCAAAATAATAGATGCTTTTTAGGGGTGAGGTCTTAGTAGAAAGGATAAAAAATGTCTTTACGATAGATGACCTATGGTTCTTGTTAATGGTGTGTGGGATTTTAGGCTATGATTTTTTTTGAAAAATTAAAAACTAAGAACCAACATAGAAATTGTGTCTCTCTTTTGTGCATGGGAGCTAGAGTTCAGTGGGATTCTAAAGGTACATTGAACGGTCGCCAAATGTGTAAGAGCCAAGTGGAGGATTGGGCTTGAGACTTTCCTTCTCATAGTAGAACCATGAAGAGGCTTTCACATATCACTAGGTGACTGGTGATGGATTATGGGCTATCCATTGCACTTGGATCATTTTTTCCTCTACAAGGATGGTACCAATCGGCAAGGCCGAAGGGATCATTCCCAAAAAATATAGAGAGTCTTGTGTGATTATACAAAGGAATGGTAAAAATTGATAAACTCAAGGAAAACTCAAGAAAATTTTGACATCACAAGACTCAAATTCAAGCTAGCGGACTACTAGAGAGCCTTATACCATAATGTAGGGGACCAAAACCATAAGACCTAAATGATAAAAAGAAGAGGCAAATGTGTGGATAGATGTCGAAGTGAGGACAATCCAGAGATAAGCTAGAGAAAGGAATAAGATCATGACTATACATGGGAACTTGGCAAGTGGATGCAAAGGAAGGTATGCTTGGTGTGCAGACAACTTGATGTAGGAAGGAGTGTCATGCACCCTAGAATGCCCTACTTGGGAACCTGAGAGAACAAGTTATCTAACTACTAAAAGTGCAAGTAATTTTTTTGTTACTAATAGGATATGCATCATTTCTAATACATAAACAAACACTTGTTTACAAAACTCAAATGTGAAATTACTAACCAACCTAAGTCCTCACAGGTTCCCTAACATCTCTACTAAAGAAACATCCTCAAACATATTTACATCCATAAAGATATACATTGAATTGTGATCTTTATTAGTCTATGATCATTTTAATGTTCATATCTTAGTTAAATGTAAGTTAATCAACTATCATTATTTGAATTATAAACTCAAGACAGTACTTCAAAATTATTCATCGAATTCATAGCGTCTACTAGTCTATGCTTAATATTATTTTTTTATTTAGACATTAAGGTAGAGATAAAAATTCATTAGGGTATTCATTGTCTTATTACTCTACACTCATTTTAAATTTATTAATTTAACATAAACCAGTCACTGATCAATACAATCAAGTTAGTGTCTCCATCCATCATATATTAAATACCTAATAATTACAAGTCTAGTTTCCACAAGTTATCATTCATAATACTTCCTTTGAACATTAAGTTAAAAGATGATATTTTCTTTCCTTTCTATCATTCACTTAGATACATCATAGCATAACTATTCCTAGGTCCATTTTCCTTTTAGCCATCAATATAAGGAGATACTTATAGAAATACCATTATTGAAACAACATCTTTTAAATGCTCTAAAATAATACATGTTCACTTTTCCCTTTCTTTTCTCTTAGAGTGACCCTTTCCCTTCTATATTTATTTGAAATTAAATTACATCAATAAACTTCATCATGCCATATACTTATGACTCCTTTCAAGAGATTACAATTACATGAATACATATACATTAGTACATCTCAACATTAAATATTATATTGAGTATAAATTCTTCAACAAATGATTTGGAAAGGGAGGGAGGGAGTGAGTGGGTGTTCCTGTCAATGCCCTTTGAATGCCCCTACAACGGTTTTGGTTGCAGTTGTATCGGCGAATAGGATTGGGGTGTTTTCAAGTGATAAATAGGGATCTGTTGAACCGCGGTCCCTCACTCCTATGTTTTTCCCAGCTCAGTCTTCTCTTGCTATGTTTGATGGAGATATCCCTTCATCTGGTGCCATTTTCAAGCTTCCTTCTTCTACCTCTACTAGGGTTTAGGAGGTTTGAATCATAATTATGGCATAATCTCTAGTGATGGCATTATCTCTAGGGTCAGCACTCGTCCTGATCTTGTATATTTTGTGGGTGGAGGGTCTTTTCCTGTTGCGGCTGCTGGGAGTGGGCCTCATAATGCCAAGGATTTCTCCCCTTCAAACCCTTCCCCTATGTTGGCCTTTGGGGCTGGGAGTGATGATCCTCATGTTGCTCCCTCCTCCTCTCCTCAGCCTTCTGTTGAGATTGCCCCCAATTTTTTTAGTCTGCAACATCTCGTGGTGGGGTCCCTTGCCAAGGTCCTTTCTAAGAGGACTTCTTGTAGGAAATGACCTAGGGTTTCTATTGGCACTGATGGTTTAGCGTCTTCTATCACCTTGGTTTCTATGAGATTCTCTCTATCTATTAAGCTCTCTTTGGAGGCCAAAGGGGATTTGGTGAATAACACTGACATTTTTAAGGCTCATAGTTTGATTTGTCGCTTTTAGGGTTTTTGGTCTAGCCTCCCCCAACTCCATGACTAGGTGTCTCATGAATAGGAACCAATTTTGTCTGGTACCATTCATATTTTTCCTATGGCTAAAGGGTTTTTCATAGCTAAGTTTGACAAGGTAGAGGATAGATCTAAGATCTTGTTTGATCATTTCTTTAGCTAGGAGGTGGAAAAATTTATGCTCATGGTTAAGCCCCGACACCCTGATTTTAATCCATCTTGTGAAGTCTTCAGTATTTGGGTCAGGCTTCCTAACCTCCCTCTTCATCTTTGGCAAGATTATGTCCTAGAGGAAGTTGGTGAGGCCTTGGGGTTTTCTTAATGTTGGATCATGATTCATTTAATATTTATCATTCCACTATTTCTCACCTTTTGGTTGATCTTGACATATCAAAGGGTCTTGTAGCTAAAATCAAAACTATGTCATCTATGGGATCTTAGATCCAACACCTTGACCATGAAGGTATTCCTTTTAGGTGTCATAAATTCTTTAAGACTAGTCACATTTCTACTCAATGTAGCTTGGATACCAAGATTAAGAAATCTTATCCCTCTTGGTGGAAGGGTGCTTCCACCCAACAATATGCAATCATGAAAAAATCCTCTCAGCCCAAGAAGGAGGTTGATCCTATTTTAGGAGGCCTGGTGTCTTCTATGGTGGTGGACAACCTGTTCCGTATTGCTTGTATTGATCATGTTGTGGTTGTTGGCCTTGATCCTATTTTCCCTTTTACCAATTATGTTCTTGATGCAAGGGCATTCTTGGGTACTCAGAAAATCTGCAAGGTGATGTATTGAAGTGGTTCTGTGTTACTCGATTGTAGCTTTAACCGACAGTCTCAGTTATTGAAGGAGGCTCGATTGCTAAAGGAACTCGGTAAAACCTCTGGTGCTCGGTGGAACATGTACTCAGCAATGCCTATGGTGCTCGGTCAACGTGCTTTCTCAGTGATGCTTGGCGTGCTCAGTTATTTTACTGGTGCTCAGTAGTTCTGGTTTACCAACAGGAGTTATTGAAGTTTTGGTTGGCCAACTTGGTGTATTTAATGATGGTATATTTTTTTTTATTCTCCTATGTGGATCTAGAGGCCAACATGGAGAATTAATTGTTTTTAAGGCTATTTGAGAGCTGACTATTGTTGCATTTAATATTTGTTTGTAGTAGAAGCTAACTTGGTTTAGGACTTAATTATTTCTTCCAGCCAACTTTTGGTTGAGGAAATGTATTTAAGGAGATTAGTAGATGGGGTTCAGTGATAGAAAAATGATAACAATTGGATCCTGCTAGACCTTGATGATCAGATTGATTATCTGATAATTGTAATAGCAGAGCTAGTGGTTTGCATGCTTAGAGATAAGGAGATTTCTTGGTGGCTTGCAAGCTCAAGTTTAGATCTGCCTTAGTGCTTCCATCAGTTGTTGATGTGTTTCAGAGCTGGACTAGCTAGGAGGTTACATAAATACTTTGTAAGTGATTGTATTTGGCCCTAACTTGGAAGGCCTTACAATTGGACATGTTTAATGAAAAAAAAATTGAAGCATTATCTTGTTGTGTTAATCTGCATTGTTGGTGTTTGGTGTATGGTGTAAAAGTGACCACACTTCTATGAATCATTACATGTAAGGAAACTTAAGAATAAGCCCTCACAAAGTGATCCATAGCTCTCTATGCATGGAGTTGCAAGGGACTATAATGAATTTTCTCTCAGCTAGAGCTATAAACTAGTGACCTTGCTAGTCAACCACACAATGAGATATTCATAAAATTGAAGACTAGGGAAAGAGTGCCAAAATTCCCAAAAGGAATCAAATGATTGTGATGCAATGCATGCTAATATGAATATGCAAGATTAATCTATCAAAATGAAAGTACAATGCAACTATGAAAGGAAATAGCAATGGATTACAATTCCCCTAATTAAGCTATGTGAAGCTAATCTATTGCATAAAAGGAAACTAAGCTAATGTGCCATGATTATGCAACTAAACAAAAGAAATATGCAACTAAATGATGAAAGCAAATTAAACGAAGCAAGTCTTCAATGTCTTCAAAGGAGTCTTCAAAGTAAGCTAGAAAACCTGTAGCATAACAATGTCATAAAATTCCAAGATATGAAAATGAAGAAGAGAGCTCTTCTTTTATAAGAAGTGAAAAGGAATTGACCATTGTGATTAAGAGGAAAAAGACTTAATCAATGGTGGAGAAAAAAAGAAGCTTGATCCTTGTGCACAAATATCCTCCAATAGGAAAATAGGAGTTGACTTTTGTGTCCATATAAGACAAAAAGTGCTTTTTCCCTTTTTATAAAATAAGAATGATGTTTTATTTGTGCAACTTAGGATAAGAGGAAAAGGTGGGGCTTTTTATTTAATAAAAGGAGAGGAAATATTCCTTTTAATTAAATAAAAATTTTAGGATAAAATGGTTAGCCCAAGGTATAATCGAAAATGATGAAAAGGATTTGATCAAGGAAATTGATATAATTGATAAAATGTTGATTTTTGAAAATCTTGATTCAGGGATTTGATAAATTGAGAAATGGGGCCCAAAGTCTAGGTGACCATTTTTGGGTGCATACATTTGGCTAAAAGTTTGGAAATTCCTTTATTGGATCCTCTGATCTTGGACTGCATCGGGTGGTATCAGAGCTTGAAATTCTTATGTGTGTAAACCGATCTCCGAGTTGAGGCAATTTGCACCATGATCTTGGTTGGTGATTTGTTGCCTTGGGTTTTTGAATATCTTGAAGGATGCCTTTGAGAAGATTAGACCCTAGAGCAATTGCAAACCTCTTTGATGCCATGGAATTGAAGATTATACAGAAGGTTAAAGTTGATTTTAGATCTAAGATGGAATTGATGAAGAATGGCATGATCACTAAGGTCATGAGATCTATTGTTGGTATGCCAAGGAATCTTGGTACTGAAGATGGTTATGAGGAAGCTACTAAAGACTTTGAATCTACTATATCTAGTGGAGATGACCAGAGGGATAGATCTAGTGAAGATAGAACTGGTCGGTTGCATAGATCTGGAGCTCGGTTAAGTACTAGTTACTGAATGAAAGTTTCTACTTTCTTTGGTACTTTGAGACCTGAGGATTTGATTGATTGGACTGGTGAATTAGAATATTTATTTGAGCTTGAAGAAATTGAAGATCCTCTTAAAGTAAGATTGGCATAGACTAAGTTGAAAGGACATGCTGCTCTTTGGTAGAAATAATTACAAAGAGATAGAGAAAATGAAGGTGAAATGAAGATCAATCGGTGGAGGTTGATGATGACTAAATTGAAAGGTAAGTTCATACCTGCCGACTATGATCTTGACTTGTTTAAGAATTTGTATAATCTAAAGAAAAAATATTTGACTATGGTGGACTATACTAAGGAGTTCTATAAGTTGACTATTCGGTCTGGACACAGAGAGCTTGGTAAAGAAAAGGTAGCTCGGTATGTGAATGGTTTGAGATTCAATATTCAGGATGAGCTTGGTATGTTGAAGATTGATTTGATTGAGGATGCTTATCAGTATGATCTGAAGGAAGAAGATAAGTTGAAGAGGAGACAACATGGTAATTCTCAAGGGAAGGAGAAGCTCGATCACTTGGTGAAGGATAAACTGACTGTTGAAGATGAACCAAAACCTGTGGAGCCTAAAAAGAAGACAGGTAGGGTTATCTTTAAGGGCACTTGTTATAATTGTGGTGAAGAAGGACATAGATCTTTTGAGTGTACACAGAAGAAGTTAGGTGACTGAAGGAATTTTGTAGTGAAAGATAACATTCAGAATGAACCTGAATCTAAGAACTTATTGGTTCAGAGAACATTGCTTAATGCAAAGGTGGAACCTTGTCAGAGGAGTAATTTGTTAAGAACTCGGTGCAAATCAGGAGGTAAACTTTGTGATGTGATTATGGACAATGGTAGTACTGATAACCTTGTAGCTGAGGATATGGTTTAGAAACTTGGTTTGAAGATAATGAGACATCCTTATCCTTATAGGATTGGCTGGTTAGAAGATGCTCATGCTCTAGAAGTGAGGGAGCAATGTCTTGTTGATTTTCAGATTGGCCAGTATAAGGATCAAGTGTTGTGTGATATTATGGAGATGAATAGTTTCACATATTGATCGGTAGACCTTGGTAGTATGATTGTAGAGCTATGTATGATTGTGTAAAGAATGTATTTACTATTGATAAGAATAACATGAAGTTATCTCTGATGCCTTTGTTGGATACAACACTTAGTAGGAGAAACCTAAGTTTTGGTAGCCGAGATGAGTTGAAGAATTTTGAAAGGATTGATCGGTATGGAGAACACACCTGTGTGTTATCAAGAAAAGACTTGAAAAGATAGAGGAAGCAGAAGTGGAAGAGTATGCAAGGTGAACAGATGAAGGGCTTGTATGTGAAGAACCAGTTCAGGTTTTATTTGTTGAATCCCAGAAGATGTTCTTCCATCCTATGAGAACATATTTTCAAACCTGGGGTGTCTGATGCAGGGGCATTCTTGGGTACTTGGAAAATCTACAGGGTGGTTTTGAAGTGGTTTTGTGTTACTCGGTTGCAGCTTTAACCGATGGTCTCAGTTATTGAAGGAGGGCTAGTCACTGAAGGAACTCGGTAAAACCTATGGCACTCGATGGAACATGTACTCAGTGATGCCTGTGGTGCTCGGTCGATGTGCTTGTTCAGTGATGCTTGGCGTGCCCAGTTGTTTTACTAGTGCTCAGTAGTTCTAGTTTACCTATTGGAGTTCTTGAAGTTTTGGTTGGCTGACTTGATGTATTTAATGATGGTAGCTTGTTTTGTATTCTCCTATGTGGATCTAGAGGTTGACATGCAGAATTAATTGTTTGTAAGGCTATTTGAGAGATGATTTTTGTTGCATTTAATATTTGTTTGTAGTAGAAGCTGACTTGGCTTAGGAGTTAATTATTTCTTCTAGCCGACTTGTGGTTGAGGAAATATATTTAAGGAGATTAGTAGATGGGGTTTAGTGATAGAAAAAGGATAACAATTGGATCCTATGAGACCTTGAAGATTAGATTGTTTATCTGATAATTGTAATAGAAAAGCTAGTGGTTTACATGCTTGGAGACAAGGAGATTTCTTGGTGGCTTGCGAGCTCAATTTTAGAGCTCAATTTTAGATCTACCTTAGTGTTTCCATTAGTTTTTGATGTGTTTCAGAGCTAGACTAGCTAGGAGGTTGCAGAAATATTTTGTAGGTGATTGTATTTGGCCCTAACCTGGAAGGCCTTACAGTCAGGCATGTTTAATGAAACTTGTATTAAAGCATTATCTTGTTGTGTTATTCCACATTGTTGGTGTTTGGTTGCAAGTTTGGATAGTCCTTTATTGGATCCTCCAACCTTGGACTACGTCAGTTCCAGCTCCTTTGCTAGATGGAGTTTTTTTCCCTTTTGTTAGTTCTTTGTATGCTCCTTTGCTGGATGGAGTTGTCCCCCCTACTAGTAGTTCTCTGGGTGTTGATTTTGTTGTCCCTATGGTGTTTTGGCAATTATTGGTTCTGTTTCTTTTGATCCTCTTTTAGTTAGTCCCTTGGCTAGGATTAATGTTGGCCCTTTGTTGGATGCTTCGCTAGTAGTTTTAACACCTCTATTGGGTTTCGGCTCTTCATTCTTGGATTCATTGTGTTGGCAAGATGAGGTTGCTAGAGTTGAAGAAGGGTGGATCACAGTTAAAGGTAAACAATCTAAAATATCCTCCTCTTCTTTTGACATGACCCTTCGGTGCCATAAGAAGGGATCAAAAGTTTAGTCCCCTTTCAATTATGTATTGTTTTCCTTTGGTTTATCTTGCACATCAAACTGGGGTGTTTTATTTGGATTTCTTTCTTTGGTAGTGTTTCTTCGTGAGGTGTTTGGGATGTCTGGTCTTTTTTTTGGCTAGACTGTTGTATTTAAGGAACTCTTAAATGTTTTATCTTAAGTTCCAGCGTTGTTAAGGTTTTTGGGGCCCCTTCAAAACTTGTTGTTACCTTAATCAAAAACAAATGATTTGGAAAGGGACATCTACAAGGATCATCCAAGAGACCACAAACAATACCTCAATAAATTTAACCACCCAACTATGTGGTACCATAAAGGTCCACTCCCCCAAGCTAGGAGATAGAACCAAGATCCACATAAGGGCTAGGATAGAATAAGACCATGAAGGTACCCTTCCCAAAACATTCACAAAGATGGAAGAGAAAACATAACATACACATAGACTGCTAGAAACAACAACATCAAGAGTTAGGGTTCTAGGGTACTGACTAGGTGAGTGTCATCACCTAGCCCTTCTTCTTAGGATCTATCCTAGTGATCATGGCTAACCAAGTGCACTCAGGCCTTCTCCACGGTTGCACATGAACCCGGTACTCCAACATGACATATGCGCCCTTAAAGCCAGAATGTAATGCCCAAAATACTAGGACAAAAACACACCAATTTTTTTTAAAGATCACTAAACATCTTCTAGGTTGCACACAGTGTTCACTCGACATGAAAACTTGAGACACAATGACTAACACAAATCAACTCACAAGGGGAATCTTGGCATGTGCTGGCATGCCAACATCCCTTATTCGTCAGACTACATTAATCAATGGAGACCCTTAGCTAGGTTTGGCATAAAATAATCTAAATAGTTTTATCTAGTTCAAATCCAAATCTAGTAATTATGAAAGTCTCTCTAACACAATACTAGGGTAAGAGAACTATTAGTTGTGAAAGTTGTTAATAAATGATAGATTTAAATTAAAAGGAATGTACCCCTAGATAAGAATGTAATTTTATTTAAATTTTATTAAACAATATTAATGTTTCCACTAAGGGAATTCAGACATTAAAATAATACAATAATCACCCAATCGATTATTAATATTATTAGGGAAAAATATTTCACTTAAGACCCTCCTAGAAATTTAAAGAAATAACTAATCTCCCCAATAGTCCAATTATTTAATGAAGGTAAAAGGGTCAATAAAATTAATTATATTTCCCAAAATTTTAAAAAGGTAAAGAGTTTATATCCATTCATAATCCACTCATCTCAAATTAATATAAAATTTTAATAAATAAGATTTACAACATAATTTATCCTTAATAACCTTAATATAGCTTTTTTTTTAAATAAAGAAATTAATAGAGTGTGATCCATTGGTTAAATAAAATCTCTCATTACTATATTCTAAATTTCAAAACTCTAAAAAGAAAATATAATAAATCAATATTAAATTTATTAAAATTTAAAGTGACAATCTAAAGTCACTTAGCTAAAAATAAAATCTAAAGTAATAAATAAAGCAAAGTGCCACTTACATTAAACAAAAATAAATAAATGAAAAGGGAGAATCCCAAAGTGGGCATCCCTAACCCTAATTCAAATTTAGGGTTAGGCCCCAAATTAAAAAACTAGAAAAATCCTAATTTTATCATTTTTGTGTGTGCGGGTTGAGCCAAGAGCTAGGAGGATGGAAACACCAGAGAAGTATACTCACAAGTATACAAGGGTGTATACACACACTCAAGTGTGCATATACACTCTTATTTACTTGTGTGTATATGAAAAACTACCCAACAATGGAGGAAAAGCCAGATTTCTCATGGCACCCTCAACATATCCCTTAAGGTAAAAAGGTTTTACATTAGTGAGTCTCTGATATTTACATTTAGGTTTTAGAGTATATAAAAATCTATGTGATTTATTTTCTGAATATGTTCACAGTGAGATACGGGTAAGAAACGTACTAGTTTGGGGTTTTAATATTCTTCTATGATAGGGTACAAAGATTTGTTTACTGTCACAACATTATTATTTTTTAAGCTCCTTATTTATTTTATTTTTAAAAATGAATTTACTAGTCATATTGGTGTTATCAAATTTTTTTGCATATGGGTTTTTTCCTCCTTTTTTAAAACAAACAAATTCGTATATACTACAAATTTTTGTTTATGTTTATAGAGTACTATTTTTAAAAAAATAAACCTAATATCAAAAAAAAATTTAAAAGAAACCATAAAAATTTCTTTGTGCAGGAGTCGTACCCAACTGTCTTAGCAGGTCGGGTCGACACTATTGCTCGCAGTGAGGTTGGGGTTGTACCCTGCATCCCAGGGAGTGTGGGCACAGTCCCCCGTACCCTAGGTGATAGCCCTATCACCGTCCCCTGTAGGGTGGCAGTGGCAGGTCACCGCACCCAAGGTATGGTGACTGTGTCATCGTATCCTCCGTGGATAGCGGTGGACAGCCCATCGTACCCACTAAGCGGTGGGTGCGGAAACCTATACGCACGGATCCCTTTTTTTTGTTATTATTTTTTGAAAACAAAAACTTGTTAAATAATAATATTAGCACTGTGTTTCTTTATTCGGTCATTAAGGTATGTTATTAATATTAAAAATAAGTATTGAATTTAGTTTATATTATATAATATAATATATATACATATTATATAATATATATATATACATATAATAATGTGAATATTTAAATATTTATTATATCAGAGATAGATGCAGAAGGCACGGTCAATACAGAAATTAATATATTGCATTCTTTTATACTTACATAGTTTAATTTATCCATATGATTATATTTAGAATTATATTTAGCAAGAATAGTTGTGAATATTTTCAAATATCCTTGTATATACAAATATATAATATGTGCATTTACTTTTTTTTTCACGGAACTTAAGTGAGTATATATTCTGATTTCTAAATATGTATACATACCCAACATAAATATTTTTTGAAAATAAAACTTTTATAATGAAGGGTTAATTTATTCTTTAAAAAAAAATTACATTTATGAATATGGTGATTTTCATTTATTTATATAGAAATTGAGAAGAACTCAAGGAAAATTTCATACATAAATTTAAAGAAGGATTCCTTTCTTTGTCTATTATGTTATCAAGAAGAAGTTCAAATAGCAACATATTTACTATTTTAATATTCAAAAATTAAAGCACCTATTGCATCAAACTCTTAGTAATACATTATCCTTCTTTTCTTATCTCTAATACAAGTTTAATACAATGGATACATCCCTTACAAATTGGATTTTGCAAAAACAAATCAATTACATATTAAACATTCCTTCATCCAAAGATTACAATCTTCCTCATGTGCACAATAACCTTGAAAATTCTTTGACTCAACCTTCATGCAAACCTACAAACAAAAACATTTCATACATGACCATGGAGGCTCACCTCCCAGCCAAGGCTTTTACAAGGCCACCCTCGAGCTAGGGGAAACAAGGAAAGATGGGTGACAACCATACCACACACACACATAAACTCAAAACAATCAACAACACAATTACTCACAATCCCAAGGTTTGCACAAAAGGATCTCATTAGATCCAAAAATGGGTGAAGGTGGAAATAACCCTTTGGAGAGGTCATATTTAACAAAAATGAAACTTTTCTTTTTATATAACATTGCCTTCACAAGACTCAACTATACAACCAAATTTCTCACTTTATAATACACAATTCACTTCCCTTATGACCCCCAAATTGTAAAACCAAAGTAGGCTACATGGATGCCCATACATCCATGTTTCGATCCCCTCCCTCCAAGAGGAAAGGCTCTACACAAAAAATAAATTCCCAACTAACCCCTCCACCCTCAAGACTCTCAAATCCTCCCAAGGATGAGTATGGTTTTGCACTCCCAAAACACTCATAAACAAACCGAAGAGAAACAAAAAAAAACTTCATGAAACAATTTGAAATCAACACAACACACTTACAACATGAAATTTACATAACTAAAACATTTACATATGACAAAGCCTTTTTCATGATAGGTGCACGAACCTTTCTCCAAGCAACAATGGAAAGATGACTTGATGAAGAGCTCAATTTCCCTTCCTAGCTTTCCTTCTATCAATTCCAAGCCTTTCTCCTATTCTCTCTCTAAGCTTCTAGTCTCTACCAAGATGAATTCTCCAAAAACCAAAAAATGCAAGAAGTGGAAACTGTTCCTCTTTTTCCTCACATTTTTGTTAATAGAAAAAAATTCCCTTCATCTCTACCCCCATCCCAAAGTGAAGTAGGTTTCTTGGTTGATGTATCCTTTCCACTTGTCCCTAACTAGGGAATGAGAGGATAATTAAGACATTGGGGAAGGAACTAATCTTGAAACCATATGCAATTTCGTCACTCTCAAAGAAGGCTCTCTTTAAGAGGCTATTTGGAAGCTTTGGGTGATGAAAAAGGCAAAATTTGACCCCCATACCTATGTACATGCATTGGGGTAGCTAAAAATAACCTTAACCACTCCCTAGGGCTCATTTGAACCTCTCTAAAACTCATGTGAAGTTAACTCACGAAAATGGTAAATGATGTGACTCGTGCCTTGGTTCCCTAATCAAGTAACTACACCTAGGAACTCACAATGTGACCTAAGGGTAGTGTAAAATCTAACCATTCCACTTGGGCATGCCAACACATAAGCACAAGTGTCAAGTGACACAACAAAAGGAACACATCACACCACTTAATTTCACACATGGCATGCCAAATGGATTAAACACAATTACATTTACACATATAATTACATCCAATTGTGCACATATATACACTTACAAATTAACATTCACTCATTCATCAAATATATGAATTTAAAACACATAACAATGAGGTCGTTCTCTTCATAGAGTCAACCTTTACCTTTTACTATTTTTACATTGATCCATCCTTGTTTCCCCGCATTTAAAACCGTGGTCATAATTCTGCACACTTGATTAGATATCAATATCAAATGAAATCATCACATATATAATCATATAGAAAGAAAAGAAAGATCCATAATAACATTCAATTATGAATACATTGATAACCTGCATTTCATGATTTCAACATATATATAAACCTTATTATATCATATTTCCATAAGCATCCTATGTAATTTTAGTTTTACTTAAACAAGTAACCCTAAATCAAATGCAGAACCAATTCATTAGGAGATCAACTTCCTATCCATCTAAATTTATATTTCATAAGATAGTGTAAATTGAAATGCAAAATTCAAAATCAATTATCCTTCTATATCACAAATCAAGATGAATCTAACATAATCATATAAAGATACATCTAACATCATCATCCATATAATTATGTAAAACCATCACATAATGTCTAATGATATGAAGTCATAATCAAAATAGGTCTAATATCTTGAAATAGTGTATTATCTAGATAGTCCATGGGTGAAAACATCTACCGAGCTAAGATGGGTCGGGGTAGGACCTCACATCTTCCCCCCTAGGCATGAACTTCCTCCTAGAGTTCATCAAATAGATGGGGATACTGAGCTCTCATCTATGTTTTTTCCTCCCAATATGATGTGACCTCATCATAGCAATCCCACTAAACCCTAACCTGGTCCAGCTCTTGGCCTCAAAGGGCTAGGGTTCTACGTGCTAGTATACGAATGGGCTCCAAAGCCGGTTGTCCATCTGACTCCACCTGTAAAGAATCTCAATAAATGATATGAGACTCATCATAAATATATTTCCTCAAAATAGATACACGAAACACATCATGGATGCGTGAAAGGCTAGGTGGAAAGGCTAAACAGTATGCAACTGGGCCTATCCTCTCCAAAATCTTAAAAGGTCTGACAAAGCGAGGGGGCAGCTTAGAACCCTTTCCAAAATGGATTGGGCTCTTATGCAGCCGCACTCTCAAAAAGACTTTGTCCCCAACCAAATACTCTTTATCAATCCTCCCAGCATCTACATACTTCTTTTGTCAATCCTGGGCCTCTCTAAGACGTTGCATGATTAGATCTACCTGCTTCTCCATCTTTCTGACTAACTCTGGACCAATAGAAAATTTTTCCTCAATCTTGTCCCAACTCAACGATGTCTTGCAAGGTCTACCATACAAGGCCTGGTAAGGAGGCATACCCAATGATGTATGATCCCATTATTTTAGGCAAACTTGAATAAATGTAGGTACTCCTCCCACCTAACCCAATGATCCATCACATACATGTGTAGCATGTCCTCTAACACCTAGTTGACTCTCTCATTCTGACCATCTATCTCTGGATGATAAGTTGTGCTGAAGTTGAGCCTGGTGCCCAAAGCGGTCTGAAGCTCTCTCCAAAAAGATAAAGTAAAGAGAGAATCCATGTCAGAAATGATCGTACAAGGAATGTCATGAAGTCTAACAATATCTCTTAAGAAAACCTATGCCATTCTAGGTGTTGTGAGAGTAGTACGAATAGGTGAGAAGTGGGCTACCTTGGTCAACCTATCCACTATCACCATAATAGAATCATGGTGATGAGATGACATAGGAAGACCAATAATAAAGTCCATGGATATAACATCCCACTTCCACTCAAGTATCTCATGCAATTGAAGAAGCCCACTTGGATGGCAATACTCCACCTTAACTCTTTGACACTCCAAGCATCTAGCCACAATCTCTGCAATGTGTGTCCTCATACCTAGCCAATGATAGAGCTATCTCAAATCTGCATGTAACTTCATGGCTCTAGGGTGTGCTTCATATGGTGCTCTATGAGCCTCAAGAACAATAAAGTCACACAACTCACCAGAAGAAGGTACATAAATGCTTCCTCTATGACAAAGAAAACCATCAGACTTTAGGGTATAATATGATAATTTCCCCTCAAGGGGCCTCTGAGCTTGAATCAACTGACAAATCTTAGAATAAAATCCAATTTTTAAGGGATGTATCCATTGTATTAAACTTGTATAAGAGATGATAAAAGAAGGATAATGTATTACTAAGAGTTTGATGCAATAGGTGCTTTAATTTTTGAATATTAAAATAGTAAATATGTTGTTGTTTGAACTTCTTCTTGATAGCATAATAGACAAAGAAATGAATCCTTCTTTAAATTTATGTATGAAAGTTTCCTTGAGTTCTTCTCAATTTCTATATAAATAAATGAAAATTGCATTTATGAATATGGTAATTTTTATTTATTTATATAGAAATTGAGAAGAACTCAAGGAAATTTACATACATAAATTTAAAGAAGGATTTCTTTCTTTGTCTATTTTGGTATTAGAGCATAGTTTCAACTCTAGGAACCTAAACCCATTACATTTTCAACTCACTATTTATTTCTACCTTAGTGTAGGATGCCTCTAGTCACGTAAAATGCTCACCAACATGGATGGAGAGCTAGAGGTGGTCATGAGGTAGTTGAGGGCATAGAGAAGGCAGCCAAGGGAGTAGGTGGAGAGCAAGGGCCCCCTCCTGTGCCACCACCTAATCACAACCAGGACATTCTTAATGCACTTCATAATATAGAAAGAATCATTATGGATAGATTACCTCTAGGAGGTAAGCATGCTAAGGCCAGAGAGTGGAGTAGGAGTCCTCCTCCTAGATAGGTTGAGGATCAGGAAGATCATGAGGATGATTCAGTTCACATGCCAGAGCCACCACCAATGATAGTGTCAAGAGTGCCCCATGATACAGGGGACTAGATCAGAGACCTTATATGACTAAAACCACTACCCTTTTCAGGATCCATGGGTGGGACAGAGGCTGAGGCTTGGCTTTTGAGCCTTGAGAATTTCTTTGGGTTGCATCCTTATGAGAGAAACTTAAAGGCACGGTTTGTAATACACATGCTAAGAGGGACCGCCTCTACTTGGTGGAGGTAGGAGGAGTATAAGAGCCACCTAGTCATAGACACCCTCACATGGGAGACTTTCCTTGAGAGATTTAGAGCTCGGTATATGTCAAAACACTTCAAGTAGCATCATATCAATGAGTTCCATGACCTTCAGCAGAGAGGTCTTTCTATGGCACAGTATGAGAGTAAGTTCCTTGAGCTCCTTCCCTATGTGGAATATATGAAGGATGAGAAACTTCAAGTCAACCACTTTATTAGGGGGTTGAACTATGCTATAGTTGATAGGGTATGGATGGTACCTCCAGGTGATTTACACTATACCATAGAGAAGGCCATGATTGCTAAGGAGATCCATAATAGGTCTCATGATGCATAGAACAGATCACAGAACTGTAATTCCGCACCACAATCTTTTGGTTTCCATAAATCTCATTGGAAGGGAAATCAGAAGAACTCCTAAGGGTCTTCTAGGACACCTCAATAGTACTAGCATTAGTAGTCTTAGTAGAGTTAGAGACAAAGACCTCCATGGGGACAGCAGGGCTCTAAGCCCAAGTAGTGGCATTCACAGGGTTCTCATCATGATCAGAGAGCTCAGAAATAGTTATCCAGAGGTGGCTACAGTGGATCTAGTATGATAGGTGGAAAACAACATTCTAGACCTCAGGGGATTTAGATCCAAGCTAGAGGTCCATGCTATACATGTGGTGCTATGGGGCACATTTCTAGACACTTTCCTATGGGTCATCCAACCGGCAGTCAGAGGGTGGGAGCTTCAGAGCCTACCGTAGGTGACATGGGAAGATCCCACCAAGTATTTGCAATGGTTGATAACCACCAAGCTGAGCATCAGGCTACAGTTATTGAGGCCATAGGTAGGATTAGAGGTAGTAGCATTTCTATTCTTTTTTATTCAGGAGCTACTGACTCTTTTATTACACCTTTTATAGTGGAGTGTTGCGGTCTAGTGGCAGCTAGGCAGGATGTCATTTGGGAGGTTGAGTTATCCTCTAGCACTAGGGTGTCAGTTAGTTCCTTGGTGAGGGGATGTCAGTTATAGATTGGGGACATGACCACCTCAGTTGGCCTTTGTATCACACCACTAGGATCCTATGATGTTGTCCTTGGCATGGATTGGCTTTATGCCCACAGCGCCAAGATGGATTGTAGATAGAAGAAAGTCAAGTGTGTGGATGATGATGTTGTGTCCTTAGTTATCTCAATAGTTCAAAGACTTATATCTCTTTGTATGATTTCCGCTATGCAGCTTAAGCAGTACATGAAAAAGTTTTGTCATTTGTTTTCCATCACCATCATTGACAAAGAGGAGGAGGTCAAGAAGGAGACTTCCCTCAATGACCATCCCATTTTGTAGAAGTTTGCAGACATTTTTCCTTGAGAGCTACCTAGTATGCCACCACCTAGAGTAGTGGATTTTTACATTGATCTTGTGTCGGGAGAAGAGCTCGTATCTCAAGAACCCTATAGGATGACTACCCATGAGCTCAATGATCTCAAGATTCAGTTGGAGGAGCTCTTGGAGAAAGGGCACATTCATCCTAGTGTATCAACATGGGGTGCACCCATCATCTTCGTTAAGAAGAAGGACGGATCTCTTAGGTTGTGTATGGATTACCGATAGCTAAATAAAGTGACCATCAAAAATCAGTATCCACTCCCTAGGATAGATTATTTGTTTGATCAGCTTCAGGATGCCCATGTGTTCTCAAAGATAGACTTGAAGTCAGGGTATCACCAGTTGAGGATTGTGGAGAGCAACATCCACAAGACTATATTTCGTACATGTTATGGCCATAATGAGTTCACTATGGTTCCTTTTAGACTCATGAATTCTCCATCTGTATTCATGAGCCTCGTAAATGGAGTATTTCACTCATTCTTAGATAGATTTGTGGTGGTGTTCTTGGATGATATTTTGATCTACTCACAAGATGAGCATGAGCATGAGGAGCATTTAAGACAGGTCTTGCAGTTCTTGAGGGATAATCAATTGTTCAGAAGTTTGTTGAAGTGTGCCTTCTTCATATCAGAGGTTCATTACCTTGGCTGTGTGATATCAAGAGATGGGATCTCAGTCAACCCATCTAAGATTAGAGCGATTATGGATTGGCCAGCACCTACTAGTGTGACTGAGGTCAAGATTTTCATGGGCCTTGCAGGCTATTATAGATATTTTATTGAGGGATTCTCTAGAGTGGCCCATCTTATCACTTCCCTTTAGAGAAAGGGGAAGAATTCTGAGTGGACAGTGAGGTGTGAGAGAGCTTTTTAGGAGCTCAAGAGAGCACTTACTAGCGCACCTATCCTTACAGTACCGGATCCATCAACGGACTTCATAGTATGCATAGATGCATCATTAGATGGGATTGGAGCAATGCTTATGCAAGGTGGTTGAGCTATTTCATATGCATCTAGGAAACTCAAGACTCACAAGCTTAACTACCCTACCCATGACCTAGATCTAGCAGCACTGAACAACCTTTTTATCTTTTTTAATGTAAAATTATAAACCCCCCTTTCCTAATTAATTTTATTAATGTTTCCACTTGATTACCATCTCACTCATAGGAACTAGCCTACTTTGGGCCCTGGTCTCCTACTTCATAAGATCCCCTAGTGACCACTTCTGGGTCCTAGCACCTATAGTGAACCACTCACCTAGGGAGCCTTGAAAATCCTACTCAACAATCATAAAAGCATATTAAAACACATAATAATGACTAAACATTCCATAATAATATTAGAACATCAATTGATTTGGTTTAGGAAACCTCTAGTTGTCCCTAGTTCACCAGACAACCCTAAACTCATGAGAAGGCATCAAAATGAACCATAAATAATATAGAATCCATATTAAATATAATTAAGGTCCAAATGATTCAAAAATAAGATCCTAAAATCCTATAGTAGTCTACAAACCTCTAACACTTGACAACTTCCAAAATTGGTTTATTTCAAACAATGGTTAAATGCCAAGAATCGACATCAATGAACAATAACCCATGGCTTTTACAAAATACATAATTATGAAAATCACTTCATTGATAATCAATAAAATATCCTTATATACTTTTCCTAAAATTTATATGAATATCCAACGGTGGGAATGAATGTTATGACTTTTGTTCTAAAACATAAAATGTTAGTTAGGGTTTAGACCCACCTTCACTAAAATGGTTGTAACTTTCACAAAATATAAAAAAATACATAAAATCAATTGAAAATGAAATAAAAGACAAAGCACCAAATCTTATATCAAATTTAGGTTTGTACATGACTTTCATAGTCTGTACCATTTAGATAAACTTGACTGAAAGATCAGAACTTGGAATGGACAAATTTAGTTTGACAAAATATACATAATAGGGTATTAATTCTACCCTAAAAAGGAAATATGATAGATACCCATTTGAGATATTTTAATTCCCTTCCTTAACATCAACCAAGAAGAACCCTAGACTCAATTTAGATTATTCAAATAACAAATCTCCAAAATGGGTTGCTAAAAACCCTAGGAAAATACATGGTAATTTTCACAAAAAATAACTCAAAACTTTTAAATAACCCTACGAATGGAAAGTATAAATATAATACATTGTGAGAACATATAAATATATCCTTATTCTATCAGATACATAATACAATCAATAAATTGAATCCATACCTAAATTCCTACGAAGATTCAACAGAAGATGCATCATATATAAGGAAGATACATCAGGAGAAGAAGGAGGAGGAGGAGAAGAAGGAGAAGAAGAAGAAGAAGAAGGAGAAGGAGAAGAAGAAGGAGAAGGAGGAGGAGGAGAAGAAGAAGAAGAAGAAGGAGAAGAAGAAGCAGAAGAAGGAGAAGAAGAAGAAGCAGAAGAAGGAGAAGAAGAAGAAGAAGAAGAAGAAGAAGAAGAAGAAGAAGAAGAAGAATCATCCCTCTCTCAACCCTTGAAACTCTCATATATGTTTCTCTCCCCAAAATAAATGAAACTTATAAATCCTTAAAGAGTTATGCTCACAAAACCTCCCCCAAATATCATAAGTTTTTCTCCATAAAAATTACAACCAATCTCTCCACAAGGTTTCAGCCCCCCTCTCCCTCAAAAGAAAAAGAGAATCCATATAAATAAATTTCTCAAAGGTAACCAACCCCCAACCAACTCTTAACTAAAAGGTATAATTAAATAACTCAATATAATTATAAACTCACAACTATATAGTACATAAACATAACTATAATGAATGATTTTATAATCATTAATACACATATTTATAATATGTAACCTATTCATATTATTAAAAATTAGTAATTAAGAATATCATACCTCGCATTAAGTAATATTTAATTATTAATGATACTATACTTCACCTTAGTTCCAAAATATACACTATAAACAATATCAAAACATCTAACTAAGTATATCAAATCAAATATAAATTATTCAAATCATCCAATTGATCATCTAATGTTAGTAAATTTATTCTATCATCCACTTGCTCATCTTGAGCGCATCGAATTTCCTATCTCTAGATCTTGAGGAAGCAAAAACAACTTTTTTTTTCGTCTCTCTAGATCTTGAGAGAGAAACATCAATCCATCAACCTGTTGGAAACTGCAATTGAAACAATTGTTGTATTGTCATTGATGTCAAACCTTAACTGGTAAGATTGTTGCTACTTAGGAAAGTACTATATCTATTTGAGTGTTGCTAAGCAGCTAGGCAAGGTTGGTAACAATAGCACCTAAGGAAAGGTTGAGTTATCTTGATACTACAAAGTGTACTTGACTATGTTGCACAATGATGAGACAATGTATTGTTTATCTTAGTAAGATTGAAGACTAAATTGGTAGGCTTGACCGAGCAAAGAACGTAAAAATTATGTTTAAGTCGAGTAATGTTAGTGTCGACCGAGTCAATGTATGCCGAGCAAAATTCTAGTGTCGACCGAACAACAGTTAATTGCCAAGGAAGACAGTGTAAGCCGAGTAAACATTTTTAGTAATGACTGAGCTTTCTACATGAAGACCGAGTAGTTGATCATAGTATTGACCGAGCATCAACAATTTTATATTTGAAGAGAATTTAATTTTGGAGCCAACATTGCTGAATTCTTGGATTATGTAAAACATGTTGACTTTATTTATTGATTGTTTGAAAGCATTAAATGCACTGTAAAACATTTTATTGTAAATCTTTAAGAGATTTGAGATGATTCTAGAAAAGGAGCCGAAGAACATGAAGCGGGTAGATTCAATGAATCTGACCTAACCCTAAGATCTACAAATGAGATTGAGCAGCATAAGATGAGTTAACCTAATTGAGGAAAGTATAAGGGGAACCTAAGCATTTGGATATGTAAGTGCTGGAGATGCAAGTGCATGGGTGAACAAAGAATGCTGGAAGATCGGTAAAGTTTTATTGACTGAATAAGCAAAAAAGGCTAAAGGAGAATTGTGGTGGTTGCTTGAAGAAAAGTTTTGAGTAGATCAGAGATGGAGATGGAAAAGTTTCAAAGTCAGTAAACTAGCATTAGTGTACAGAATCAAATCTGATATTTGCAAAGTGAGTTGTATATTTTTCAGATAAATATTGCTGCTACTTTCTAACCATTGTAACAGTCAAAATCCTTTTAACAGAGGTTGACCTAATAGTCATATGTTAAATCCTTTGAACAAGGTTGCATTCTAATGGAGTGTATGTAAGTCCTATGACTAGGCTCACTTTTAACAGGGTGATTAAAATCCTTTAATCGGGTCACACCTGACAGTGTGTATTGTAACCTTTGACAGGGTTGGCTTTTTACCGAGCTCACTTCAGAAGAGTGAAAATAATAGTAGCATGTTACAAAGTGGTTTTTCCCAAATTGGGTTTCCACTATAAATCCTGGTGTTAATACTTGTGTGAATGTTTTGGTTGAACATTTCTATGTTTTACAAGTTAATTTATAGTTGGGTGGTGGACTGCATTGTTGTATGTTTCTATTATTGAATCAGTGATGACCGAGTTTGCTTTGGTTGTTGGATCTTATTTAGGGAAAAAATTTTGAGATTGTTTTATACATCAAGACCTAAGAACAATTGATTCACCCCCCCTCTTTGTTGTTCTAAATCATAGTAACAATTGGTATCAGAGCTTTGTTGCTTATTATTAGTATTGACATAAATCAAGTTTAAAGGGGCTTGAAGCAAATGATCAGGATGTATAAGAAGGAGGTACTGAAGCTAAACAAGGAAAACTTCCCTACATGGCAAATCTTGATGAAGCTACATCTAGCTAGTATTGGTGACTCTACAAAGTACTACATTGAGAATACCTATGTCTCACTTGTTGCACCTTTGACTGCCGAAGAAATGAGAGCTAAGCAAGAACATAATCAGGCAATGTTGTAAATTGCATCTTCCCTAAGCTATCCAAAATTTGAGGACATTAAGGATTGCACAACTGCTAAGGATATGTGGGACACTCTTGCAAGGATCTATGGTGGTGACTTAAATGTACTGAAAGCAAAGGACGAGAGTCTTAGAGGTAAGTTTGATGAAATGAGAATGCAAGAAGGTGAAAACATTGCACAATATTGTGGTAGAATAAAAGAAGTTGTGAATGCTATTAGAGGAGAAAATGGGGCTATTGATGATGAAACTATAATTGGGAAAGTACTAAGAACCCTGCATCCTATATATGCTATTAAGATCTCATCTATTTAGGAATCTAGATGCAACTCTGCTAATGTGCTTACTTTGGAAAGTTTGGTTGGTAAGCTGACTGCTTTTGAACTCTCTAACTATGAAAATTTCACTGTTGGAAGCATTGGAAATGTTGAATCTACTTTCAAGTCATAGCTAGTTCTGAACAAGCCAAAGAAAGAAAAAGAAAGATGCATCAGTGAAAGTGAAAGTGACAGTGACACTTCTGATGAAGAACTAGAAGATCTAGAAGCTCTTATGGCTAGAAGACTGAGAAGGGGAAAAGGAAAGTACAGAGGTAAACTCCCTATTATATGTTTTGCATGTAATAAAGTTGGTCATATAGCTGCTAGATGTCCTAACAGGAAGGATAAAGATGATGAAAGAAAAAGCAAACACAAAGATAGAAGAGATGACAGAAGCTACCGATGGAACAAAGACCACAAAGGAAAAGGTAAGAAATCTTGTTACATTGCTGAAAAAGAAACTGACACTAATAGTGATGATTTTGAAATTGAGGTAGTCTATGTTGCAATGAAAGATGAATCTGATGAGGATGAGAAAACTGCATTGATATCCTATGTGAACAAGAATGATAAATGGATTAATGACAATGGTTGTTCACATCACATGACTGGTGACAAAAATAAGTTTGAGACCTTACATCATTACAGAGGTAAAATTTTAAAATTTGGTAATGATGCACCATGTCATGTTAGAGGAAAAGGTTTGATTAAACTGACTGATAAGATATCTTGTGAAAATGCATATTGAGTTGAAGGTCTAAATTATAATTTGTTAAGTGTTTCTCAACTTAACAAAACTGGTTACCGAGTGGAATTTCATCACAAGCAAGCTAAAATATTTAATGCTACTGGAGAACTGATTGGAAGTGGAGATCAGACTAGAGGTAATCTATTCTATCTTGACCTATCTGAAGAAACATGTTTAATTGCACAACTTGATGATATTTGGTTATGGCATAAAAGGCTATGTCATGTCAACTTTGACAATCTGGTAGAGATAAGCAAGAAGAAAAAGGTAAGAGGTCTACCTAGATTAAAGAAACTTGAGAATGTGATGTGCAAGGAATGCCAGTTAGGAAAAATGACAAAGTCAAGTTTTAAGAGCAAATCCTTTACTTCTGAAAACATTTTAGATTTGGTTCATACTGACCTTTGTGGACCTATGGGTGTACAAAGTTACTATGGTGCTAGATACTTTATCTTATTTGTTGATGATCATATTAGGATGATGCATGTAATGTTTCTAAAATAAAAATATGAAGCTTTTCAATCTTTTAAGTGGTATTTGGCTAAGGTTGAGAAGGAGATAGATAGGAACCTGAAATGTCTTAGATCTGACCGAGGTGGAGAATTTACATCAAATGAATTTAATATGTTTTTCAATGATAGAGGAATTAAAAGATAGATGTCTGCACCTAGAACACCTCCACAAAATGGTATAGCAAAAAGGAGAAATAGATCTATCTTGGATTGTACAAGGACATTGTTGATTGAAAAGAATGTGGCATAGAAATACTAGAGAGAAGCTATAAGCACTGCTTTCTACACTCTTAATCAGGTACAGATCAAGAAAGGTACAAATCTAACACCCTATGAATTATGGCATGGGCATGCACTGAGTGTTAAATACTTTAGAATTTTTGGAAGTAAGTGCTATATATTAAAAGACACTAGGAATGAAAAGTTTGATGCTAAGAGTGATGAAGGCATATTCCTAAGGTATTCCACAAAAAGTAAAGCTTACAAGTGTTTGAAATCTAACACTAACAAAATTGTGGAAAGTGTGAATGTCAAAATTGATGAGTATGCAGAAAGAAACGAAGCTGATAGCAAAAGAGAACCAGAAGATTATAGATCTTTTGTGTACATTAAGGAAGAAGAAGAGGCAAGTAACAGACTTGCACCTGATGCCAAGTCTCAAGTAAGCAATGTCGAGCAACAGACAGATGTTGCTGAGCATCAGGAAAATAGTGCTGAGAGAGAACAAGAACATGTCGAGCTACAAGAAAATGTTGCTGAGTATCAGGAAGAGGTTGCCAAGCATTCAGAAGTTGAATCTGACAATCTTGTTGAGGAACATGATGAAATAGAGGAGAGAGGAGCTGAACTTGTTTTGGCAAAATATGTAAGAAGACATCACAAGCTTGAACAGATGATTGGAGACAAAAATGTTGGAATTTAGACCAGAAGTAAGACTAAGGATCCAACATGCCTACTATGTGAATCTGAACCTAAGTTAACTAGAGAGGCATTGGAGAATGAAGACTGGATACAAGCAATGAATGAAGAAATTGACCAGATTGAGAAGAATGATACTTGGACTCTGGTGCCGAGACCTGAAAACAAAAATATTATAGGAACAAAATGGGTGTTTCAAAATAAGATGAATGAAAATGGTGAAATCACTAGGAACAAAGCTAGGGTGGTATGAAAAGGCTACACACAAGAAGAAGGAATAGATTATGGGGAGACATTTTCCCCTGTAGCTAGATTGGAAGGAGTAAGAACTCTGCTTGCATATGCTGCTTATAAAAATTTCAAGGTATATCAAATGGATGTCAAGTCTGCATTTTTGAATGGTATACTAGAAGAAGAAGTTTACATAAAACAACCAGAAGGTTTTATTAATCCAAAGAGAAGACACATGGTGTGCAAACTGAACAAAGCACTATATGGATTGAAGCAAGCTCCTAGAGCATGGTATGAGAGGTTGCACAACTACTTGATATAGATTGGATTTTCAAGAACAAATGACACAAGCAATTTGTACATGAAGGATGAAGAAGGTAAAGGTATCTTGTTAGTAAAAAAATTTGTGGATGACATTATTTTTGGTGGACAAGATGCATTATGCAAAAAAATTTCAAATGAAATGCAAACTGAATTTGAAATGAGTATGTATGGTGAGATCAAATTCTTTGTTGGTTTACAAGTATATTAGAGGAAGAATGAAATTTTCATTACATAGTCTAAGTATGTTAATATAATACTGAAAACTTTTGGGATGGAAGATGCTAAACTAGTGGGAACTCCTATGGTTACTAGACAAAATTTATCTAAGAATGATGATGCTGCAGAAGTGAATCAGACTTTGTACAAATCCATGATTGGAAAATTGCAGTATGTTGTACATAGTAGACCAGATATTGCACTAGCTGTTGGGATTGTGGTAAGATTCTCTGCCAATCCTAAGGAAACACACATGATGGCCATAAAAAGAATTATGAGATACTTGAAAGGAAATACTGACTATGGTCTATATTATAAGAAGGATAACAAATTTGAACTCAGAGTTTATAGAGATGTTGATTGGGCAGGAAATGTAGATGACAGAAAGAGTACTAGTGGTGGAGCTTTCTTTCTTAAACAAAGATTAGTCTCCTGGACAAGCAAGAAACAAAATTGCATTTCCCAATCTACTACCGAGGCCGAGTATGTTGCTACTGCAGTAAACTATTCAAATTTGGTATGGATAAAATAATTATTGATAGGCATGAAAGAAGAAATCATTGAACCTGTTGTTATTTTCTGTGACAACACAAGTGCTATCAATATTTCTAAGAATCCAGTGATGCACACTAAGACCAAGCACATTGAAATTAAGTATCACTACTTGAGAGAATTAGTACAAGATAAAGAAGTCCAAATGGAATATGTGAATACAAAAGAACAATTAGCAAACATATTCACTAAAGCTTTACCCAGAGAAGCTCATGAGTATTTGAGAAGTCAATTAGGGGCCCTTCCCCTAAATGAGGTTGCCTAGACAAGCTAGGAGCACTGCATCAAACGTGTTACAGCAAAATATTTGACAAATTGATGCAGAAGATTGTCACACTTTAGGGCTGGCCTAGAGTTGTGAAAAGAAGCAAAGACAAGGAGTCAGTCATAAGCAAGATGATAGAGGGAGAAACACTGAGCTGCACAGATACTATCTACATCTGATGGATGTATGTTTTAGTTGCTACTTTGGCATTTTTGTCAAAGAGGGAGAATGAACTGATATGATAACACATGACACTGAAAGGTAAGAGGGAGATGAACTGAAATGAAGGATCAGGATAGAGGGAGATCTGAATACTTATGATGGTCACAGAAGTGAGGCTTATAGGATTTTGAATCAAAATGAAGCTAAGGATATTATAAATATTTCTATGATGAACAGATAAGCTTTTGGATTGGTTGGTAATCCATGTGTTATTCAGTTGATATCATATGGTGTTGCCATCAATGCCAAAGAGGGAGATTGTTGGAAACTGCAATTGAAACAATTGTTGTATTGTCATTGATGTCAAACCTTAACTGGTAAGATTGTTGCTACTTATGAAAGTACTATATCTATTTGAGTGTTGCTAAGGGGCTAGGCAAGGTTGGTAACAATAGCACCTAAGGAAAGGTTGAGTTATCTTGATACTACAAAGTGTACTTGACTATGTTGCACAATGATGAGATAATGTATTGTTTATCTTAATAAGATGAGTTAAACTAATTGAGGAAAGTATAAGAGGAACCTAAGCATTTGGATATGTAAGTGTTGGAGATGCAAGTGCATGGATGAACAGAGAATGCTGGAAGATCAGTAAAGGTTTATTGACTGAATAAGCAAAAAAGGCTGAAGGAGAATTGTGGTGGTTGCTTGAAGAAAAGTTTTGAGTAGATCAGAGATGGAGATGGAAAAGTTTCAAAGCCAATAAACCAGCAGTAGTGTATGGAATTGGATCTGATATTTGCAAAGTGAGTTGTATATTTTTCAGATAAATATTGCTGCTACTTTCTAACCATTGTAACAATCAAAATCCTTTTAATAGAGGTTGACCTAACAGTCATATGTTAAATCCTTTGAACAAGGTTGCATTCTAATGGAGTGTATGTAAGTCCTATGACTAGGCTCACTTTTAACAAGGTGATTGAAATCCTTTAACCAGGTCACACCTGACAATGTGTATTGTAACCTTTGACAGGGTTGGCTTTTTACCGAGCTCACTTCAGAAGAGTGAAAATAATAGTAGCATGTTACAAAGTGGTTTTTCCCAAATTGGGTTTCCACTATAAATCTTGGTGTTAATACTTGTGTGAATGTTTTGGTTGAACATTTCTATGTTTTACAAGTTAAGTTACAATTGGGTGGTGGACTGCATTGTTGTATGTTTCTATTATTGAATCAGTGATGATCAAGTTTGCTTTGGTTGTTGGATCTGATTTAGGGAAAAGTTTTTGAGATTGTTTTATACATCAGGACCTAAGAACAACTAATTCACCCCCCCTCTCTGTTGTTCTAAATCATATTAACACAACCTACCTATCCTATTAGATTGGCATCTGTACAACATTAACCAAGTGATTATGACTGACATCAAGTGATTTCAAAACATCATCAACCTATCTAGAACATCAACAACATTTTATCAATGAGAGTAGTTCTCATCATATTCTCTCAAGACCAGGGCATTTTCAAATTGATTTTTATCAAGAAACAAATCAAAATTTCCCAAACTCAATAAAATCAACCAAAATCATTTTGATTCATTTTCTAAGGGGGCATGTCGTCATATCATCATCGATGTCAATATTGTAATTCAAATCAAGAATTCAAGTGAGAAATCAAAATCAGAAAATCTTTTCAAATCAAGCATCATATCAAGAATTGGGTATCGTAATGAGAATCTGCATCATCAATCAATCAGGGTCTTATCAAGGAATCAATCATCAAGATTAGATCATGCATCAGCTAATCGAACATCAGACATTCTTTAATTAAATCAAAAAGATCCTTTAATTGTGCAATTTATTTTAATCAAATTAATTGTATAGTTGAATTAAATCAAATCCAACCCATTCAATGGGTACACATGGCTAAGAAAATAAAATATTGAAAAAGAGATTGTGACAATGAGGATTTCATTGGTTACACTTTTTAGTGGCAGATTGTGACAATGAGGATTTGGTAGTGTAGGATTGATTCTTGATGGTTTGTTTGCAATTATTTCTTGGCTATCTCGATATGCAATTGACTTCATGTATAGAACAATATTAAGTGGACTCCAATATTAAATCAAACATTTTGTATCATCCTATCAGACACTTTTTAATTTCACTCCTTGTGTGAATCTGTGAACTATTTGAATCCTTGTATACCTGATAGTTGTATCCTAATCATTATGATCCATCCACTTGAATTCAATCTCTCCTTGAGAGAATCAAATAGGAAGATTATAAAGAGATATTAGGAGTCCCTCTGACCAACATGGAATGCCCTTGATACCCAAACAATGCAAATAGGAAAACTATGATATACAGGAAACATCAAATAGTCATGGCCATTTTAGCCAATATGATAGATGAAGCCATTTTAGAAAACATTAATGTTTATTTATTGCACAATAGAACAAAGGAAAAAATTATATATATGTCTTCTTTACATTGATATTATTATAATTCTGATTCATTTCCCTTCATCCCTCGGTCCTGATTTCCCTTTTACAATCTCAAAGGAGCATTTCAGACATCACATAGTTTATAAAAAAAACTCACTTAATTACTTTCCCCTAGATATTTGATCACTTTATTATTGTTCACTTAATCTTCATATTTTATCTCCATGAGTAATATTCACTGAAGAATTTATTTCATTACAAATCATGATTTAAAATCACTCCATTAGATTATCCTTAGGGGATGCTCTTTGCAAAAAAATATTCATTCATGAGTGAATAAATTCACTCATAAAAATATTTCATGATGTACCCAAAAATGATTTATTTAGCTTTCATTAATTTTCTCATTATCTTTTCTTGAAAATATCCTTATATTGTATTTCTTTCAATAATTAAGGGAAAATATCTCATCTTTCTAATGAAAAGATTTAATACACCACACTATACCTCCTTATATATTTTTATATGTTATCAACCTTATCCCATTTTGTAAAATTACCTCATCTCAAATAAGATTTGATCATTACACCAATACCTCATTCTTTTACCATATGTGTAAGTGTTTCACCTTGGACAAAACATATTCCCCTCTTACAATTAAATTTTCAATGTGTGCACTTACTCATAACTTTTTTCTTTTTCTAGTGATTTCATATTTGAATTTATCAGTATGTATGTTCAATGTTCATCCAACTTTACATCTTCTAGGTAAATATAATTATCTTTTCCAAAGCTCTTAGGCCCCACAATGATTTAGGATTTCATCTTTTCCTTTTTCAAAGAAACATTGTACATCGATGAGAGTTTTAAAGTTTCACAGGTAATACATGTCTTACCGAAACAATGTTTGGCAAAAATAATAAAACATGAGCCTACGTATTGTAATTTATTGAGTGTTTGTACAACCATTTTCAACAAGTCCCATTTTGTGTGAGCTTAGCAGTCATTGTGTTATGAAATGGCATTTCTAATTTGAAGATTTATTAGTACTTGTCTGTAAGGCATAGTACTATTGTAATGAATTTTGAATTCTACTAGTTAACTAGTTATTAAAACCAATTTTTTAACCAATTATAAATAAGTTATTTTTTATTTTTCAAATTTATTTTATTCTTTTAAAGTTGCTTGTATGTTATTTAAATTTTTTAATTCTAAAAAATATTTTTCTTCCTTATGATTGGTTAATAGATTTAAGCTGTTATACACGGATTTTTAGGAATGAATGCAAAATATGAATAATTTTTTCTCCACTTTTTAAGCCATATTACGGCCACTTATTTTTACCAAATATTCCACATACTATTATATTGTATTGTAAATTAATTTAATTTTTATAAATTAATTATAAATTTTATATGATTATTTTATTTTATTATTATAAATTTTTATCATTATAAATAATAGTTAGTGTCAAATTATATATTATTATTTTTCCATTTTTACATTTTAATATCAAATGTATGAAATTATGTCAATTATATTACTTTTTTAATAATAGCATATTTATAAATTCATTCATGAGATATATATTTTAAATTAAAGTAAATATATGAAATTGTAATAATCAAGAAATATTTACAATAATTATAAGAAAATTTAATTAGTTGATGAGATCAATGCAAATTAATAGATGTGATTCTATTTTAGATTAAATTATATATTTTTATAATTAATTAAAATATATTTATAATTCTAACAAATTTATTAAAATTTAAATTAAATAGACATTCAAGATTACAATTATGACAAAACTAAAAAGGTCAAAAAAAATTACTTTACATATAAATTAAAATTAAAAATAATTATATTTCTAATTTAACTATAATCTTATCTCTAAATGAATTAAACTACAATTAATCACATAGAGGCAAGTACTGGCCACTACGTGGCCCTTGTTTGAAACCACAATGGCTTCTCTTGTGTGTCAAATACACAATTCCCAAGCGTAAAAACTCACTGTTAAGAATCTTAAATATACGATAACTATTGTCTTGTTGAAAACTATTTCACCAAAAGAAGACAAACATGGGTCCACCAACACATAGACCCTCTTCCATTTTGTGAGATATTTAACTCATTAAGAATGTTTAAAATCATGTTTAGCAATGAAATAAGGGGTTTCAATTAGACTACTTTGTGCTTTTAAAAACATCCTTTCGGTGAAACATTTATCTCTTTGTGCAATAGGAGTTTATTGATGCTTGGACAAATAAAAGGACCCACCTACTCATGTTCTTTCGATTTGATAAATAAAAACTATTTTATTATGAACAAAATCACAAGGCTCACAAAAAAATTTGTTATATATATTAAAATATAATCCTCTAGCCATTCAAGATGCAATTTAATTTGATAGAAATATCTCTTGGACCCAAATACGCTTTGCCAAGAAAATAGAAGAATGGCAACCAGAATTGTTTAAAAGATTTTAGATCTTTTAAGGAAGTGATTTAAAATATTTGTTATCTTCATTCCTTGCCAAAGATGGCAACCAGAATTGTTTTGTGCCAACATTATTTTAAAATCTAAAAAGTCTGACCCCTGCAAAAATATCAAATAATGTCTAATGTCTAATGTCCATAAAAACTGGCAAGTTTGTTTATGGTAGTAGAATATGTATGATTTCAAAGTGGCTCCCCATGGAAATCAACAGATGTCAAAATATTAATTCTCCAAGATAGGATTCAAAAATTTCCCTTACAATGTAGTCTGCAAAACTAGATAAATCACATACAGTTTGGGTTTTGTAAAAATATCGAACGAGGTGTTATGGCCCTAAAAATTTACATAGTAGTTCTTTGTGGTTTAGACAATTGCAAGGATGAATGGGTTTGGTATGAAAGTCAAAAAGATGCAATATATTGATGTCTACAAAAGGTCATTTTGATGAATTTTACACTATGTAAGTAATAAACTGAATAATTTACAAATGGACATAGGGGTTCTTTATAGTTAGGACAATTATAGAAAATATTTGGTACAGACTGTAAATTTGTCCCAAAACCATGAAACTCTCCATTCTAAAGACATGTTGGAGTTGATCATAAAGGATTGGAAATGGGAACATATTTATTTATGATAGGAGAACATGATTCCATGGTGAATTCACTTATCAATTATAGGCTTCACAAAAGGAATTTTTAAGGTTTTAATGGACATTTCTCATTATAGGAAGCTCTAAATTGTGCAAAGATTTAGGGTTCCAATAGTACCTACACTCAACAATCATCAACACAAGACCCCAAATCTTAAATCATATACAATCGTGTCCTCAAAATTGGAGACAACATGTGTACTTGTCACCATCATAGGCCAAACTTTGAAAACACCTATAAATCTATAATAAGAAGTGCCAATATAAAAATTAATTGTATCACCATGAATATTGAATAAAGTTAGGTAATCAAGGTTTTTCTTGACTCATTTGGATGCTCTAATGAAACTAGGAATGCACACTGAATGTCAAGCACCTATAAGTGATCAAACAAATACCAAAAACTCTCTTTGTTCATTGAATTAAAAATTCAATAACACCACACTATGAAACACACTTAACATGCTCTCCAATGCCTATTGAAAATCAAAAACATAATTATGTACGCATGAGTTATGTTCAAAATTGTGTCGTAGAGAACATCTTGCTTTTGGGCTCCAAAAATTGATCAAAATAGTAAAATCAAGAAACCAAATACAAAACACTATGTAGTGTTTGGAAATATATTTTCGTATAGTATAAGAAGTCAAAAAATAGACAACCTAGGTGAAGTTAAGCCTCATTAAAATTAATTCCCCATTTTTTCTTGTATTGGTGGCTAGAAAGTGGCCAACTAGTAGTGCCATCAATGGCATTGGTACACCACTAATGCCTGGGTGTCAGGCACACAAGACGGGTTCACTCTAGACCCAACCCTAGTTCAATTTATTAAAAGAAAAAATTTAAATTTTTGAGTGGCTATTTAGAAGGTGTCAACAACAAGTGATACTACAAGGTTGGTACATCAAGGCAACATGACTATTAAGTTATACTTGTCTACATTTTTTTGTTGAAAGAGTACAAGGCAGTCTCTGGAGCCCCTAAAAAACAATTCATTTTTTGTACAAAAAATATTTTGAAATGCTGACGAAATTTGTTTTTCTTACAACCTTTGGCTTTAATTTGATTCATATGGTTGTGTATAGCTAAGCCTGAGGAAGAAATTGCTATTATCAAATTTTCAAAAATAGGTTTAAGTTTATATCATTTTCAATTTCTCAACCATCTTGGATCCAATGGTGAGGCCTATTTTGTCCCACAATGTCTTTTGTAAAAAATCATGCACAAAATCCTCATATGAAAGCATATCCAAGAAATTATTTTCACCCAATATTTTTCAAACCCCAAATCTACAACCCACCCATTATAATAGAAAACCCAAAACCTCCTTAAGCAATAAAATAACCTATGAATATATCCTTGTCTTGTAGTTTCCATAATCTTTTCTACATAGTCATGGCTTCAAATTTGCTTCTAATCCACTCAAGATAGGGTTATAACTCAAAAACTTGGAAAAAAATACCTCCCACAACCATGAAATCTTTGATACCACTTGTTAGAAAATAAAGCATCAATACCCAAACCATTTAATCCATTTCCTATATAACCAATGAGATAATAGCATGCATACAAGCTTTCAAAATAATTATAATGTGTACATCAAGACCAACCACAAGATAGCATATGATATATCTTAAGAAAACCCTCAAGAGGGAAACACTCATCCTCCAAAAGCACGCATATTCAATCTTATCATTTAATAAATAAATAATACATGCATTTGCATAGTTACAATGAATAATTCTAAAACATCAAGCCTCTCAAATGCATACTCCATGTGTCCAAGCATGAATCCACACATCTCGTGTCATGCTTCATATATGCACAAGCCTCAAAAGGTGATGCAAGAGGCAAGACCTTAGGGGCCAAAAAGTGGCACACCCTAATGATCCAGCCTGCTCAATAACACGTGAAAGCAAAAACAACAAGAACAATGAGAGAGAGAAAGCAGGATCAATGATCTATTATCTTCATTCAAATTGATTCATACAAGTCAAGTTGTAAGGCCTTCCCGGTTATGGCCTGATATTACAATGAATTACAGAAGTCCTCAAACGTGAGAGGATCTAACAACAACCTTCATTCTACTATCTTCTATATTCTGTCCTCGAAAACTAACTCCCTAAACTCTAACCAAACAACTATACTTATACAAGAGGCTACCAAACTGATTCAGCGTTTAGATCCATAATCAACGAAAGAAACAGTCATATTTGGGACCACATGCTTCCCAATGATGGATGCTAGCATTAAATTTGTGACCCATAATCAATGCACAAGTCGGCCTCAACAGAAACTCAAAATAAACTACTCAATAAGCAAGGATGACCGAACAACAGAAAATCATCGTCGAGCGCTAGTAAAACAACCAACCACCCAGGAGATAACCGACCATACTCGGTAACCAAAGGAAACTGACCAACTCGGTCAAAGAAGGAACCGAGCAACACAGACAAACTTTAAAATCTTTTTGGTGACACAGGATTGCTAAGGACCCGATATGCCCCTGCATCAAAAGGACTTTATAAATGATAGCCTACTCACTCAACCAACCTTAACTAATAACCATGTGCTTAATTATATAGATCCAAGTTCACATAAATACAACTAGTTGGTAAGATAAAACCATGTGTACACAATATCATTGACCCTTCATTTAATATTGTGTACAAATATTTCACTTCATTAAATATCTTCTCTGATTTTAAATGATTATTTTATCTCCCACACATCAAATACAACCTAATGTTGCAATACAACTTATAAGTGGTCTAACACCAGCAGGACAAGTCAAATAATTTGATGACTCCTGTTGCATTTAGGGCTCCCATCGCAGGTGCCTCTGTCATTCCTAGGGCTTCCGTTGCAATCAACGGTCTAGTTGTGTAGCCCACCTCTATTGTGTTGGGGAAGTCTTTCGCTCTTGGTGCCACATTGTCTCCTGCTAAGGTTGGTCATCGGGAGCCATCCCCCCCCTACGCTTTTGGTGTGGAGACTGTGCCTTCTGCATCTCCCATACCTTTTGTTGGTCTGGGCATTTCTATTGGGAGAGTGGAAGATGCATCTTTGTTGGCTTTTGGTGCTTTGGCCTCAGCTACTAAGAGTGAGGGTGCGGGTAAGGGCCCTCAGGTATTTATCTCAAATCTGTTAGGATCTTCCTCTATTGTTGTGACCATGGTGTGTGCAGCTGGCATCCCTTCTTTAGGGGTTAATGGTCCTTCTTCTAAGGCTTCTAGCTCTTTTATCGATGTTGTATCCAACATGGTTGCGGTTGTGAAGGGAAATAGGGTTTTCACTGACAATGGGGCTTCCTTTACCCTGATTCCTATTTGTGGATCTTTATCTGTCAAGTTGTCCCTTGCTGCTGATAGAGATTTGATGAACAATAATGAAATTTTTTAATCCCATGGACTGATCTATCGATTTCAAGGGTTTTGGCCTAGCCTTCCCCAACTGCATGATTAGGTTTCTCGAAGGTGGGAACCAAAATTATCAAGTATTGTTAACATCTATCTAATGGAAAAAGGATTTTTCATTGCAAAATTTGATAATTTTGTGGATAGAGCTACAATCCTATGTGATTATTTCTTTTGTTGGGAGGATTAAAAATTTATGCTCATGGTAAAACCATGGCACCATGATTTCAATCCTTGCACTGAAGTCTTTACTACTATCCCTATTTGGGTCAGGTTCCCCAATCTACCCTTTCATTTGTGGCATGATTCCGTCCTTGAGGAAGTGCATGGGGCTTTGAGGGATTTCTTTTTGATTGATAGTGATTTGATAATATGTATCATTCTACTTATTCTCGTATCTTGGTATAAATGGGTACCTCAAAGGGCCTCCCAACTGAAATTAAAATTGAATCATCCTTGGGGCCTTGGATCTAGCAGCTTGACTTCGAAGGCATTCCTTTTAGATGTCATAAATTTTTTAAGACTGGTCATTTATCTTCCCAATGTGGCTTCATTTCCAAGAAGAAGAAATCTTCTCCTTCTTGGTGGAAGGGTGCTTCTACCCAACATTACACTGTCCTAAAAATCTCCTCTCACCCTAAGATGGAGGTTGCTCCTGATAATGGCAATTTGTTTCCTACTAGTGAGAAGGTTGGTTTATGCCCTGATATTAATGTTCCTGAAGGGTCTTTTGGAGTTGTTGGTTTTGTCCCTTTCCAAGTTGTTGGACCTAAATCTTCTCTTGCTATGCTAGGTGATACCAAATTTTTTGTTGAATCGATGCATGCTAGCTTAGCTGGAAATGGTGGTTTTTTATTAGGTGTTGGATCTAACCTTTCAGTTCCTTTTCTTGATCCCCCTTTGGGTGGATCTAATGGCAGCCCTGTGCTGGATGTTTTTCTAGGGGACTTTACCCCACTTATGGGGGCTGGTTATCTAGCTCTTGAATCATTGAGCTAGTAGGATAAGGTTGTGAGTGTTGAAGAAGGCTAGATAATAGTTAAAGGAAAAAATTCTAAGAAATCCTCCCTATCTTTTGACATGACCATGCGTTCTCATTTGAAGGGGACTAAAAGATAGTTCATTTTTCTTTTACTGTGGATTTCCAATGTTTTATCTTATGCAGCGGTTTGGGTGTTTCTTTGGCTGAGCTCTTCTGGGTGGTTTCTTGGGGATGGTGGCCTTGTGTTATGGTTGCACTGTTGTGTTTGGTGTGCTCCTAATAATCTATCTTAAGTCTTTTCTTTGTATAGGGTTTTGGGTCCCTTCAAAACCTATTTTTTCCATTAATCGAAACTTATAAGTGGTCTAATTATAATCTAGATGATCAGCTATTGTGATGGCCTTCATTCAAAATTTTATTCTCACCTAAAATGTTATGTCCTATACACGTAGGAATAATCCTTTGTCTATTGTTGTGTCTTTTGTCTCTGGCTCTATGACTATTGTGTTGGATGTTGATGGTGTTGTGTCATCTTCTTGTCCTACAATTTTTGTTGTGCCTTGCGATGGTGGGGTTGGATCTTCTGCACTCGCCAATTCATGTGTGGGTCCTTCCTTGTCATTGGGGGGGAGTGGGTTCCATCCTCTATGGCTAGGGATCCTCCTCCCGAGATGGGTTCTCCTATTGTGATGGCAAAGGTTACTGGTAGTTCTAGGAATTTTTGCTTGAGGATGCCTATTCATGTCTCTCAGTCTTTGTCCATTATCCTGGATAAGGATTTGGAAGAGGAATTTTATCACTTAGCTTCTATTTTTTCTCACCATGCTTTGATCTTTTGGTTCCGCGGTTTTTGGTCTAGTCTCCCAAAGTTACACACTTCGATTTTACAACATTAGGAGCCCATTTTGGTTGTATGGTTCACATCTACCCTATGGCCAAGGGTTTTTTTGTTTCTAAACTTGAAGTGTCTAAGGATAGAGATAAATTTTTGTGTGATCATTTCTTTATATGGAAAAATAAATTTTTTCTCATGGTAAAGCCTTGGTATGTTGGTTTCAATCCCTCTTCTGAAGATTTTAACTCAATTCTTGTTTGGGTTCGATTTCCTTATCTCCCCCTCCACTTTTGAATTGACAATCTTCTTGAGGAGGTTGTGAATGCCCTTTGGGACTTTTTTACGGTGGATAATTAAGTTTTTAACGTTCTTCACTCCACCTATGCTCATATCCTAGTAGATAGATATTTCTAAGGGTCTAGATCTTGATTAATTCTTCTAAAGGAAGACGGGTTCAGCCTCTGGACTATGAAGGGATTCACTTCAGATGCAGGAAATGTTTTAAAAATGGGCATGTGACAGCACTTTATGGTCTTCATATTAAGAGGTATTTTGCCTCGTGATGGAGTGGTGCTTCTACTCAACATTATATGGTTGAGAAGAAGAGATTTTCCTAGGTGGTCATGCAGGTTCCTTTTCCTTTTGCTTCCTCCCCTTTGGAGGCTTCAACTTTAAAAGGTGGGCACTCTAAGGTTTCTTCTCCTCTGTCAGTTTGTCCTAAGACCAATTTTCCTTAGACTGTTGGTGCGGTTACCTCTAGCTATGATGGTGTTGTTGGATCTTCTACTGAGACCCCCTTGGTGTTTTAGCTGGTATTGTTCTTGACCCTCTTGGATCTTCTACTGAGGGATATTTTTGCTATTTATGGTTCCCTGGTTGTTTTTGGCTCTAGTTTTGTTGATCATGCTTCTGATTCTTCTTGCAGTTCAGTGTTGACTTGGCAGGATGTTGCTGAGGTGGAGGAGGGTTGGTGTATAATAAAAGAAAAAAAATCAAAGAGATCGTATTCCTCCTTTGATATGACACTTTGTTCCCAAAAGAGCGGGACTAAAGACAAATCTTAAGTGATGGTTTTGGCTAGGGTTTTGTTTAGTCGTGTTGGTTGGCTTTGGTTGCATGTTGCTTTTGTGTAGCAATCTTGTTGTGTTTTCTCACCTATACTTTTGAGCATTATTTATCTTGGGTTGAGATTTTTTGTCCTATCTTTTGTCTTTCTTTGTATTGTGTTTTGGGACCCCATCAAAACCTATTTTTGCTTAATTCAAAAACTTATAGGTGGTCTACAATTAATTTCCTAATGTGGTTTAACAACATCACATAGATGTACCTCAAATAAAGAATCATCTAATTACAACTTAATGATAAAGAAATTCATCCAATAATGTACAACACCAAATTCTAACATGGAAATCCATCATAGAATAATCATAATTATATTTTTTTCATAAAGTTGTGATTGTGATTATCTTCTACTAGTCTTCACTACTTAAATTTGGCATGTAAACATGCTCCTTTTTTTCTAGATGAAAATTTGATTTGTTATTAGCTTGTAGGAAAATAGAAAAAAAACTATTTTTCACTCTTCAAACTTATTAAATGGCAATTCATAAACCATAATATAAACCTTAAAACTTATGAAAAACCATTGTACTAGCTTTTGGCAACCAGATTGTAATGTAGCTCTTATTTTTTGAGGAATCCGCCCAATTTAGACTCTTAAAGATGTGATATATTTTTTAATCGTCAAAAACTTTAAGACTTGTAAATATAATAAACTATAGACTAAAAATTCTAATGTCTACAATCTTGTTTTTTGGATCATATTGATAATAAATTGAGAATCCCCATTGATATGTATAATGTGGAATCTTGATCCATAATTGCTTAAGAGGCTGACTTTGGCAATATTTTTTTCTATATTATTGAATTAATAGTATTTATACTTTAGAAGATAATTGCTATTTGAAGTGTCAATGAATTTAAATTCAACCTATTGTAGTTGGTTCTCAAAATTCCATTGGTGTTTCTTCAAATGTTCACATTTTAAATCTAATTTCTATTTTCTATTAATTCTATATTACAACATCATTCATATTGCTAGACCCAATTGAGACTTGTAAGAGTTGAGCACCTTGGATGTTGTTTTGGAAAATTCATGTGATGTAATTTTTTTTTTATTCTCAAATATCATTTTGTTCATTTCCTTCTAAATGTATCATAACATGAAGAATAGAATTAGAGGGACAAGGGCTTGGAAATTGACCAATTTGTGTCATTTTTCTAATGTTAGTTATTTCTAACTTCAATCGGGATGTTGAGTTTGATGGTATAATTTGTGACTTGCCAAATGTCTATAATCAAAGGGCATTTAAGGAAATATCATATTCATTATTTTTATCCTAAGTTTGGTTGTCCTCAATTTTGACATCACAAAATTGAGGCAACCCTACACAATTTTCTCATGGATTCGTAGGTCCATCCTCTATGTTTCTACGCATTGATAAGGTGTCATGAAGGAAATTCATCATCCTTAAATTGTACTTTATGTAACGTTATCTATGTGTTCTTTTTTAAGGTTTCCATCAAATTAATCCCCCTAATGCTTGTTAGAATGAGTTTTTCTTCTCTAACTGCAAGCACTCGATTTTTGGAAATCCTCAAGTTTATTCTTATTTTTTACATTTCTTGTTAGTAGTTTTTAATCTTTTTTTTCCCTTAGGTTTATAGCCCTTAGAATTCCACTCGTTTCGAGCTAACTTAGGCCTCAAACGGGGTTGTCTAGCTCAAGTTATGAAGGAAAAGGTGGGGTTTTTTAAACCGACCGCACATTTTATTAAAAATCCTCCAAAGTGGGCTTTTTATTGTCAATTGCATGAAATATAATTATTTTTAACATCTAAAGTGGATTTTCACATCCATCTTTAAAATTCAACTCATTCTGAGTTGATTTGACCATAGTTGTTAATGATTTCATGAAAATTAGTTTTTTCTAGTCTATTTTCATGTTACTTTATTAAAACTATAGTTATATATTTAATTTAATTTAATTTAGTCACTTAAGTGCATAAAAGTGGGTTTTTTATCATTCATTGCATATCATCCACATGCAAGTCATTTTTCAAAACCCACTTTCAATAAATTTAAGTCCCATAGTCATAATAATGGACTTTTTATATGCAATAACATATATTTAAGTATAAAACACGTGTAAATGTAGTTGTTTAATACATTCACATATTATGTTTTATATTTAAGTGAAAATGTATCTTTTTCAAGCTCAATTGCATGTGCAATTGATATTAAAAATCTCGTGTGTATAACTTAAGTGAAAAAGTGGATTTTTCCAATCCGAATAAATGTCTTTTAAAATGTGTATTTGCACTCAAAAAGTGCGTATTTAATCACTTAAGTTGTATTTAATCATGTATTTAGTCATTTTTTTGTTATCTTTGCATATGCATTTGAAATGGTCAAATTTGTTGCTATTCTCTTGCATTTTGTTTCTCTTTTCTTCCCACTTGGATACTATTGCATATTGACTCTCCACAATAAGAGGATTAAGACTAGGATTGAAGTCTATATGAGCTATAGCAATATACTATTATCAACTTGAGAATCATACTAGACTTATTGTTGACAATGTAATCCTTACAAATCAGTCTCCATTAATAAAAAGCAATACACACTTACATTGGTTGAATTCTCCAATCCACCAAATTATCCAACTAAGAATATTAACAACATACCTATTTGTGAACCATATTCAATGCAAAAGTTTAAAACAATTAAAGAACTACACACAAGTAGAAAGAAGTCTTTGCAATTGAAGTTATCGAATTAGCCCCAAATCTCCAAGGAGCGTACTGGGGACATTACAGTGGTACCCTGTTCCAAAGCTCCCATTTTAGCACACACTGGAAGTATGCTGACAAAGGTTATGGAATTTGGCTTTACATCTGCCAATTGCATTTTCTTAAAAGTTTTAAAAGCCTTTTCAACAAATCCAGTTTGAATATATCTTGCAATCATGGCATTCCATGAGACCTCATTTCTTTGAGGCATTTTGTGAAATAGTTCACATGCCTTGTCTATGCTTCCACTTTTGGCGTACATGTCCACTAGGGTAGTTGCAACCACAACATTTGGAGAAAATCCTCTATCCTTCATGCTTTGATGGATATATATGCCCTGTTGTAGAGCTCCCATTTCAACACAAGCTATAATCATGTTGGCATATGTGAACTGATTGGGTTCAAAACCTATTTGTTGCATTTGGTGAAATAGTGTGACTGTCTCGTGAGGATACCCATGTCTTCGGTATGCAGAAATAGTCATATTCCATGAGACAATGTCTCATTCTTCGATTTGGTCAAACAATTTAAGTGCATCCACTAGGCTTCCGCACCTATCATACATGTTTATAAGCTTATTCTGAAACCTTGCAGAAAATGTAAATTGCCTGGGAACGATGAAAGAGTGAACGTTTTTTCTTTGTGAAAGGGCATTCTTGAGAAAACATAAATTATTTATGTTCATTGTTTTAATCATGTTTATCTGATTGTTCACTACATAGTTTCTCATTTTCTTGATGTTATCAATACATTGTTGATCTTCATTGGGTATGGTAATCACTATTTTTAAAATTTCAAATCTCTTTAAGGTATCTTCTTTGACATGCATCTTTGATATTACTGTTTTGATCTTTTGCTTCCTGTTCTTTTTCACTTCTTCACATTCCATCTCACTATCATTCCAATTCAAATTTTCATTGTATATTGTCTTCTCACTGCATTTCTTTTTCTGTCACCGAATTTTCATGATAGAGATGTACTATCCTCTTCTTCTCAAATTTTGTCTACCTATGTCATACAATAATAGTATTTTGATCTCCATAATAACACTGAGATCTCTCTTTTATCTTCTCTTCATCACTAGTTTACTATTTTACATCTTTGTACTTATTGTATTTTGACGCACATCATTGTTTTAAGCCTTTCACAGTGCCACTTCTATGAAAATATCAGACATCATTGTCCTTTGTTCTATTATTACTTATCATTGCCTCATTTTCACCATCTACTATCACATGCTTTGTGACTATCTCGGTTCTTGATAGCATTCTATCTCCTTGCTGCCATTAGATATTTGACATTGCTGCCCTTTAATACATATTAATGAAATTTTATTTTCATTGTCTATGATATGACATCAACCATTTTCCCAATTTACCTGGGGTCTTACAATAAGTAATAAAAAGGTAATGAAATACATGAAAAGAGACCTTTCACTTTTTCACGACCTTTTGAAACCTGGTCATTAAAGGAGCCTAGAATCTACTACTAAAAAAAGGAGAAAACTCATGGTGGTTTGAATGCTTATTAGTTTAGAAGCATAAAATTAAGGGTAATTGTAATATTTAAAATTTTAAAATTAGCCACATGATCAAAACCATAGGCAACATAGGATAAGGATGATCTTCTCTTGTGTGTTGTCCATCTTGCCACCAACTTTTGTTTCTAATCCATGGGGCCCTTTGTTTATGTTGGTGGTGTATTTGTCTTTGATCGATGTAAAATGGAATATATGTCTTTGACAATAGAGCCTCAAGAATTTAACCATGTTGAAGGTGCCTCATTTTATTGTTTGGCCAAGTGACTTCTATTGCTATGTTTAATTCATTATTAGATGATGGATCTATGTCCTACATTCCATATTTATTTTTATCCAAGTCCAGTTTTGTGGCACACATAAGGGTTGTTACTAGACAAGATTAATTGTTGTTTCATTAACATGGTTTCTATTTTATCTTGGAAATTCATTTGACTTAATATTTCTATTATCTCCCATTATTCTAACGACATATTCTCATCTTTGTAACCATTTTGTTTATATTAAGCCACTTTTTCAAGTAGCCATTAGAGCCATTTCATATGCACAGGTAATGAACACACATATTTGCATAAGCACTACTAGGAGCTTACCCTGCAACACATGTACTATTGTGAAATATCATCACAAGTCCACTTGTTACAGGGTGTAGCTCCCAGTAATGCTTGGTTGACAAATCTGCATGTTTTTCACATGTGCATATACCTTCTTTGATCGACTCTCATATGCACATGTTCTATTGTGAACATGCATATTTTCTATAGTCCTAATGATTTTTCTTATTTCTTGTCTTTTGTCCCTTTTTTATTTCCTATGTCTGTGCTTGGTGATAGCATTTTGAACATTGTTGACATACTTAAATGGAATACACAATACCAAATGATGAATGCTCAATTGTTGTAATGGAAAAGCATAGGAACCGTCCATTTCAAAAATTTGATTTCATATGATAAATGTCCCTTTGCGTTGAGAAAATTATAGTTGAGAAAATGGTTGTTCAGTGACGATTTGTATCTCTAGGTTGAAAACAAATCATCCTTCTTCCACCAACGAGTCATTCCATTCAAGAGAGACCATGTCTGACAATATAAATGCACAAAAAAATAGGGAGACAATTGCTAGACTATGGTCTAACTTTAAAAGAAAAGGTGATGGAAAATGTTATTGTCCTTACAAAATTTGTAAGGTCTTAAAGACTCAATGATATCTAATCAAAACAGTCGAGGAACATTGTAGGCAGCATGGTCACATTAAAGGCGGTAACGAATTTCATCCATTGGTATGTATTTTAATAATTTATAAAATACATAAGACATGATTTGATGATGACATCATGGTCATGGTTAATATAAGGTCATCATTTTGATATAGGTCAACCACCCTGGGTTTCATGTTATGGACCATGACAATCCAGAGAATGTGGATTTCCAAATGAGGGAACATGGAGGTGTGAATATAGAAGTAGAAGGTAATGATCCCATGGAAGAAGATCACGATGATCAAGATGATGATGATGACGTTGATGCAGACCTTGATGTACCTATACTTGAGAAGGCACATGAGCCCCTATACGAAGGCTCCCAAACAATTCTTCTTTTTGTTATATTGTTGTTGGTGAACTTGAAGGTTATGAATGATTTATCCAACATAGCAATGACATGTATGTTAAGGTATGTCATCTTTTTTCATTTTTTTAGTTGTAATTCCCTTACAATTAACAAAGGGTGAATCATGTAGCAATTAATATTCTTTATATTAACAAATTATATTTTTGGTCATAGGTTGATAGGTGAGTGTTTGTTACCACCATCAAACATTCTACCTCGCTCGTACCAAGAATTATCTACCATTATGAAAGATATTGGAATGGAGTATCAAACAATACATGAATGTCTAAATGATCATATTATATATCATAAACAACATGAATTTGCAACACAATGCCCTGATTTTCATATTAGTAGATATCGATCAGATAGAATAACAAAAAAGGTGTCTTGCAAGGTTCTTCGATTTATTCCCATTATTCCATGTCTGCAATGATTATTCAGGTGCAATAACTTGGCACAATTTATGGATTACCATGCATGCAATAGAAGTTGAGATGACATTATGCGAATGCCTTCGGATAGTTTGGCATTTAAGGAAATAGAGGAAAATTGGCCACACTTTAAAGAAGAACCTCGTAATCTCAAGCTCTCATTAGTAGCGGACGGTGTCAATCCGTTTGGAGAGATGAGATCTGTTTACTCGGTGTGGCTTGTTTTTGTTATCAACAATAACATTCCTCCTTGAATGTCCATAAAGAGGGAGCACATAATGTTGACAATGATTGTTCCAAGTATTTTTTCATTTAATAGTCATCTAAATTAATTTATTATAAATAATCCATCAAAATGGTCATAAAGAATTGATGCCTTTAAAATGTCCTAAGCTTCCAAGTACTTTAAAATTATTATTTTTTATATTGTAATATACATTTACCTAGTCATAACAAGTTTTGGATTGATGATCCCATGACATTTTTTGTAGGAAACGATTATTTTTATAAGACACTTTATGACCTTACATTGAAGATATTCGGGCCCACCATACGTACAAGGTGGAACATCATAAGTGAACTAATCCTATCCCACTATTTTTATTTCATATCATTAATTGGTACAGTATTTTTCCTTTCATTCAAGCCTTTTCTTTTACTATATTCAAGGTACACAACTTTAGTTAATTTTTCTATCTAACAATTTTGTGTTTTTTCTTAAAAGGTGGAACTTGCAAAACAAAAAATTAAACGATTAGCTCATTAAAGATTTAGAGCATGAGTTTGGTAGTAATATTTTTGAGGAGAAGAAAATTTTAGAAAAAGTTGCCAAACATCTTAAAACTATGAGGGACTCATATAGGAGTCTCGTCCAGAACCCAAAGTACGAGCATCCTCCCTTTATTCCAGTGAGGAATTGGAATGAGTTCATTTTGGATGCAAAGGAGAAAGAAGATGGTCAAAGATGAATTACACCAGCAAATGAGAGAAGAAGGTATGAAATAGTATTAACTAATAGTACAATGTAATAATGCACTAATTAGTGATCTTTATATCTATATCATCTAACATATTTCAAAATTTTCATAGGTTGCAGGACACATCAAAGGCAACAAAGGCCAGGCTGCAAAAGATTGGGTAGCACAAACTTGGCTCTAGTGGATATTCTAAAATTAAAGCATGAATTGTAAGTAGCAGTAAATGAATTCCAGAGAAAAATTATTTATAAAATGCAAATAATTTTGTTTAATCAAAAAATGCAGGGCTCAGAATTTAATTTAGCGGCCACGATAGAACACAAAAAAATTATCTTCAAGGAAAGCTATCAAGTTGTGGTTGAACGTAATGAACTACAATTGATTTAGAACCTAATTGAAGATCTATGATTAGAGATCACCGACTTGTTGATTATATATGACATATGATTAAATCAGTAATATGTTGTCATTGATGTCAACTAGTTTGACAGCACTTATTTTGTAAGTTACAATAACTAACCATCTATAGAAAATGAGTAAAAGAGATGAAGAATAGAAATATCTACATGAGGAAGATGTATATGATAGATGAGGATAAGGAATACATTGTGTAACTTGCTAATGAGTCTATGACCTTATGTTATTGACTTGATTATGTTTCATTCATCTATGATGAGGAAAAGAACTGAAAGACACAAGGCAGTGTGATCGGTTGATGAAGCATCACAGTATACACCAAGCAATGTAGTGTATACTAAGCACAGTATAAACTAAGTGTGTGTTCACCAACACATTTCTTTGTTAACCGAGTAGGAGAAAAAGAACTAAATGATTAGTTTAGCTGATAAGGATTGATGAGCTGTAAAGTACATCAAAATCAGTGATGGAGATAATGTTTTTTTATGAAGATCAATGGCTAGCATAATTCAAGGAAGATCTAAAGGATGAAATCAAAACATTTTACTGGCACATCAGCTGAGGAAGGTTTAAGCATCAAAATGGATGAAGGAGAATAAGCGGCAAAATCTTATGGAGGAGAATAAAATGGTTTACTTATCTATTTAAGAGACTAGAGTTTCATGATGAAACTTATGCAGAAGGAGACCGCAGAACTATCGCATGAACAAGCTTCATGTATGCCTGATCAAACTGGTTAAGGAGAACCAAACTACAGAGATTACCAAGCATCAGAAAGCTATTACTGAGCAATAGTAAGTCATTGATTATTGTGATATAGAATTGATATACTGATCAGAGGATTTGAATGAGCTTAAAATAGATCTGATAATCTGCAACTGAAGTTGTATTGTAATCAAATCAACTGTTGTTACATTTTAACCATTGTAAATAGAGAAATCTCTTAACAGAGTGGACTTGAAAGTCTTTTATGTTTCATTCATAGAATGAACATTGTTATCCTGTCAACCCCATAGTGAATGTTGGTTGGACGATAATGGTTGGTCTAAAATTCTCTAACAAGGTCACACCTAACAATGTGTTTGTAACCTTTAACGGGGTTGGGTCTTCACCAACCTCACTTTAGAAGAGTGAACATTTTTGGGTTGTCGGTCCCAGGTGGTTTTTCCCTTCACAAGGTTTCCACGTTAAATCTTTTGTGTTATGTGTTCATTGTGGTGATTGTTTGTTATCATACTTTACATATTACATGTTGGATTTGGTCGGTAATCATTAGTTGTTATTGACTGGTAATCAGTAAATGCACAGACAGTATAATATTTTATGTTACCAAGCTGCAAAAGTTTAAGAAAATTGTTTTGGACTATACATTTTGATTTGGGACTGTGGATAACTGATTCACCCCCCTCTTAGTTATTCTAACAATTGGTATCAGAGCGTTGGTTTCTTGGAACAAAATTTTAAGGACTTCAGCACAAAGGTCTCAAAATGTTTACGAGGGAAGTGCCAAAGCTAAACAAAGATAACTTCACAATATGGAAAAGTCGAATGAAGCTGCATATATCTAGGATTGGGAATTATGCCCTAGATCTGATGGAGAATGGATACCTTGCACCACCCAATGGCCCCTTGACCCTTGATCAACTAAGGGACAGGCATGAACATAATGTTACTATGATGGAGATTGTTGATGCATGTTTAGATGTCAAATTTGAAGACATCAAGGACTGTACTACTTCTAAGCAGATGTGGGATAAACTAGCTCAAGTTTATAGTGGTGATGTGAATGTCAAGAGAGAAAGAGCTGAAATCTTAAGAGGAAGATTCAATGACAAGAAGATGAAAGAAGGTGAAAACATTGTGCAATACACAAACAAAATAAAAGAGGTAGTTCATGCTATTAGAGCATCAGATGGAGTGATTGATGAAGACACTATGGCAAGAAAACTTCTAAGGACCTTATTGCCTATCTATGCCATTAGAATATCTGCAATTCATGAAAATAGGTCAGCACCTAACAGCACACTCACTCTTGATAATTTGATTGGAAAGCTTACAACATTTGAACTAAAAAATTATGATAATAGTGTTGTACCATCTGTTGAATCCTCTTTTATGACTTCTCTAAAGATTGGTAAGTCTAGAAATAAGAATGATGATAGTGATAGAAATATTGATGATGAGCTTGATGAACTTGAAGCTCATATGGCCAGAAGGTTACCTAAAGGTAAAGGAAGGTATAGAGGTAAATTACCTTTAGCATGCTTTAACTGTAAAGAAGTTGGCCACATTGCTACTAGATGTCCACACAAGAAAGATGATGATAGAACCAAAGACCAATCTAAAGGAAGCTATGGGAGAAGAAAAAACAAAGGCTACCAACATTACAATAGAGACAACTAAGACAATAATGACAAAGGTAAGAAGGTATGCTACATTGCTGAGGAAGAAGATATCACCGATACGGACACTGATGATGATGTGGAGGTTGTATTTGTGGCAATGAAGGATGATTCTGAAGAAGATGAAAGGTATGTAGAGACAGCACTTATCTCTAAGATTAATAAGAATGATACATGGATTATAGATAGTGGTTGTACACATCACATGACTAGTGATGAAGAAAAATTTGATTATCTTGATGAATACAATGCAGGATTTGTAAGAATGGGAAATGATGCACCCTGTATGGTAAGAGGTAAAGGATCCCTGATGATAAATGATAGATTAAAATGTGAAAATTCTTATTGGGTAAAAGGATTGAACTATAATTTGCTAAGTGTGGCACAACTGAACAATTCAAGCCACCGAGTTGTTTTTGAGAGAAAAAAGGTGAAAATATTTGATGATGGAGGAAGACTTGTTGGAACTGGTACACAATCTAGAGGTAATCTATTTTATCTTGATAATGATCAGTCTTCTTGTTTAATAATGAAAGATGAAGATGCATGGTTGTGGCATAAAAGGTTATGTCATGTGAATTTTGATAACATGATTAAGATCAGTAAAAGGAAAAGAGTTAGAGGTCTGCCTAACTTATCTAAGTTGGATCATGTTATGTGTCATGAATGTTAGAAAGGTAAAATGACTAAATCTAGTTTCAAAAGCAAAGATTATTCAACAAAGGAGATACTTGAGTTAGTGCATACCGACCTATGTCATCCTATGAGAACTCAAAGTTATTATGGAGACAGATATTTTATTCTTTTTGTTGATGATTATACTAGGTTGATGACTGTCATGTTCTTGAAAGAAAAATCTGAGGCATTCAAGATGTTTAAGTGGTATAAAGAAAAAGTAAAAAAAGAGACTGGTAAAGATTTGAAATGCTTAAGATCTGATAGAGGAGGTGAATTTATCTCTGATGAATTTACTAATTTTTTTAATGAGCATGGTATTAAAAGATAGGTCTCTACACTGAGGACACCACAATAGAATGGCATTGCTGAAAGGAGGAATAAATCAATTGTTGACTACACAAGGACATTAATGATAGAAAAGAATGTTGCCCAGACATACTGGAGGGAAGTTGTTAGCACTTTAGTTTATGTGCTAAACTGAGTACAACTGAAGAAGGACACTAATAAGACACCCTATGAGTTATGGTTTGGACACAAACCCACTGTAAGTTATTTCAGAATTCTTGGTAGCAAATGTTTTATTCTGAAAGATGAAAGAAATGGAAAGTTTGACTCAAAAGGTGATGAAGGGATATTTCTAGGATATTCCAGTAAAAGTAAAGCATACAAGTGTATGAACAGAGTAACTAATAAAATGATTGAAAGTACTAATGTTTGATTTGATGAGTTTGATGATAAGAACATGGAGGAAAGCAGAAAGGAACCAAAAGACTACAATAGATTCACTTACATTGAACAACCTGAGTATCTACCAAAGCTGTAGATAGTGACAACCGGTCAGCAAGAAAACAACACCAAAGAACAGGAAAGAGAAACTAATGAGCAGGAAGGACCTACCGAGAAAGCAAATGAACCTGCACAGGATGAACAAGAAAGAAGAAATTGGATACTACCAAGTTTTGTCAAAAGACACCATCCTGAGACACAAATCATTGGAGACAAACAAGCTGGCATGAAAATAAGGAGTAAAGCAAGACAAGGTACATGTCTAGTTTGTGATTATGAACCAAAGATTGTAAAAGTTGCATTAGAAAATGATGAATGGGTTAATGAAATGAAAGAGGAAATAGAACAAATAGAGAAGAACAAAACCTGGACCTTAGTATCCAGACCTAAAATTAAGAATGTTATCGATACTAAGTGGATATTCATAAATAAGAAAAATGCGAATGGAGAGGTAACAAGGAATAAAACTAGATTGGTATGCAAAGGATATGCACAGGAGGAAGGAATTGACTATGGTGAAACATTTGCACATGTTGCTAGATTAGGAGTCAGAATGTTACTTGCATATGTTGCACACAAAAAGTTCAAAGTTTACCAAATGGATGTCAAGTCAGCATTTTTGAATGGAATACTTGAAGAAGAAGTCTACATAGAGCAACATGAGGGATCGTTGATCCAGAAAACAAAGATATGGTATGTAGATTACATAAAGCTTCATATGGTTTGAAGCAAGCACCGAGAGCCTGGTATGAGAGGCTGCATACTTATTTGTTAAGTATTGGATTTGATAGAACAAGTGAGAACAATAATTTGTATATGAAAGGAGATACTGATGATACTATTCTTATTGCTGAAATATTTGTGGATGACATTATATTTGGAGGACAAGATCAAATATGTAAGTCATTTGCTGATGAAATGAGAAGTGAATTTGAAATGTCTATGTTCGGAGAGATTAAGTTCTTTCTTGGACTACAAGTGATTTAGTAGAATGATGGTATATTCATCACACAATCTAAATATTTCAAGGAAGTATTGAAGACATTTGGCATGGAAGATGCTAAACCTGTGGGAACACCGATGATTATTGGATGTAAACTGACTAAGGAAGATGAAACTATAGAAGTGAACCAGACACTGTATCGATCTATGATTGGTAAGTTAATGTATGTAATGCATAGTAGACTAGACATAGCACATGTTGTGGGAATTGTTGCAAGATTTTTTGCAAACCCTAGAGAGTCACACATGGTTGCTACAAAGAGAATCCTAAGATACTTGAAGAAAATAGAAGATTGTGGATTATGGTATCCTAAGGAAGGAAAATTTGAACTTAGAGTCTATACCGATGCTGATTGGGCTAGAAATGTGGATGACAAAAAAAGTACCACTGGAGGAGCATTTATCTTTGGTGAAAGACTTGTTACATGGACAAGTAAGAAGTAGGCTTGCATTTCTCAGTCTACAGTTGAAGCAAAGTATGTTGTTGCTGCTACAAATTGTTCAAATATTGCATATATTAAGCAAGTATTGGAAGGCATGAATGAGATAATCACTGAGTCAGTGATTATATACTGTGATAACACAAGTGCAATAAACATTTCAAAGAATCCAGTGATGCACTCTAAAACAAAGCATATATCTATTAAGTATCACTACTTAAAAGAACAAGTATAGGAGAAGAAAGTTAAGCTAGAGTTTGTTACATCAAAAGAACAATTTGCAGACATATTTACAAAGCCTCTACCAAAGGATACATTTGAATACTTGAGGACTAGACTTGGGGTCCGTCCCTTATCTATCGGTCACTAATGTGATCTGGATGTTGCATCAGCCTAATCTTATCAGAAGATCATACATGTTGATGCAGCATACTTCACACTTTGGATCATGTCTAAGGTTGTGAAAATTTTGGAGAACTAGAACAGGTTAGCATATCAATATACAGAGATACAGAGAATGCACCGAACAACAGAGAGTTATATGGCTACTACAGAGCTGCATGTTTATTTGTTTCTTTGGCATTGTTGTCAAAGGGAGAGATAAACAATATGAAACAATATGCACTGATGAGAATACTGAAACATCTATCTAAGGGAGAGACAAACTAAAAGAAAGGGAGAGCATTGAAGATCAATTACTGAGAATAGAAGAAGGAATCTGAGAGCTGAAAAGATCATACTTGCATAATGTCAAAGCTACATTGGTAATGATGTTGAGTAACATAGTGATTAAACATATTAAGCTAGGGAGAGCTTGTACAGCATTTGTTCATAGAGTTGTAGAATACATGTTTGGTATGTGTACGGTATATTTCATATTACTTGAGTTGTCATCAATGCCAAAGGGAGAGATTGATGAACTACAACTGATTTAGAACCTAATTGAAGATATGTGATTAGAGATCACCAACTTGTTGATTAGATATGACATATGATTAAATCAGTAATATATTTTCATTGATTTCAACTAGTTTGATAGCACTTATTTTGTAAGTCACAATAACTAAACATCTGTAGAAAAGGAGTAAAAGAGATGAAGAACAGAAATATCTACATGAGGAAGATGTATATGATAGATGAGGATATGGAATACATTGTGTAACTTGCTGATGAGTCTATGACCTTATTTTATTGACTTGATTATGTTTCATTCATCTATGATAAGGAAAAGAATTGAAAGACACAAGGCAGTGTGGTCGGTTGATGAAGCATCATAGTATACACCGAGCAGTGTAGTGTATACCGAGCACAATATAAACCAAGTGTGTGTTCACTGACACATTTCTTTGTTAACCGAGCAGGAGAAAAGGAACTAAATGATTAGTTTAGCCGATAAGGATTGATGAGTTGTAAAGTACATCGAAATCAGTGATGGAGATAATGTTTGTTATGAAGATCAATGACTAGCATAATTCAAGGAAGATCTAAAGGATGAAATCAAAATGTTTTACTGGCACATCAGCTGAGGAAGGTTTAAGCGGCAAAATGGAAGAAGGAGAATAAGCGACAAAATCTTATGGAGGAGAATAAAATGGTTTACTTGTCTATTTAAGAGACTAGAGTTTTGTGATGAAACTTATGTCGGAAGGAGACTGCAGAACTATCGCATGAACAAGCTTCATGTATACCTGATCAAATTGGTTAAGGAGAAACAAACTACAAAGATTATCGAGCGTCAGAAAGCTATTACCAAGCGACAGTAAGTCATTGATTATTGTGATACAGAATTGATATATTGATCAGAGGATTTGAATGAGCTTAAAATAGATCTGATAATCTACAACTGAAGTTGTATTGTAATCATATCAACTGTTGTTACATTTTAACCATTGTAAATAGAGAAATCTCTTAACAGAGTGGACTTGAAAGTCTTTTATGTTTCATTCATAGAATGAACATTGTTATCCTATCAACCCCATAGTGAATGATGGTTGGACGATAACGGTTGGTCTAAAATCCTCTAACAAGATCACACCTAATAGTGTGTTTGTAACCTTTAACAGGGTTGGGTCTTCACCAACATCACTTCAAAAGAGTGAACATTTTTGGGTTGCCGGTCCCAAGTGGTTTTTCCCTTCACAGGGTTTCCACATTAAATCTTTTGTGTTATGTGTTCATTGTGGTGATTGTTTGTTATCATACTTTACATATTACATGTTGGATTTGGTCGATAATCATTAGTTGTTATTGATTGATAATTGGTAAATGCACAAACAATATAGTATTTTATGTTACCGAGTTGCAGAAGTTTAAGAAAATTGTTTTGGATTATACATTTTGATTTGGGACTATGGATAATTGATTCACCCCCCTCTCAGTTATTCTAATAGAACATCTATGCCAAGCTTCCACTGGCCCAACCCACACTAATACATTTGGGGTGAAATTGCGACGGCCATTTGCGACGGCAGGCAAATGTCATGTGGTTTTGCTCTTTTTTTTTCAAATATAGCCCGACACCGTCGCAATTTGCGACGACAATACATTTGTCACTGTCGCAATTGCGACGTTGTCGAGATATAAGCGCAAAATTTAAAAGGAACGTTGTCATGTGTGTTTTCAACAGCGCCGTAACCCTCCGCGAAATCACATCAGGATATAACGGCAAACAAAATAAGAACGTTGTCATTTGTGTTTTCAACAGCGCTGTAACCCTCCGCGAAATCACATCGGGATATAAGGGCAAAAAAAACAAGAACGTTGTCATTTGTGTTTTCAACAGCGCCGTAACCCTCCACGAAATCACAGCTACAATTTCTGAGTACGTTGGGTTTATTTTTCTTTTGTCATTATTATGTAATCTGGTATTCAGCTGTTAGAGAGCTAAAATACCCAGAAATGAGGACATATCTATGTTGAATTTATTGTTAGCGGCTTTGGTTATTTAGAAGTTTAATTTTATTTGTTCATCTTTCAAGCACAAACGTTTTGTGGACCGTAACGTCTTCATTGTTTCGGGTATGCAGTGAAACAGCCCTAACTTGCAATTGCGATGTTGTTGGGATATAAGGGCAAAAAAAAAAAGGAACGTTGTCATTTGTGTTTTCAACAGCACCGTAACCCTCCGCGAAATCACATCGGGATATAAGGGCAAAAAAAACAAGAACGTTGTCATTTGTGTTTTCAACAGCGCCGAGAGAGATTCCCTCCGCGAAATCACAGCTACAATTTCTGAGTACGTTGGGTTTATTTTTCTTTTGTCATTATTATGTAATCTTGTATTCAGCTGTTAGAGAGCTAAAATACCCAGAAATGAGGACATATCTGTGTTGAATTTATTGTTAGCGGCTTTGGTTATTTAGAAGTTTAATTTTATTTGTTCATCTTTCAAGCACAAACATTTTGTGGACTGTAATGTCTTCATTGTTTCGGGTATGCAATGAAACAGCCCTAACTTGCGACTACCTTCACGGTACTTGTGTACATTATCATGTTGTCTTTACAGTGACTGTCCTCATTCAAGTGGCAATTACACAAGGGACAGTCACTGTGAGATGTCCTCATTTGTGACAAGGACAGTCACACTTAGGACATCTCATAGTGATATTCCCTTGTGTAATTTCCACTTGAATGTATTGCTATTGAACCACATTAATGCTTTTCTTCTTCAACAAATGAGGACAGTCACTGTAAAGACAACATGATAATGTACACAATTACCAAAAAATGATCTTGTTAATTGATGTAACACTTTGTCTTGCTCACTCCCTATCCTTCACTAGGGTCTCTTTAGGCCAATGTTTTGACTTGATAGGGTACTTAACTATCCCTACACTCTTTAGGTATCTCTACCCAAGATCCCACTCCTTCAACTAGTGCACACCAACAAGAAATACAACGAACTCTGCTCAATACCAATCTAGCTACTAGGACACTCCTAGTCTTGTCTTCACAAATTGAAACACATTCAACTAGAACTTTACTCCATGGAGAGGCTGGCCACTAGGACCTCTATTGGTTTCAATATTACTCCTTCACCTATACTTTTCATCAGTACTTCAATCCGGTTCATCAAACCATGCATGCCAATTGCACCCAAAAATAGGCTGCTAGCAATTAGGCCTTTGTCAAGCCTTTTTGTTTATATTAAGCCACCTAAAGGGCTTAGGATTCAGATGCCCTTTATTGAGAACTCCAAGATATCTAAGGTCTTCTCCTCCTAGATTTTTTGTACACCAACTGCTACAGCCATGCCTGAAAATAAGTATTTTGACACAACTTGGACAGTCTGACTAAGAGTTTGTTTTCTTAGCAGCCAAAGAAACTCACCCAATCTTCTAATTTGACTTGGGGCTTCTTTAGATGTGTGTCTACCTCTCCATGAGATTTTAGTTGAAGCAACCAATGCATTCAACTTGTTGTAATCTTCTTGTAATGATTTGTCATCCCTAACTGTGCTCAACTGACTCACCTAGGACATCATTGCAAACATAGAAAATGAGCTTCCCAGGGCCCCTCCTTCCAAACATATAGTACATGGAGTCTCCTCACCCATTCCAAGAGCCCGTACAAAATTGACAATGGAATGATGAGCTAAGACTCCATTTGTTCAACCTGCCTGGTTCAAACCAATGATAGGGTACTTAACAAAAGAATTAACAAACTAGTTGGAATGCTTCAAAACTCAAAAAAAACACAACACAGAATAAAAAAACAACTTGTACTAACTTTTCCAATAGACACTGCGAGCTATCTAATCCATTAATCAACTGAAAACAAAGAAACAAAAAAACTCAAGAATTCACTAAAACCGTGTTACTCTACAAATCTTCTTAATTCCAAATGTTTTTCCCCCCAACCTTTTGCACAGATCAATGGAGGCCTCTTATAGTTGATCTGATGCCTAATTCAATGGTTTCATATAGTTACATAACCATCTTACTCAAAAATGCTCCCTTGCACAAATGTTGTCAATGTTGTGAATGACAACATTGACAACTTGTTACAACCTTTGGGATTTTGGTTCAAAACTTATTGTTCAAACACCATAAGACCCTAACCATGACTTAGTTAGGCTATTTAGACCTCACATAGGCCACTTCTACACTTCTTTGCCCAATTTGACCCCTAAATGCTTCATTCCCACTTTTGCCACAATATTGGTAACTTGGGTACAAATTGGCACTTGCCTTCACAAAGGTCACACATGAGGACATCTCACAGTGATCGATTGTCCCTTGTGTAATTGCCACTTGAATGTATTGCTATTGAACCACATTAATGCTTTTCTTCTTCAACAAATGAGGACAGTCACTCTAAAGACAACATGATAATGTACACTCACTATAAGGACAGTCACAAATGAGAACATCTCACAGTGACTGTCCCTTGTGTAATTGCCGCTTGAATGTATTGCTATTGAACCACATTAATGCTTTTCTTCTTCAACAAATGAGGACAGTCACTCTAAAGACAACATGATAATGTACACTCACTGTAAGGATAGTCACAAATGAGGACATCTCACAGTGACTGTCCCTTGTGTAATTGCTGCTTGAATTACACAAGGGACAGTCATTGTGAGATGTCCTCATTTGTGACAAGGACAGTCACACATGAGGACATCTCACAGTGATTGTCCCTTGTGTAATTGCCACTTGAATGTATTGCTATTGAACCACATTAATGCTTTTCTTCTTCAACAAATGAGGACAGTCACTCTAAAGACAACATGATAATGTACACTCACTGTAAGGACAGTCACAAATGAGGACATCTCACAGTGACTGTCCCTTGTGTAATTTCCGCTTGAATTACATAAGGGATAGTCATTGTGAGATTTCCTCATTTGTGACAAGGATAGTCACACATGAGGACATCTCACAGTGATTGTCCCTTGTGTAATTGTCACTTGAATGTATTGCTATTGAACCACATTAATGCTTTTCTTCTTCAACAAATGAGGACAGTCACTCTAAAGACAACATGATAATGTACACTCACTGTAAGGACAGTCACAAATGAGGACATGTCACAGTGACTGTCCCTTGTGTAATTGCCGCTTGAATTACACAAGGGACAGTCATTGTGAGATGTCCTCATTTGTGACAAGGACAGTCACACATGAGGACATCTCACAGTGATTGTCTGTAATGTCCCCTTTTTGGCTAACTTGGAAAACAGGAACAATTACTCCACTTCTCAGACTTACTCTATCAGATACTTACAATTAAACTAAGTAATGGAGGTTACTTAAGATATCAACCGCTATTTCAGATTCAATCACAATATGTGTGCAAGATGATATTGATACCAATATGTTTAATAGCACTGTCGGATATAATGATATGAAATATGCTATGAATATGATGTTTCCTATCACTTATAGTGATAGTATAATGATGGTATGTCTGATATAAACAATATCGATATACAATCAATAAGTATTGCTTACAGCAATGTATTTGCTGTGTCTGATATGATGATGTAATTATGCAAATGTGTAATATCGCTATGAGTGATATGTTGCTATTTCAGATTCTAAATTATATGCTTGCAACTTCAAATATTGATGCTGTTTCTGACTATCCTTTCTATCTGTGCAATCATGGTGTTGTCTCTGATCTGCAATGATAAACTTGAAACCAAACTGCCAAAGGCAGATGCTCTATTGAGTATATCCAAATATGGATAAGTAAATAAAGTTCTAATGATGCCTTGAGTGACTGACGAGAATGCATTCTTATATTGTCTTTAACAAATGAAGAGATGCTATGAATGAGACGTGTCTTGTTTCTTCCTCCATGTCCCTTTGTTAAGCACACCTTTCCATAATCCGACAGTTCACATAATATTATTTCATTATTTTCTGATCATAGATAACTCCCAGATTGACTCAATATCAAATCTTTTTATGAAGGTAATCTTCCCTAATTGGTAGTGCAACCAGTAGTTAACATCCATTGTGTTTGTATTAGTTTGGTCTAACTATTATTAGTATTTAGTCAATCGATATTAACTCTTGCCTTATCCCATATTGTTATGATGATATCCAATCTTTCTACTCTGATATAAGTCGATATCATTTTCTGATAATTGTCCATTTATTGGTTGATTGCTGGTAATGGAGTTTGATCTTCAAATTGACTTCCATTCCTGTTAATACTTAAGGATACATTGTACTTATTATCCATGACTGATGCCTCATTCATCAATAGCTTGTGATATAATCACTGATGCTTTTGTGTTTCTACAAGATGTGGTTTATCTCAGACAATCGATAATCTTTCAATCCTTTAGTCGATATCCTCCTATGTGGTGTCTATTGATATAGATAGTAGAATTCAATCTAGTTTATGTTATTGTCATGATAACATAGGAAGTGATGGTGCATATTTGCTAGCGGGTCTTCATGTTTGATATTGCTTTATCGGATATGTCATTGTCTAAACTTGTGCAATTAATGATTATTTATAATATATGAATGGTTATCCTTCTTGCTTATCAATACATCTTCTGAAACACATAGCGACCTATCCCTTATTCATATCATGTTGATCTTGACTTCATAGTATTTGGTTCATTAATCATCCTCTCATGGTATCGATGTGTAATGACTAGTGATTGTTGTATCACTTCTTCGTTCCTCATCGTGATAGATAATGCAGATGTTTAATGTAGATGTATATCGATTACAGATATTCGATATTGCTTTAAACGTTATTATTATTATTATTATTATTAATGTTATTGTTATTATTAAATATTATAATTAATGATGTTAGTAATATTAATAATATTATAATAAATATTATTATAGTGATAACATATTGTTTTATATTGAGAGGTTTATTAATATTATTTATATATTAAAATTATTATATCAATAATTGATTTAATATTATTACTTAATATATTATTATAATATAATATATATAATTTATTAATAATTATTTATTATTAATTTATATTATAATTATAATCATAATTATATTATTTATTAATATTTTAATATTATTTAATTAACATATTACTTATTATGCTAACTATATATTATTATTATCTTTTGATAATAATTATATATTATTGTTATATACCGTTAATAATAGATTATTATATATCATCTAATCATTTTATTATTATACTAAGTTCAATATGTCACGGCTCATGACATTGTCCCTTGTGTAATTGCCACTTGAATGTATTGCTATTGAACCACATTAATGCTTTTCTTCTTCAACAAATGAGGACAGTCACTCTAAAGACAACATGATAATGTACACTCATTGTAAGGACAGTCACAAATGAGGACATCTCACAGTGACTGTCCCTTGTGTAATTGCCACTTGAATTACACAAGGGACAGTCATTGTGAGATGTCCTCATTTGTGACAAGGACAGTCACACATGAGGACATCTCACAGTGATTGTCCCTTGTGTAATTGCCACTTGAATGTATTGCTATTCAACCACATTAATGCTTTTCTTCTTCAACAAATGAGGACAGTCACTCTAAAGACACCATGATAATGTACACTCACTGTAAGGACAGTCACAAATGAGGACATCTCATAGTGACTGTCCCTTGTGTAATTGCCACTTGAATGTATTGCTATTCAGCCACATTAATGCTTTTCTTCTTCAACAAATGAGGATAGTCACTCTAAGGACAACATGATAATGTACACTCACTGTAAGTGTACATTATCATGTTGTATTACAAATGGACCTTATGTTGGTCGGGATATAAGTGCAAAAAAAAAAAGGAACGTTGTCATTTGTGTTTTCAACAGCGCCGAGAGAGATTCCCTCCGCGAAATCAAGCGGGTTATCATTTGTGTTTTGAACAAAGCGGGTTGTCATTTGTGTTTTGAACAGCACCGAGAGAGATTCCCTCCGCGAAATCAAGCGGGTTGTCATTTGTGTTTTCAACAGCGCCGAGAGAGATTCCCTCCGCAAAATCACAGCTACAATTTTTGAGTACGTTGGGTTTATTTTTCTTTTGTCATTATTATTTAATCTAGTATTCAACTGTTAGAGAGCTAAAATACCCAGAAATGAGGACATATCTATGTTGAATTTATTGTTAGCGGCTTTGGTTATTTAGAATGCTTCCCCACAATACTTAATTACACAAGGGACAGTCACTGTGAGATGTCCTCATTTGTGACAAGGACAGTCACACATGAGGACATCTCACAGTGACTGTCCCTTGTGTAATTGCCACTTGAATGTATTGCTATTCAACCACATTTATGGGCCCGTTTGGACCATGACACACAGTAGCATCTACAGAGAAGAATATCCCAGGTGTAACAAGTTGTAAGAATATACCAACAGTTCTAAGAAGTTCCCTAGCACGTAGTAGCATCTACAGAGAAGAATATACAACATGAGGGCAGCCACTGTAAAGACAACATGATAATGTACACTCATTGTATGTGTACATTATCATGTTGTCTTTACAGTGACTGACCTCATTCAAGTGGCAATTACACAAGGGACAGTCACTGTGAGATGTCCTCATTTGTGACAAGGACAGTCACACATGAGGATATCTCACAGTGACTGTCCCTTGTGTAAGCCACTTGAATGTATTGCTATTCAACCACATTTATGGGCCCATTTGGACCACGGCACACAGTAGCATCTACAGAGAAGAATATCCCAGGTGTAACAAGTTGTAAGAATATACCAACAGTTCTAAGAAGTTCCCTAGCACATAGTAGCATCTTCTAATTGTCTATACCACTTCACAAGGTATTGTTTGCACACATTGTTTTTGGTTCTTTTGATGACCCTTGTTTTGAAATTGCTATTAGGCCTTGTAGCTTATATGTTTTGATTGCTGGAGAGCTTCTAAAGCTAAGCAAGAAGACCATTGCACGAGTTATAGCCGCGCGCTCAGGTTTGAAAATTGTATATTTTTTAATCTAATGTATATTTTAATCCTTTTGCCATGTCATGTAATATGTCTTGCCTTGTAGCTTATATGTTTTGAAATTGCTGTTAGGCCTTGTAGCTTATATGTTTTGATTGCTAGAGAGCTTCTAGAGCTAAGCAAGAAGGCCTTGTAGCTTATATGTTTTGTGTACTTTTGACAATTTTGCTTAGTCACTGAAAGTTGTAGACCGAAGTTTTCATAGCCCAATTTTTGCTTCCTGCGAAGAACGATCATGTCAGATAATATAAGTGAAAAACAAAATAGGGAGACAATCGCTAGATTGTGGTCTAACTTGAAAAGAAAAGGTGATGGAAAATGTTATTGTCCCTGCAAAATTTGTAAGGGCTTAAACCGTAGAAGATTGCTAATCAAAACAGTTAAGAGACATTGTAGGGAGAATGGTCACATTGAAGGGGGGCATGACTATCATCCACTGGTAAGTTGTTCATTATATCATTTTAACAATTTATATACATATGAAATCACTTGATGATGAGTTGAAGATCATGGTTTATTTATGTTAATCAATTTTATATAGGTTGATCTCCCCAGGGAAGTACATGATATGGAGGAACATGGGGGTGCGAATATCCAAGGTGAAGATAATGATCCCATGGAAGATGACGATCATGCACCAGAAAACACAATTGAAGATGATGGTATAAATACATTGATCCATGACACATTTAGTCCAAGCAGATCTGATCATGATGATGATGATAGCCTTGATGTACCTCTACTTGAGAAGGCATACGAGCCCCTATACAAAGACTCCCAAACAACTCTTCTCTCTGCTGTATTGTTGTTGTTGAACTTGAAGGTTATGAATGGTTTATCCAACATAACAATGTCACGTATGTTAAGGTATGTCATATATGTCTTTATAGTTAACAAAGGGTGAATAATGTACCACTAATATTGTTTATATTAACAACTTATATTTTTTGCTGTAGATTGATAGGCGAGTTTTTGTTACCACCATCAAATATTCTACCTCGCTCATATCGAGAATTATCTGCTATTATGAAAGATATTGGAATGGAGTATCAAGCAATACATGCTTGTCCCAATGATCATATTATATATTATAAAGAACATGAATTTGCAACACAATGCCCTGTATGTCATACGAGTAGATATCGAACAGATCGAATAACAAAAAAGGTGCCTCACAAGGTTCTTCGTTACATCCCCATTATTCCACGGATGCGACAATTATTCAGGTGTACTAGCTTGGCACAATTTATGGATTACCATGCACGCAATAGAAGTCGAGATGACATTATTCGAATCCCTGCGGATGGTTCGGCATTTATGCACATAGAGGAAAAGTGGCAACACTTCAAAGAAGAACCTCGTAATCTCAGGCTTTCATTGGCAGCGGATGGTGTCAATCCATTTGGAGAGATGAGATATGTTTGCTCGGTGTGGCCTGTTTTTGTTATCAACAATAACATTCCTCCGTGGATGTCAATAAAGAGGGAGCACATTATGTTGGCAATGATTGTTCCAGGTATTTTATCATTTGATAGTTATTAATTTACATGTACTTACAAATCTTACAGTAAAATGGTCACAATAATTATGTAATGTTACTGTTCATTCAAGTAGGTAAATATCAAGTTAAAGATATGAATGTATATATTGAGCCTCTTATTGACGAGTTGGTGGAGTTATGGAACGGTGTCACTATGTATGACATGTCTAGACCAATAGGACAAAGACAATTTCAATTCCATGCAATACTTGTATGGACAATACATGATGCCCCAGGGCTAACACATTTTTGTGGTATGTTATAGTGAATTCAAGTTGCGCATGATAATTCTAATTATAAAAATCAACATATTTAATAATCCAATTATATCATTATCTTGTAGGTCTTCAAACAAAGGGAAAATTTGCATGTCCAGTTTGTGGTCCAAAGATGAAATCTCGTCATTCAAAAATTTTAGGAAAGCATGTGTTTGATGAGTACAGACACTTCCTCCACAGGAATCATAAGTATCGAAGTATGGAAAAACATCTTTTCAATGGGAAAGAAGAGACTACATCAAAGCCACGAAGAATGACACCTCGCCTATGGAAGTTGGAATATAATAGAATTAATCGTCAAGGTAATGTCGTTCCACTTAATGGTTTATGTTTGTAATTTATATATTTCTATTGTGATTTTTGTTTACTAATTATGTAATTGATGATCGTGAAGGTCGTCAAGGCACTACTGACAACCTTCCAAAGGGACTAAAAAGCTATCCCAGACAATTTAGTAGGTTGCCCTACTACGAGGACCTACAAATTGTGCATTTGTTTGATCTTATGCATGTTGGAAAGAATATAACAGAGACATTGTGGAAAATACTGGATGGAAGGCGTGACAAAGAAAAAATTGTCAAAATTTGTAATGACATTCATGAATCCAATCATGCACTGAAGAATTTCATTCACTCAAATAGCAATAGAGATCAGATTAATATAAGTGCCCTTCCTTGGTTATTAACGGAGCAGCAAAGTGATGCCATAAAAGAAGTCATACGAAAAATTCGATTTCCCACAGGATTTGCTGGGAACATAAGCAATCTCATATCAAAGAAAAGTGAATTTGGGCCAGGGCTCAAAACGCATGATTGGCATACTTTCATCAAGGTAATTTATGTTCTTCTGTATTTACAATATATTCATAAACTACGTGTACTATTCATTATGTTATGTTAGAAAATAATGAAATGATTGGTTTATAATTACTGCAGTACGTGCTACCTCTATCTCTCCCAGAGCACTTCAACAATAACATCAAAAAAGTGATATATGATCTTGGAAAATACATGAGGTAAGCAGTAATATCTATTCAATTTGTTGTATATATTTATTATATTCGCGATTTGTTTTTCTTGCTATGTAATCTATTGTATATTATTTTGTAAAGTCTCGTATTTATATATTTTTTGTGACTTGAATCTCTTAATGTAGGTGGTTGTCATCTAAAGAAATCCATAAAGAAGATATAAACTATTGGAAGAGAAGAATTCCTCATTTATTGTGTGAAATGCAAAAGTGTCTACCTCCAACTTTTTTCAATGGACAAGAACACTACCTCATACACCAAGTTGAGGAGATTGAATTGTGTGGACCTGCACACACTAGGTCAATGTGGATGGTTGAGAGGCACTTGAAATCTTTGAAGGCTTTGGTTCGACAAAGAGCACATCCTGAGGGTTCTATGGTAGAGGGATACATGGTATACCAGACTATGGTGTACATTACTGAATATCTTCCTAAGTTTGCTTCAAATATCCATGTAGATCGCATTTGGGATCTCGACCCTTTTAAAAAATTCAAAGGGGAGTACTTGATGGGGAAAGGTAGATTGAGGAAAGTGACAGGTAATAAATTATAAGATGTTATTGTAATAAATTATTTCTTAATCTTCAAAATAAATCGGTTGTAAGTCGTCTATTTTTTTTTTTGTACAGTTGCTCGAGAGTGGGATGCACTACATTTGTATATTGCAAACAATCTTGATTGGATGACGGTATGGATTGAACGATGTCAACATTCTGGTCACACATTAACATGGGAAGGTGTATCTTCATTGGTTAAAGAAGCTCATCGTAATGGAGATTCTAATGTTACGCAAAGGGAAATAGATTTAGCATATGGTTTAAGAGATTTCCAGGTACGTACAAAATTATTAATCACCCGTATGTTTATCAACTCACGATATAATAATTTTGACATGTTTCACATATTATTGCAGGTTAAACACCACAAGGGTATGTTCTGTAATGGTCAAAAATTTCACGTCAAAGTGTTAGATGACACGAAGAAAACTTGTGATTCTGGAATAACTGCAGTCTTTCAAGTGACTAATATTTCATCTAGAAATGACTTAGATCCTCAAGAGTCTAAAAATCAATACTATGGCATTTTGGATGATATATTTGAGTGCGACTTTAGTTCCTTCAAATTAGTACTCTTCGTTGTCAAATGGTACAGGCTACGACTTAATCCAAATGATCCTAATAGAACTGTTATTGAACATGATAATGGATTTACAATGGTTAATACAAGGTCGTTTGAGCCAGTTGGGGATGAGCCCTATGTTCTTCCAAGCCAATGTGATCAGGTATTTTACTCAGAGGTTTCACATAAACCGGGTTGGTCATTTGTTGTTAGACATGAACTGAGAGGAAGGCCGATAAAGTATAATGCGATGGAAGAAGAAGATACCAAAGAAGTAGAAGATGATGTAGATGATGATCACGATCGACAATTATTGGATGATGTTCCTGAGACAAATTTTCATGAAGAAGAAGAAGAAGATGATGCTGCTACTGATGATGATGATGAAGATGATGTTGATGTTGATGATGATGATGTTGATGATGACGACAACGACGACGACGACGAGGACGATGATGATGACGACGATGACGAGGATGATGATGATGATGATGATGATGATGATGATGATGAGGATGATGATGATGATGATGAAATTTAAAGGTATGCCATCAATCCTTAATGTATTTAATATTCATTTCTTGATAGAAATATATTTGTCTTAAATGGTTACATAGTTTATTCATTATCTATTTAAAAGCTATAAGTGTTATAATGTGTACGTTTTAATATTTTTAATTTTTATGTGATGCTTATGATGGATGTGATTATGATTATGATGTGATTATGCTCACGATAATTGAATTACATTTGCAGGAAATTGAACCCCTTTCAAGAGCATCCCGCACAGTCTCATGGATCGACAGGTATAAGTCAATACACCTTATAGAAAGTCTATTTAATACACTTATCAATAGTAAGATTGATGTCTTCTAAGATCTCTCCCATTTGCAGGTACCAGCAAATAGGTATTTGTCAGAAGTGTCTTCCTCGAGTGAGGGAAATATAGGAATAGAAGAGGAAAGTGAGACATGCAGTTTATCTAGAATAGGGAGATTAACTAGAGGTCAAAGGACTAGAAGGAAATTCAATAAACACATGAAATTTTTCCTTGCTCAAGGGGGGTCATGTTCTTATGATGATGAGACGAAAGGAGACATCGAGGTGCCCTTGAGGTACCAACATCTACAGAAACATTGGGTACCCAAGGAACTTCCTCCAATAAACATTGATTTTTGTGTTAATGAGAGGATATATCGCATAGCACCATCATCATTACATGGTTTGGGCCTATTTTCTATGGATGGCATAAAGGTGTCTTACAACAAAGTTTCTGAATTGATGGAGTATGTTGGACCATGTTACGATTACAAAAGTTGGATGCATATTGTTCAATATAAAAAAAGTATGCGTAGGTATGCACTCTCGGCAAATTATATGCAACAACAAGACAATAATCAAAGTAAAAGTGTGGCTATATACATTGATGGAAGGCCAAAAGCAACAGGGAATATTGCGGGTTTTATAAATAGTACACGACCTGGGTCAACTATAAAGCAACCCAATTGCATATTTGAGGCGCGCGAGGGAAATCGTGTATTCATCTGTGCGATAAAATCAATACGTGCAGGGGAAGAGCTGCTTATTGATTACAATTTGAACCGCATAGATACAAACGAGGCTACTATCATGGGGGTGGTACATACTATTAAACCAACTTCTAATCAATGACTCCAACATACCATTTAGTTATTAAATTTTTGGCTAACATTTTTATACTTGATCTTTGACACAGGGGCACAATATGGAGCAACCGCCCGAAGGTGATGGTGACGATATTCCTAGCTCATCTACACATGAGCAGGTAAAATTCATTGTAATTGTGCAAACTAGATAGAAGCAAAATGTTATTTTTTTTAATGTTATTTTCTTCATTGTTTTGGAGTAATTTTGATAATACTAATACTATTGTTGTCACAGAGGGCCGGTGGTCGGAGAGAGGGAAAGCAACCTGCAGTCCCTCAGGAGTCCCCCCTTGTGGACCCTTTTTTTATTGATTTAGCAGAGACCGATGACCCGATCGGTTCCATTAAAAAGCTGCTAAAGAAAATTGGGAAAGAACTTCTACGTTTGGTATCCATACATCCTCAGACTCAGGAAATAAAAGACAAGGCAGCTGAGTTGTTGCGCACTTCTGAAAACTTTAAAGTAAGTATTAATGAAATTTTTAATTATTACAAGAGTTCAATAATGGTTTTTATGTTATGCTCTTTTATGACATTAATTAAAATATGGATGCATTGTCTTTACAGAGTTATTTGCGTAATTTTGAACCCCATTCCCATGATGAGGCCGGTATTGCAAGTGGTTTAGGTAGATCACATGTTCCATTCCCCACTTGTGTTTTCCACTGAATATATATAGGAATGATCATAATCATTGACAATACATGCTCAAACAATCTTTTTTTTTAATGCTCTAACAATCTTGTCCATGCTAGTCCACGCGTTCTATATTTATGCATGCTCTAACAATTTTATTCTTCAACTCCTTTCCATGATGATATGACAACGCCGCCTCCATCCAGGACAGCCACAAATGTCTTGCCGACTGCCATGTCAACAACACACAGCCTAAATGCACCAACTGTTGCACCATCTACTGGTACACAAATCCCTCTTTTTCTCTCTTTTGTTATGTGTTTAAGTGTTATGTGTTTACGATGTAGATCCCTTGATTGTGTTTGTGCCATGGGTGCTCTGCACCAATTTATTTCCCTTGAAGTATTATTTCTTGGAGGCATTTGATAATGGTTTTCATTTTTTGCAATAGGAGATGCAACAAGTCCCGATGCAACATCATTTCCTGGATGTTCCCGTGTTCCTAGTACGGGAACGGTGAAAGATTGCGTATTGATCATCAGCGACGATGAAGGCGTTCCCTTAAAAGTATCCAAACTTCCAGGTACTTTAAAGTTATTATTATTCTATAGTGATATAATAGTAATTTAGTTTTTGATCACTCTTCATCGACTAATGATCCCATGATTATTTTGTAGGGAATGATATTTTTTGGCGAAAACTTGGTGACGAGTGTTTGCGGATATTCGGGCCCACCATACGTACATGGTGGAACATCATATCCTAACTAAAACCCCAAACCACTATTTTGATTTCATATCATTGCTAGAATAGTTTTCCTTTTCATCAATTTCTTGAACTATATTAAAGGTAGCTTCTCTTCATTTATGAGTCTAACATGTTTTTTTTTACTTAAAAGGTGGAATAACCAAGATAAAAAGTTGAAGGATGATCTTGTACATAGTATGACCTAGCTTTTTGGACCTCGTGCATTCGAGAGAAACAAGCTCCTTGAAAGAGCTGGTTTATGTTTGAAGTATATTAGGGACCAGTACAGGAAATATTTAGAGGTTAACCCAAGGCACGAGCGTCCACCCTGTGTTCTTGAGGCTGAGTGGCAGGGTTTGATTTTGGATGGAAAGTATAAAGCCGACATGAAAAAAGGAATTACGCCAGTAGAGAGTAGAGCAAGGTATGTGATACTTTTGAGAATGTAATTATGTACTAATTAACCTCTAAATTTTTCCTATACTGGTCTCTAACATATTTCAAACTTTTCATAGATTGCCTGACACATCAAAGGCAACAAAGGCAAGATTAGAAAAGAACGGGACACACAAGCTCGGCTCTGGTGGTTTTTCCAAACTTCAAGCACGAGTTGTAAGTATTAGTAAATGAAAACTTGTATCAATTTTTTTATATATTGCAAGGAAATTTTTTTTGATCAAACAATGCAAGTAAAATTCACCATACCAAGAAAAAATGTAGGGGTCAGAGTTCAATAGATGCCTCACAGAAGAGGACAAGAGAATTGGCTTCCAACAAGGCTATAGAGCCGTGGCTGAACGGCTACGAGCTGAAATCAGTGTGCAAGGTTCAAATAATGATGCATCTGAGCCACAGGTAAATAAGCTAAATGAAATTTATTTCAAATTGAATACTTTACCAATTAGTCTATTTGATGTTAAGTTCTAATATAAAGTGAGTATATCTGTTTTAAGAAAGCAATGATAACAATGTGTAGGATATTGGAATGCAGCCTGACAATCCTTCTACACAATCTATGCATAATGAAGGTTCGCATGATGTGCATCCTAGTGGTGGAGGTATACATTTGCTATTAAAATTTTTATATGTAATTACAATTGGTGTTTGGATTAATGTAACATTTTGTATAGCAACTGTAGAGGATCGAGGGGTCGGTGCTCATGAGCATGTTGAGGTTGAGTCTAGACAAAATGATGTGGCCAGATCAGGTAATTAAAGAGCGCCACAGTTATGTTCTTTAAAATAATTAAATACTTGTAACAATTATAATTAAATATTTTAAATTTAACTCTTTTATTTGTTATTGTAGAGGACCCCCCTTTGCAGCAGCATAGGAATTTGAGATCATCAAGAACAAAGAACAAAACAACTGATGAGGGGGGTATTGATGATAACATTGATCCTCTTAGAGCTTACATAGAAAAAAAAATTAGAAAGAGAAAAAAGAAATGATTGTCATCTAAATACCTTAATTGATAATGACTGAATTTTATGTCTCAATGAATTTAATTATGTGCTAATGAATGTTCATGAATTATGTGTTTATTTTCATATTGATGAATGTTGTGTGTTAACGAATCTAATGTGTTAATGAATGTTATCATGTGATATTGATTGAATGTTACATTTTATTAATAATTGAAAGAATGAATGAATGTTAGATGTTAACGGGGAATGTAGAGTGATGTTAGGGGGAGGGGGGTGGGGCCAAATGAGCTTCCACCTTCACGTGGTTGGCCCTGTTTAGTAGAGAATATTAAACTATATTCTCGAAACAAAGTGAAGCTCAATAAGATACTAAATGAGTCAAAATGGTTATCAAGGTCCTCTATCCATAAGATACTTGTAGTCAAAATGGTTATTAATAAGATACTTGTAGTCAAAATGGTTATCTAGGTCCTCTATCCATTCCATAAGTTCTTCACCATTCAAACTTCCTCCATAACAAGGAATGTGCTCTAGGTTAGTCATGAAGCCTAGCATGGACTCTCTGTCAGATAGAGCCACTATTTCAGAGCCTTTTTTGTGCATTTCCTTCAAGCACTGTACAGTGTACGGATGTGAAAGGGAGGGCAGACCAGTGTGGAAGTTAGAGTATTTATATCTTATGCTTTGAGAGTTTATTTGGTAGATTCAAGACACCTTATATCAAAGTTATTCCTTTTTCTTATCTGTTGTTCTGTCAAACCCTCATTTTTTGGGTTATTGCATTCAAATGGCCTTAACTTGCAAATAAACCATAGGATATCCTCTGTTCTTTGTAAAATGCAAGTTAAGGGGGTTTATTTTCATATTTTAAAAGCTTTGGAATAGGATACTAAGCCAGAGAATTTCAAGAGCAAGCCCTAGGTCAAGAATCTCAATGTTCTTGACTAGGAGTTGATGGATTATGCAAGATCAGAGGGTAGCGGCAAGTAAAGGACCTCAAACCTTGTTGAATCTAGATCTTTAGAGCATGGTGGACATCTTCAAACTCTGATCTTGGTTTCATGCACCCATTTTCAATGCCTTGTTTTGGAACCCACACCCAAAGGCATGCATTAGGTCTGCGGACTCAATAAGGACATTGATATGCTGGAGTGGAGTCAAGGTCTGGGAGTTGGAGGATTGTTAGAACATCAAAAAGGGTACTCAAAAAACATATAAGTTCATAAGGTCCTTTGTCAAATTGAAGAGTTATTGCTGCAGAACAGGTTTTGGAGACCTACTAGAGTCACTAGGTCTATTTGGACCCGTTTGGACCACGACACACAGTAGCATCTACAGAGAAGTTTGGTATGCAATGGTCTTGAAACCTCCTGAGAAATTCTTGGTATGCATTTGTGTGGTGCAAAAGCTTCGTTGAAAGAGAAAAAGAAGAAAAGAATAGAAATGATTTTTTTTCTTTTTATGTCATATACTGTAACCAGCTACTTATAACTTGCAAAAATTATTATAACCATTTGAAATTGAAACTTAGTTTAATGTGAAACTGAGAACTGCTTTATTAGAGCTTTCTGTGATTTAGATTCAGACATCAAGAACATTGTTTGCCTAATATTGTGATTAATGTTTATTTATTAATATCTCATACTGACAAACAATTGATAATTGTAGGGAAAACGTCATTGGGGGTCTTTGAGGATCCACCAGAAGCCAAGGAGAAAATGTATTCAAATGCTAAAGATGGTGTAACAGTCCTTACAGCTATTGAACCTTGCTGTGTAGATCATCTTCGATTCTCCAAGTTCAACAGTACTGTGGTATTCCTTTGGATACTTCTAATGGTAAATTTCAGACATCAAGTTCTTTTCGTATGAAACTACTACATTTGTAATCTGTAGTTTTAAACTTTTAGTTTATAAATGTTCATCAGCTTTAGTTCGTATGCTTCCATTTCAAGTATGATTAATGAAGTTACCTTTATCACAGGATGAAAGTGAGCAGTCAGCATACTGGTACGGAGCTGGCAGCATTGATACGGTGACTAGGGCATCGTTTAATGGTGGTATTGTGTTTTCCCGTATTTAGGGCATTGGCCTTTTGAAGCATTGCCTTCATCTTTCTTAAGTCTGAGTTTTAAGTTTGTTTATCTCTCTCGGCGCTGTTGAAAATACAAATGACAACGTTCTTGTTTGTTTTGCCCTTATATCCCGATGTGATTTCGCGGAGGGTTACGGCACTGTTGAAAACACAAATGAAAACACAAATCCCTTGTGTAATTGCCACTTGAAGGAGGACAGTCACTGTAAAGACAACATGATAATGTACACTTACAGCCCGTGTACATTATCATTGTGTCTTTAGAGTGACTATCCTCATTTGTTGAAGAAGAAAAGCATTAATGTGGCTGAATAGCAATACATTCAAGTGGCAATCACACAAGGGACAGTCACTGTGAGATGTCCTCATTTGTGACTGTCCTTATAGTGAGTGTACATTATCATGTTGTCTTTAGAGTGACTGTCCTCATTTGTTGAAGAAGAAAAGCATTAATGTGGTTCAATAGCAATACATTCAAGTGGCAATTACACAAGGGACAATCGATCACTGTGAGATGTCCTCATGTGTGACTATCCTTGTAAAGACAACATGATAATGTACACATACAATGAGTGTACATTATCATGTTGTCTTTACAGTGGCTGCCCTCATGTTGTATATTCTTCTCTGTAGATGCTACTATGTGCTAGGGAACTTCTTAGAACTGTTGGTATATTCTTACAACTTGTTACACCTGGGATATTCTTCTCTGTAGATGCTACTGTGTGCTGGGGTCCAAACGGGCCCATAAATGTGGTTGAATAGCAATACATTCAAGTGGCAATTACACAAGGGACAGTCACTGTGAGATGTCCTCATGTGTGACTGTCCTTGTCACAAATGAGGACATCTCACAGTGACTGTCCCTTGTGTAATTGCCACTTGAATGAGGACAGTCACTGTAAAGACAACATGATAATGTACACAAGTACCGTGAAGGTAGTTGCAAGTTACGGCTGTTTCATTGCATACCCGAAACAATGAAGATGTTATGGTCCATAAAACGTTTGTGCTTGAAAGATGAACAAATAAAATTAAACTTCTAAATAACCAGAGCTGCTAACAATAAATTCAACACAGATATGTCCTCATTTCTGGGTATTTTAGCTCTGTAACAGCTGAATACCAGATTACATAATAATGGCAAAAGAAAAATAAACCCAACGTACTCAGAAATTGTAGCTGTGATTTCGCGGAGGGAATCTCTCTCGGCACTGTTGAAAATACAAATGACAACGTTTCTCTACATTATCATGTTGCCTTTACAGTGACTGTCCCTTGTGTAATTGCCACTTGAAGGAGGACAGTCACTGTAAAGACAACATGATAATGTACACTTACAGCCCGTGTACATTATCATGTTGTCTTTAGAGTGACTATCCTCATTTGTTGAAGAAGAAAAGCATTAATGTGGCTGAATAGCAATACATTCAAGTGGCAATTACACAAGGGACAGTCACTGTGAGATGTTGTCATTTGTGACTATCCTTACAGTGAGTGTACATTATCATGTTGTCTTTAAAGTGACTGTCCTCATTTGTTGAAGGAAAAAAGCATTAATGTGGTTCATTAGCAATGTATTCCCAGCATCTGTACCTGCATCTCTCTTATATACTACAAGTTACTTGCCATCAGAAATTGCAGTTCCCTCACGTGACATTGATGGTGAAGTGTTCTTTTCAAAACCATCATCTGTGGTTACCAATGCTCCTGTTTTAGGCAATAAGTTTGTTGCATTCCATGAGCCATTGGTCAAGTTTCTTCTACGAGCTTCTGATGCCTCAAAATCTAAGCAGCGCCTACGCATGCCTCGTTGTGGTTGATTATCATTCTGTACATGAATTATAATGAGTAATCAGTTTTGGGCCTTGGAATCTTGTATGTAACATGCACAGGTATTTCATGGCTAAATGAATCTATTTAAAAGCATCAACTTTTCTTACATGATGCTGGATACATAAGTAGAACAAGCGTATATCAAATTGGAAGCAATCAGAACTCCACAATGACATATTATTTAGAGTACTCTTCAGTTTAAGTAATAATGCATATATTGACACTGTAAAGACAACATGATAATGTACACTCACTGTAAAGACAACATGATAATGTACACTCACTGTAAGGACAGTCACAAATGAGGACATCTCACAGTGACTGTCCCTAGTGTAATTGCCACTTGAATGTATTGCTATTCAGCCACATTAATGCTTTTCTTCTTCAACAAATGAGGATAGTCACTGTAAAGACAGCATGATAATGTACACTCACTGTGAGTGTACATTATCATGTTGTCTTTACAGTGACTATCCTCATTTGTTGAAGAAGAAAAGCATTAATGTGGCTGAATAGCAATACATTCAAGTGGCAATTACACTAGGGACAGTCACTGTGAGATGTCCTCATTTGTGACTGTCCTTACAGTGAGTGTACATTATCATGTTGTCTTTACAGTGGCTGTCCTCATTTGTTGAAAGAAAAAAGCATTAATGTGGTTCATTAGCAATGTATTAAATTAAATTTTTTTTTTTAATCCACCCACGGGCGTCGCAATTGCGACGGAAACCCGTCGCAATGCGATGCAGGCGCCCGTCGCAATTGCTTTGGAGGTCCGTCGCGATTGCGACGGCCCTCCGAAGCCATGCGACGGGGGGGCGACGGCCATGCTGCTTCTTAAATCTTAGTCACATTGCGACGGATATGTGTCGCAATTGCGATGGCTACCCATAGACGTCGCAATTTGCGACTAAAAAACAGCGACGTCTATGGGTGTTGCTATTGCGACACATAGCTGTCGCAATTGCGACACATAGCCGTCGCAAAATGACCCCAAATGTATTAGTGCCAAGAGTCTCCTGCATTATGTGAACAGGTAAATATGACAAAATATTTGAAATTAAATACTTGAGCAACAATCTATTTGATAATAATGCGCATGACATTGCAATGCAGCCTCCTAATCGTAACACAGATCCTATGCCACATGATGAAGCCCCTGATGTGCATCGTAGTGTCGATGGAGGTGTTCATTTTCTATTTAAAATTAATTATGTAATTATTAATACAATTTAACATCTTAAATTGAGATTGGTGTAACCTTTTTTGTGTATATTTTAGAGCATACAGAATGTCATGTTGAACGAGTGGAGGATTTTCAGAGTGATCACCATGTAGATCATGTGGCACATTCAAGTAAAGAAAATCTATGTTTTGTTCTTTTAAATTTATTTTTTGATTTATAGTTCTTTTACTTAATTAAATACTTGTAACACTAATATAAAATGGTGTGAATTTAACTCATGACGTAGTTGTTATTGCAGTGGACCCCCTTTTGGCACAGTGGCCTCCTATTCCTGAACAGATGAGGAGGAGACATGTGTTGGCATTAGAATCAGTAGAGGAGGGGAATGACGAGGACATTGATGTTTCTCTTAGCCTTTACCTTAAAAAAAACAAGAAACCCAAAAAGAAATGATTATAATTAACATTTTTTGCTAATGAAAGAACATTGTCTTAATGGATATAATTTTGTACTAGTAATGTTGATGAATGATGTGTTAATGAATTATTCATGAATGTTGTGTGTTAATGAATGTTATCATGTGATTATAATGATTGAATGTTATATTTCAAAAATGAATGAATGAATGAATGTTATTAGATGTTAATGGTGAATTTAGAGCGATGTTAGGGAGGGGGGGGAGGGGCCAAATGAGCTTCCACCTTTACGTGGTTGGCCTTGTTAAGTAGAGAATATTAAACTATTCTCGAAACCAAGTGAAGCTCAAACTAAACCAATGATGTAGATTCAATGGTCAAAAACACCTACTTATTCCATATTATTTCTCATTCACTTTAAGAAATATTTTACTTCTTAAACATGTTCATCAACCAATCTTCATCACCATGTTCATCAAATTAGATTTATAGATAAGAGAGTGAACATAATACAAACAAATCTAGAAAGGCCAAATGAACATAATCTTGATAATAATCAATCATACTCTATTAATGTTACTCTTTTTAATTTAGAAGCATCATTTTCAATGTTTTTAGATGAATACCCTCTTGAGAACATTCAATCATCCTTCTGGAAAAGTGATATGTTATCCCTTATCAAATGTGGTTGTATGTAGTTCCTTGGTTTATGCCTAACTCAAGCTTCTTGTATCAAATGCCAAGATGTACTTTGTTTATCAATTTTGTAGTCTTTTTTTGTCGTTGATAAGTGTTTTAACTCTAATTATGATTGCTTCATAATTGTTCTTTATGACTGCATGTATGACAACTTTGTCATATGACCATACTCGTGAATGCCCCAATGTTATAGCTTAACTTCATTTTTACCCTATAGTATCACTTAAAGTCAGATAATATGCACATGTATTGTAGTAAAATGGGCATTGATTCATGGTATTAATGATTGTTCATGTAGTATCCTTTGATACCTTGAATGCAAGTTTTGAAAACTTACCTTTGTTTAGATACCATATCTCATGTTCATGCTATAACACTTCTTTATGCATTTCATTTGTAGTTGTACCAAATGACTATGAAGTATGAACTAAAAACATGTGTCTAGTAACCTACTCACTCAGTTAATATATGTAAATGTAACTTTTGATGTGCTATATCTATCAATGCATCATTGCTTTGTCCATAATTGAATCTATAACCTTTTAGAAGTCTCTATTCTCACTTTACTTGGTCAGTCTTTTTACCATTGATTTGATCCCTTGCCATGTTGGACCTCATGTCTTTGTAACACATCATAACTTCATATCTCTATATTGGTTGTCCTTGACATAAAACTGAAATTGGTTGGAGACATCAGTGAGGCTTCTCACTTCATGGAAACTTCCCTTAAATTCAAAATCCGTTCTCTCTCAACTTCAATTGAAACATACATTCCTATTACAGATTTTAAAAATGAAGTTTTGGGACATCTTACTGTAAGAATGGTGTTGGGTAGAGAGTGTTATATGGTATGTCATGCATGCTTATTAGCTATCAATGATCATTTAGAAGCCCATATTTTTGGTACTATTGTCCCTTTTGAATGTATGAATTTATGCTTATGCTCAAACTCATAATTTAATGATCTTCTTTGATACAGATAAAGCTAGGTTCCATTAAGCTAGCAAAGAGATACATGATATGAATATCTATAGAGCTGGAGTCAATGGAAAACTTAGAAAAGGAGTCTGCACAGGGATTCTTGTTGCTTCAGGGTGTGCATTTTTCTTTCAGAGATCATCAGGTAAATATTCACTTCATGTGACATGTGGATAAATGGCCTCAATTGTTATTATATTGCTTTGAGTAATGTTTTCTTTTTCCATTTATTTGTCTGCCATATTTGCAGTTTGTAGGAGGGTTTGATGCAAAAACCATGTGTGCTTTTGATGAACTACGTCATCTTGTTCACATTGACTTCCTTCCTAGGACTGACTTCATAGTGGTTGACTATTCCTTTGTTGTTCAATTGATTCCAGATATCTCGGTTAACAAACTTCTTATCTACTAATATATGATTTTATCTTTATTGAATTGCATTTAGTTTAATAGAGGGCTTGATCTTTGTAGGTGTATATTTGATTTATGCTCATTCTCAAGATTCCATAGACTTCATTTATATCTTTATATCTTTCATACCATTTCATACTTCATCATCGATATTATTTACTTTATCTCTACATTTCATATATCTCAATTTATCTCACACCAACTTCCCTTAGGTATATGGACTCTCTTAACTTCTTTCGTATCCATAGCCACCTTTGAATTTGTTCTTGTGAATATCAGAAATCATTGAGATTAACCAAAGACATCTTCGGTTTTGTAAATGGGAGCTGCAGCTATGACAATACCCTTGATGCAACGTATATATTTTGGAAGGTATGTTGTTTATCAATATCAATTCATAGGATGCTAACGCATACCATTATATCTGAAAATTTTTAGTGTCATTGGTGTTTTCCTTGTGGATTAAATGTCTTCTCATATGTAACTTACATGAAATTAAGGCAGTTAAGTATTTGAGTATGGTATATATGCCTGCAATGGATTTGTAGGAATGCATTTTTTAGCCCTTGTATGCAAATTCAAAATGTTTTTTCAGTTTCAATTTTCAATTCTCTTTCTTTAATTATTGTAGCACCATTTTGTTCTAATCAGTTTAGACCATGGTTGCATACTCTTTGTTTTACAAATTGAATGTTTTAGAGCTTGCATTAAACTTGAATTGTTTGGATACATAACATTATATTCCTTATCACACTTAGTTGCAAATAGTATTTTCTCATATGATTTGTTTAAAAGAATTTCTTACATTGTATGCATGGGGGATGTTTTTTTTAGGTTGAGCATTGTTTTGTACTCTGCCAATTAAAACTTGTGAAGTAATTTTCTGAAGCTGGCTAATGAAAATAGCTTTTACATTCTTAAATACAATAGCTCCTCAAACCTTTTACAAAAATGCATAGTGGTAGACAATGTAAGTACATTTATGGTTTAAAATTGAGGATTACTGAGAGAGTAATTTAACTTGTATATCAATGTTTGGTGATCAAGAATGGCCATTCAAATAGTTGCAGTGTTTCTATGATGGAACTGTTGAGTTCATCTTCAAATTGAAAATATAAGTTACATGGAAATCAAAACGCAAGGATTTATGAAACCATGTTTGTCCTTGGCTGACGAGTGTGAAAGATGGGTTAATATTGGTACATGCTTGTTGTACTTGGTTTCGAAGATGTCTCATTGACATCTTGTATCTACAAGTTGGATAGATGGTGTCTTATTTTTTACCTACTCCTGCACGATTAATGTTGAACGTTTGTAAATTTCATGTTGGATGGAGACTTTAAAAAGTGTAAGACTCAACCATGTTAAGACACTAATCACACGCTCCTTACCATTTTTAATTTCTCTATTTTAGACCGTACGTTGGACATAAGCTCGTTGCCACTCATACAATTTAGTTGCTTCTATAATGTGATCGATCACTACTACATCCCATGGTGAGTGATTACTAATTGGGTAATCCTTGTGTTTTGATTTCCATATAACATAATATCGAGCTATGCATTAGAGCTTGCATGTGTATTTCATTGTTATGATTTTATTTTGCTAAGTTTGATTGTAAATCTGAGTTAATGAGTACGTTTGACTATGTATTTATTTAGAGTTAGTTGCATGTTACCCCACAAAAGGGTTTATCTAGAGAATTTAATTAAATATTCTACTAATAGATAAAGATGTTTTTTAAATCTCATGATTTGTGTTTTGGCCATGATACACCATAGAAAACAAAACTGAAATTGGAAGCCATTCATATCTTTTGTTTATACTGCTTCGATTTCCTGATGCCCATGAATAGTGTTAGGTATGTTCTCTAATTCGATTAGTGATCTATATATCTATTAGTGATGTGTCCTATTCTTTTCCCATCTCGGTTGCCTTCTCAAATCTCTCGATTGTAAATGACTTGTATCCTGAAGTTGAACAAGAATGTGGGTGCTTCCCTCATGTAGTCGCCTACATTGAATAGAGAGTTATAATAATATAAACACCAGACTGTGTCTTCATGAGATTTTAATAATGTAAACATTTAAAGCATAATATTACTATGCTTAATTTGATAATATATTTAATTTTATAAAAAAAAAATTAATTTTTTGTCACTTTTTCGATGGTAGAAGAATAGTCCTATCGACGACAATGCTATATATTCGACGACTATTTCGACCAGATTTCGTCAAAAGAGAGATGAACATTCTTTGGCATTTCGATGAGAATGTTGTACATTCGATGATAATTTTGACCCTAAGTCATCATAATTTCGACCGACTTTGGTCACAGAGATGAAAGGTATGATCGATAATTCTTACAGGTTGAAGCAATTATTTCGACAGTGGGTCTGTCGATAATTCAACCACTACAGACGAGGGAATTTTGACAATGGTTTTGTGTGTCGTATAATCGATGAAAAAACTTTGAAAACAGTTATGGTCATTTGGTCGACCAATTGGTATCAAAAATTTGACTAATCCTCGTCGAAAAACAAGCTAAAATTTACTAGTGAAAAATCATGGTAGTGGTGAAATCAATTCACTTTAATGGAAATTCTTAGTTTCATTATAAGTAGAGATCATATCCACTGATTTGCATGCATATTTCCCTTCATAATTCTTGATGTCCACATATGCAATCACCTCCAAGAAACCCATTTTTGGGTCTTTCTTACCATTTTTTAGCTAAAACCCATTCATTATTTCTTTGTCCCATAATTTTCAGCTATCTCCATATGCTCACAATACCCCAAGCTCACTCCTTTGCATCAAAAATTGTGCAATGGACCTTTCTCAAGAAGATGTTATTACATTATGGAACTTTCATGTGATAGTTGCTCAAGCCCATGAAGTTTCTATGTTAGAAGAGATCGTGCCTGCAAAAGAAAAGGAGAAAAAAAAGATGAAGTATTAGTATGATTCATATCATAACTCTATTCCTCCTTTGCAAGTTATCTCATGTTGTAAAGAGGTTAGGGACATAGATATTTCACATATGAATTTTGAGGATTTTCTTTAGAGAATTGATGCTGCAATTTTAGAAGATATAATTTTTATCAAACAAAGCAGTATTCATTTAGTGCCTATGTTTCCATTGGTTTCCCTTGAGCTAGAATTTGTGCTTGCATGCGCAAAGAATTTTGATTTTCTGTCTAGAACCATCAAGGATCAAGACTAAAAGACTCTTATTAGTCTAGACCTAGAAACAATTGACAAGATCTTTCAAGTGCCACATGTTCTTGTTGTTATCAATATTACCGAACAGAATGCTTTAGAAAGATGGAATGAAGACATTTCTTATTGCACTAGGTATGTCAATGATAAGTGGTTGATTAATAAAAGGCCCAATCTTGCAAGATGGCCAAGGGGATTTGTAGCACAGAGTTCAAGGAAGAAATCACTGATCTTATTACTTTGTCCAGTCACCTTGTAGGGTTGAAAACATCAAACACTTTTCATCCATGGATGTATAAGTATATCTCCCTTATTATCATATCAAAAAAAGAAAATATTTTGGGGAGAAATGATCAGCGGCATCTTATGTGAATAGTTGTCTTAGGTTATTACCACTTGTGCCTTCTATATGAATTCATACTTGGTGTACATTTTTGCTTCACTTGGCTCTTTTTCAAGCTTGTCTGCCAAAGGAGATAGATCATTGGTTCCCGCATGGGAGTATTTTCCTTGGCTGTCATTGAAGACCAGTCGATCTCATTATCACAGAGTACAAGATGCCTTTTATGGACATTTTATGTTCTTGTTTGACAAAAGTCTTCCAAACAAGTGTGTATGTGATGAGGGATGGGTTAAAGTAAATGAGTATGGTTGCCTATTTCTTCAATTTCCCAACTATACCTACATGTGATTTGGTTACTTCAAAGGTGAGCCTTACACACTGCCAAGGTATCCAAATGACAAAATTATACTCATGGAGTTGGAAAGATAACTCATGGTTGTGCAGACACATCAAAATACATTGCATCATCCACGTTTGAGGGTTTCTTCATGAAATCCACTCAAAATTGGAGGATACTCCATTGATACAGTGCCAAAAGTGAAGAATATGAAGTATGAACTTCAAAGAATCACTTTGAATAAGTTCATGGCTAGGATTTACTTTGACCAGCAAGGGCTCAACGAAAAAATGAGAAGACAATTTATGCATGTGTATCATCTCGAGGATATATGGATTGACCTGTGCATAGAGGTGGATGTATGAAAGATGAACTATTGTCGATTAACCACCAAACAAATTGTTGACTTTAACCTTGCAGAAATCCTTCATGGGGTTGAAGATGATGGTGATATTCTTGATCAAGATTACACCAAGAATCATCTTGAGAACTTTCCCATTTCTTCTCCATCTTGGTCAGGTAAAGAAAGTACTTCAATGTGGGATCAATTTCAGTCCATCCTCACCAATACCAACATTTGGCTAAAAGGAAGAGGTCTTAAGAGCATCAAGATTAAATCAGGAAAATATTTTGATCATGGTGGCCTAGTTGGTCGGAGGTCAAAAATCAAAGGTAAAACCAAAGATGGTGTGTCCTCCTCAATAGCATAACTTGTAGTTCCTATCATTCCAAAGCTTACCATCAAAGGAGGAAAATTTATTGGAAGAGTTCTTGAAGTAAAAGCTACAGAACCTAAAAAGATCTAAGTAGTTTCCAGTGATGATGAGATACCTAATTCATCTAAGGTATCTTCACCTATAATATATCTTCATGTGGACACTTCAATTACAACAATACTCCTTGACTTCGCACCTATGTCAAATGAATCTCATGATTCACCCTTAGGCATGGATGTGGATGTATTTTCTAAAGAACAGACTCCTCCAATGGACTCAGTCATGGTGATGCCCACTTTTCCTATTTCATCGATTGCTCGTGTAGTTACATCTGAGGAGCAGTACCATAGTTTTGAGAGTGTGTTTAATGCATACTCTATGACTATTCCTTCCATGGCCAGATCCTCCATGACAGTGTTGGACACGTCCACCTCGGCACAGTTGGAGAAATTTATGTTAGAAGTCATGCATAGCAACCCCACACCCATGGAAATCTTAACAGAGGCTCCTCCTCTTGTTGCTAGATTTGCATGAGCAGATCTAACATTAACTATTACATCTGCACTAGGTTCTTCTTCTTCTTTCTCCTTGCCTTCATGGCTAAGTGTCATAACCGAGAAGAGGAAGAAAGAATAAATTTTGCTAGAAGACTTTGATCTCGGGCAGGATTCCAAGCCTAGATCTCCAAAGAATAAAAAGGCCAAAACAGTGTCAAGGGTTGTAGTTAAAAATAATGAAAACAAATATGTTGAGATTGTTGAACCCTTAGTTGATAAACCTGCAAAGGAAAGGCAAATTTATGATTACAGATTCACTAGAGTGGAGCTTGGCAGGTAGACACGCTTGGGTTGTCAACGGGATGCTCAGGATGCAGTCGCACAACTTACATAGAGAAATGATAAGTTATGGGAAAAGTAGAACAAATTAAAGGAGGATAATGCACGTCTTCTTGAAACCATTGAGATGATGAATAATTCTCAAAATGTTGCTCCCATTTTGGTGTCATGCCCTAAGAACTATGTGCAGTGCTAGAAGAAAGCTAAAATAATTGATGACTGGTATGATCGATTAGAACCATAGGGTATGCAGGTTATCAAGGATTCATACAAGGTCTTGAGGCATGTACACTTGACTATCAATGAGATAAGAGAGCTTATCACATCCTTCCATCAGCGAATGAAAGTCTTGAATGAAGATCTGAGCATTTGGAGAACCATGCAATAACTTAATCTTAATGAGTTATGCCAATATGGAGTCATTTCTTCTATTGATGCATATTTTGAATCTTTAGATTTGATGATCAACAAAGAAATGGTTCTCAACAAGTTGGTTACAGAATTGCAATCAACATTGGATTCGTGGAATGAACAAGAGTATCGAATCAAAGAAGAGTTCAATAAATTATCTTGTAAAATACTCTCATATGAGGAAGAGCTAATTGATGAAGAATTTGTAATGGCGAGGTTTGTGGAGACAATTCACCTACAGCTTGGGGCAGATGATATCACTTTCAGCACTATTGACCAACTCATGAACTATAAAATATTTTTGAATCGGCTCTAGAGCAAAGTGACGAGTTATACAAAGTCACACATTTTGCGCAAGGTAGCTGCAATTGCTCAACATACAGGCGCACCTGATCTGATTGTTATACATGAGTCTCTTTGTAAGTTTGAGGCTTATGTGAACACCCTCTGAAGCTAATTTCTAGGTGTTCGATAGACATTTTCTTTTTCTATTTTGATAACATAAGTATTACATAACTGATAGATTGCATGAAAAGCATGTAAGGGTTGTAAATACATGAAAGATGTTCTTGTATGCCAATGCCATGTAATCATTTGGCAAGTGTTTTACACCTTGTACCATTGAATAAGTCAAAGTTAGTTAGTTAGTTGTTGAATAAGTCAAAGTGGTTGAGGGTTTCCCCTTTTCTCTCCACTTTTCTCTCTCCCTTTTTCCTATATAAGGGAGGGAGATCATTGTAAACAATCATCTTTTGTTTTAGGAAAGAAATTTATGTTGGAGAAGCTTGTGTGGTGAAAACTTTGTGTTTCATTGTGCAAATTTTCAATGGTGAATAAACAAAGCAATATTTTCCAAACTTTGTGTTGCAAGTCTTGTGATTGAATGATGTTTTCTTATGTTGCATTATTTAATCGTTCTTGAGTTCACTTTATGGTTTAACTTGTGTGAATCACTTGAGTTTCAAATTGCGTTTTGAGAGACTTTGAGCTACAAGAGGAGAATTGTTATAGTTTAATAGTGGCTGCAAATACTAGGAGTTGAAGACTTTGAGCTTCAGCTTTGAGTGTTTTATTTTAATTTCAGGATTATTAGTGAGAGACTTTGAGCCTTGCTATTGTTCTAGTTATTTTTCAAATAGGATTAATCGCAAGAGACTTTGGGCCCTTATTCTTAATCTACCAAATATAATTTTATAATTGTTTCCTTAGGAGTTGTTCTTACGTCAACTCTTGAGTCACCAGTATTATCGTAGCAGTAGGAGATCTTTGTAGAGTTAGAAAGTTGTTACTTGTGAATCTTTCCTGAAGAAAGAGGAACAAATTCAAAGAATCACCCCTTTGTTTAATTTCAATTGAAGTCCTACTGAAGCCACCTGTGGTAAGAAGGGAGCCTCCCCTATTGCTAAGAGGAGAGATTTATCTCACTATACCATTGCCTAAAGTTACAATTTTGTAAGGTGTAGTCTTAGTGGCTTACAAAAATTTTAGCCAACAGGTTCTCATAGATTATTTGGTCTTGTGAAGGTTATTAAAGCCTTTTATTTCATTTTACCCTCATTTTGGGAGGTTGTTAAATATTTTGCATCAACCAAGGATCCTTAAGAAATGTGATTTCCTTACGATTTTGATATCTAGTAGATCGTGATAAAGTCAAATACATGGAAATAATTGTGCAATTCTATTAATTATGTCCGCTCTTATATATGTATCTACATTTTCCATAAATTTTCCTATGGAGGAATTCCTATTTGATCAATTGTGTTGCCTAGGGGAAATTATTTTAATGCATGTAAAATTCCAAATATATATTTCCAACATACCTTGGTCTAGTCTACAATCATATGCCCATCCACTCCATAGCAATTTACAGTTCCTTATATTTTGAGTGGATAGTGAGTTGTAATTTATTGTAGGGATCCCACCAAATTCTAGCATTTATACCCTTCCTAATCTACCATATTATTCCATGCCTTTGCATACTTGTTCCCTTTTTATTCTTCTAATAATTATTAGAAGATTAGACTATGTTGCACAAAGATATTTACTTGTAATTTTTTTAGCTAAGGAGAATAGAAGTGTTTACAAATATTTGTGCTAGTCACATGACCATAGATTAGTAGGACTATGTTATGAGGATTTATTTTTGTCATCAACGTCAACTTTTTTAGGCGTAACCTAATTGAAGGGTAAGGCATTTTCTATTTTAGATCTCGTGTTTCTTTCTCTTTTTAAATATCTTCAATGTTACTAGACAGAATTTGAAAGAATTGGTCATTTCTTATGAAAAGAAACATCTTGAATTTTTTTAAGTTCTCTTGAAAAAAATTTGGGATAAGTAGCATAGGTATTAAATCAACAAACATTGATTGGAGGATTATTTTAGGTCACCAAGGTGAGCAAGTATGAAGAGGAGAATGTGGATGGTTATTTTTTAGGTTATAGGAATTGATTTCAAGAATGTGGATAGTTATTTTTTAGGTTATAGGCATTGATTTCAAGAATGTGAAGGATTTTAGTTTTGTGCACTTATTTTTGTGCACTTCAGAAGGCAAGATAGTAGAGAGAAGAGCATTATCATTAAATCAATATTCTATACACTACTTTCCCCTTTTATAACTAGGAAGCCTATTGTGTCTCATCCATGATAGTAAAGAGGTAGGGACTCAATGGATCTCTATGCCTCGAACCTACTTTGTAGTAAAAGATGTGAAGTATCCATAAATCAAGATTTAGGATTAAAACAATAATTAAGAAGAAAAAAATGTCTAAGATCTTAAGTGACAAGGATTATAGTGATGGGCCCATTTGATAATCTCTACATGCAAATCATTTCTCTAGGAATTGGGATTCTAAGATTTTTTCTAGAGTAATTTAAGGCCTTGGACAAATTAAGCACGACGAACATTCTTGATATTATCAAAAAAATCCTTCTTAAAGTGAAGATGGATTGGCTCTCTATATTTTAGCTCTTATCCTTTTTCCTAGTAATTTTGGATATTATTGTGTGTACCATATTGCAAATAGTTGTAGACTAAAAGTTATTCAAGCTTTCAACATTTTTTTCTCTAGAACCAAGTTTAATTGGATCTCATTTAAATGAATTAATGTTTGTTTCGTTTCTTTCAAATTCTACATTTACTTCTAAAAATTCTTTTTTATTAAGTCCAAGAAAGTCTACAAGTAATAAATAGAGAAATAACCTCATCAAGAGATTCATCTATATTCAAGTAAAGCATTATACATTTGATTTTATCCTTTATAATAGATCAAAGAATATTATCATTGCAATTTCCTTGATACTAATAATTTGAAAGATCCTAAGTTATTATTCTATTTGAAATTATACTTTCACAAATCAAGTTGTCTATAAAGTACTTCATTAATTGAGAGGCAATGTGATTGTTCAACACAAACTAATGAAAGAGAGTAGTAATCAATTTATGTTTAGAATATTATTTTTATATCACACATCCAACAAGTTTGAAGAACAAATTTTATTTTAGGTTAAGGTAAAAACAGGTTTTGAGGAGGAAAAAGTATGTTCTTCTTTATTCATACTATAGTTTATTCCTTGTTCTTTTTACTAAAGAGTTGGTAGATGTTTGAATGAAAAAAAGACTTAAATGTATTTGGAGAGATAATTTTAATGGAATTTATACATGTTCCTAAAAAAAATTGAAATACAAACCAACTAAATCATTGTTTAATATTAACCTATAATTCCAAAAATTAGCCTCAAATATTCAAATCTACATGACAAAGGAATTTTTGTGGGGATGAGAAAATATTTGTAAAATTATCGGCTTCAACAAATTGATCTCCTAAATTTGAATTGTAAAGTAGTTGATTGGAACATGTTAGATAACCAAAAAGTTGAGATGTTCCTTGGCCCCTCCATTTGTTTGTCCATGTGTTCCAAAAATGCATACCATTGAGAGGATAGAATGTAGATTGGTGATCAAAATTTGAAATTTGAGATGCATAATTTTTAAGGACATACCTTACAAAATCCCATTGGATCAATCTCAAAGTTGCTAAAAAAAAGTATGCTTGCATCCCATTTTCCCTATGTATTTTACTTTCTCTTTTTTTTCGCAATATAGTTGTTTTTTTTGGCCAAGAATAAAGTCAACTTAGTTTTTGTAAATAGCTACATTAACCATTTTAAGTTGATTGAGGGAGACCCCTTATATTCTAAGAGAGAATTTGTACATCAATATCCTCACTTGATTACTTGTTTTCTATTGATTTCTTTGATGTTTTTAGTGTGCAAATTTAGATCATTTTATTTGATTTGTATGAAAAACGTTTTCATGGTATTAAGCGATCTAGAGGGAAATATGTCGGTAGATTTTTTTTCTAAGTGTTCATTTGGGATTTATTTTTAATTAAGCTTGTTGGAATATTTCTTTTGTTTTCCTTGCCTCCCATCCCCATTGGACCCTAAACCTAAAATCTTTTAACCTTAAGGCCTTCTTATGTGGATAGGTTTAATGTGTTTAAGCTTCATTGTTTAAGGATGGGATGTTTTAATCAATAACATAAATGAGATTTCTTTTACTTTGAACTCGTTGAGCAAAATGTTCATTGGGGTTGGTTTATTGATATGTTATCTTTAAGATTTTCTTCTATGAGAACCTCAAAATGGTTTTTATAGTAGGATTTGGCTATTAAATTTGATCAAATCCATGCTTCATGGTATGGTGTATAAATTATTCTTGTTTTGGTATACCTATGGATTTAGTTATGTAAAAGCATAATTATATGTGGGTGCATGCTCTAAGTCTCTTTCATTATTCTTGTAATTATCCCTTTTCTTTTGGAAGGGTCATACCCATAGAGTGTGATTTTATTCATGGTGCAATTAAATATGGAGATGTTATTCCAAATTGTGATAAACACAAGCTATGACTACCCTACCTACCTTGCATCCCTACTTTGTGGGCTTCATAAAGGATATGTACTACATGCGGCACCACGAGATTTCAATTGCCTCAATGTTTTGTTAGTGTTGAGTCAAGCTTCAAACGAAGAGGACCCTCACACTTGATCTATAATGGGGTAGAATCTAACAACAGAGAGAATCCAACCTACACTAATGACTTATCTCCTAAAAAGAAGGGGACAAAGAGCCCCGTAATGCTATTTTATCTCCTTAATTGAAGAAAGGTCTGAACAAGATAAAATCGTTCAAAGTCCCTAACCAATAGGACACCTCAAAGAGAGGGGGGGTGACCCACACTAATGAGTCAAATAGAAGAAAGTGGAAGAGAAAGCAATGGGTGCCCCATGATAATGAGTCAAGTAGAAGAAAGCAATGGGTAGCTTCAACAAATTGATCTCCTAAATTTGAATTGTAAAGTAATTAATTGGAACATGATACATAACCAAAAAGTTGAGATGTTCCTTGGCCCCTCCATTTGTTCATCCATGTGTTCCAAAAATGCATATCATTGAGAGGATAGAATGTATATTAGTGATCAAAACTTGAGATGTGTAATTTTTAAGGACATACCTTGCAGAATCTCATTGGATTGATCTCAAAGTTATAAAAAAAGGTATGCTTGCATCTCATATTCCCTTTGCATTTTACTCCCTTATTTTTTGCAATATCGGTATACCTTGGCCAAGAATGAAGTTAGCTTGGTTTTTGTACATAGCTACATTAACCATTTTAAGTTTATTGGGGACACCCCTTATATTGTAAGAGAGTTTGCACATCAATATCCCTGCTTTGTTACTTGTTTTCTATAAGGTTATTTGATGTTTTCAGTGTGCAAATTTAGATCATTTTATTTGATTCACATGCAAATCTTTTCCATGTTATTAAGGGATCTAGAGGAAAATTTGTTGGTAGATTTTTTTCCTAGGTGTTCATTTGTGATTTACTTACAATTAAGTTTGTTGGAAGATAAAGATTTATTTTCTTTTTCTTGCCTCCCATCTCCACTAGATTCTAAACCTAAAATCTTTTGACCTAAAGGCCTTTATATGACAATAGGTTTAATGAGTTCGAGTTCAAAGATGGGATGTTCTAATCAATAACATAAATGAGATTTCTTTTACTTTGAACTAATTGAGCAATATGTTCATTGGGGTTGGTTAATTGATATGTTCTCTTTAAGGTTTTTTTCTATGAGAACCTCAAAATGGTTATAGTGGGATTTGGCTATGAAATTTGATCAAATTTATGCTTCATAGTATGAATGATATATTATTCTTGTTTTTGTACACTTATGGATTTTAGCTATGTAAAAGCTTGATTATCGATGGGTGCATTGTCTAAGTCTTTGATTATTCTCTTAATTGTCTCTTTGCTTTTGGAAGGGTCGTACCCATAGTGTGTGATTGTGTTCATGGTGCGATTGAATATGGAGATGTCATTCCAAGTTGTGATAAACACAAGCTATTACTACGCAACCTACCTTTCATCCCTACTTTGTGGGCTTCATCAATGATATGTACTACATGAGGCACCACGAGATTTCAACTGCCTCAATGTTTTGTTAGTGTTAATTCAAGCTTCAAAAGGGAAGGGCCCTCACACTTGATGCATAATGGGTCAAAATCTAACCACAGAGTATGCATCCCACACTTATGACTTATCTCTTGAAAAGAAAGAGGAAATGGAACCCAATGATGCTATTTTATCTCCTCAATTAGAGAGAGAGAGAGAGAGAGAGAGAGAGAGAGAGAGATCCCTTAAGTACATTTTGAAATGATTTTGTTCATTTTTTTTATATCATGCTACTCATTGCAATCATCTTTATAATATTTTGATAGAATATAAATCAGAAACTTTTATTTACCAATAATTAGTAATTTGATATTCAATGTTGTTCAAGTATAGAATATTGCATTTTGTATTGGGTATGTTACTATGTTGCAATTTTGCTATGTTCACGTATTTAGTATTATTAGTTCTTATACTATTATACATCATTTCATAGCTAGCATTTCAAGTACTATATGTGTAGTATATTACAGCACTCCTCCCGACCCCCATTGTGCCCAAATTGAAGCCCTTTTTTTCCCGTCCCAAAAACCCGTCCTAATGTCCCTCAGTGCCAATGTTACACTGATTAAATAAAAGAATATCAATTTACGGTTTTCTTAAATCAAATTAGTTACGATTTTATAATGAAAATCTGCATTAAGATAACCACGAAATCACAATTTCTAGGAATCACTGTTTATACTTTGTTTAAAGAAATCACAATTTCTAGAAAATTGATTTTGCTTTGCTATATTTTATTATTTTGTAATAGTAATTTGATTCAAATATGCATACAACCCAATCATATGCCCCATAGTCTAGAAGTATGAGTTGCAACATCCAACATCCAAATGTGTGAAATTTATCTCCAGCCACATAAACATGCATTCTAGTATCTTCCTTGAAATGGATAAATTGACACTTTCTTTTACCTTCAAGAATGAGGCAGTTGGTGGTTTTCTTCAAATGTGCCCATAGTCTAGAAGTATCAGTTGCAACATCCAACATCCAAATGTGTGAAATTCATCTCCAGCCATATAAACATGCATTCTAGTATCTTCCTTAAAATGGACAAATTGTCAGTTTCTTTTACCTTAAAGAATGAGGCAGTTGGTGGTTTTCTAGAGAAGTGTCCTTTATCTGATGCAGTTTGATTACATACTAAGGTCTGATTCTCTTCTTTGTGAACGGTAATAGTATAAAGAAGATAACATGCCCCACGCCAATTAGCTTTGAACAAAAATCTCCTGGCTGGCTAAAATCACACGACTTGCCCTTTTGACTCTTTGGAGGCTTGGCCTTATCCACATGCTTTGACAAGGCGGTAAATAATATAAATAAATAATTGGATTGACATTTCGCCAATACTCACCACGAATGAATAACTTTCTTATTTATTGCCATTAAGAATCATAATATACATAACAGCAAAGTCAAGAAAAAAAATGTTGTAGCAAGCACTTTCTGCAATTTGGATGGAGAGCACCCGCTGCCATTTAGTGTTGCAGAGTGAATAGAATTGTTATCATCAGAAGCTGTTGAGACATTAACAGTTGAGGAGCCTGGAAAAATTTATGGAAACATAACTAAAGTTAATCTCAATGCATATAGTCCTAAATATAGCCATTGTCAATATCAAGCAATAGCGATGTTTGGAATCAAGTGTGTAGTATGTAGATAAATCCATGAAATATTTAGTGTCAATCGAAATAATTAGCTCCTACAATATGCAAAGATCTATCCACTATGCACAAGGTCAAATGAAGCACTAAATTGCAAATTTCATACATCTAATAACCCAATCAGCAGCTCCTCTTTGACCAACTCAAGGAAAAGAATTCTCCTTGATATAAAATAATTTCAGATTGATTGAACATCAAGACTAGCTCTTTTTATTTGCACTAGAAATAAAATTAATTATGGCAAACAGATACTGATGTTAGCAAAAGAAACTAGAATAAACCTAATCTTAAATCAAATTTCATGATAGGGACTTACAATCATAGTTGGTCCACCCTATCCGCTGGTTTTCCAGATCATATACAAAAATCTTGTCTTTAAGAACAAGATCTGCAAGGTAAAGTTCCAAACATAAGCAATAGCATCCAAGATTCAGATGAAATAAGATGTGTATATTAGAATGCAATTACTGTTTAAGGAAAGAAATGACAATTCAAAACACAGAAGCATCTGCCCACAAAATATCAATGGAATAGGCTATATGAATCTACAAGACATTTATCAATTGATAGACTACCACAATTCCATCTATGCGAACCTTACAGTGATATGCAGAGCATCCAACAAAGGAAACAGTAAATCTATCTGATGGTAATCAAAAATGGAATCTTTAGTTCATTCGTATGCTTTGAATCCATAGGCATATAGGCATCCATCACTACCAGTAGTTGAATTTCAGAAATATTAAATGTAAATTGTGAGGTCTGAAATTTACTCTTAAAATTTATATTTGTAGTCTACCATATCTCTTGGATCTTCCTCTGATTTTGATACATTCCAGTGCTCCCCTCAACTAAAATGCTGAGCGTAAAACACACTGGAATCCAAACTACAAAAAATACATATATAACAAATTTTTCAGCATTTATTAAATGGAATTCAAACTTGTCGCCAGCATAAATTAAGTCAGAATGAAACTCGCTATAAACACCTTACAGGTTTTCAGTGTCTAATGCCTTTTTCACCAGGAGAATTGTCTCCACTTGAAAAGCCATGCTATAATCATATGATTAGTTCATATACAAATCCCTGGCAAACAGTTAACACAATAATGCTCCTCTGCAACAAGTTAATATTATTATGAGTACTATTACTAATGTAACACTGTTCCTCTGCTACAATAATGTTCCTCTGCTTTTCTCAAACCATACATGAACAATGAACATGACACAAGATGTAACACTCTCTAGGACCAAAATGAGGATGCAATAATACAGCGGGTAACAAGTGAATTAAGCTTCCTCTTCTGTATTAGTTGGAATCTCAAAGCGGGGCACACTCTATTGTCATTTCAACACTTGCTGTTTTAAAACTACGAGTTAAAATTCCCATACACTCAGATCCTATTTCTTTATGAATTGATGTCTTCGATTGTCACAAGTGACTACAATTACATACATCCATCTCAAACCTAAGAATAGTCTTTTTGGAATTTTACCACTTATTCCCACTATGACGTGGAAAGATATTTTCCACGAAATGGATTAACCCATAGGAGCAAAAACCGTTTGGGGAATTAATCGGCAAACCAAAAGTATAAGATTTTTTGAAAAAAATCAGGAAAAAATAAAGGAAAAATTCGGATTTAAAAAAAAAACATAAAAATTGTAGAAAAATAGATGAAAACTATTTCTTTTAAACTTAAGGGCATTTCCTTAGCATAGAGATACAGAGAGTAAATAAAATAGAATTTAACTCATGAATGCGGAAAATAGATTTTGTCGTTTATATTCATATTGTTGATTGCATAGGCAAAAATTCAGTTAAATTTTTAAGAGGGCAGTCATCAAATAGTTGCCTAAGTGTGAGATCAAATATTAGCCAAGTCTATGAAGTACCTGAGATCAAAATGAATTGTAGAAAATAATTTTTTTCGTTTATTTTCATATTGCTTATTACATAGGCAAATATTCAGTTAACCTTTTAAGAGGGCAGGCACCAAATAGCTGTCTAAGCCTGAGATCAAATATTCGCTAAATCTGTGAAGTAACTGAGATCAAAACTTAACAGACTTTTAAAGTGGGCAGTCGCCAAATAGTCGTCTAAGTCTGAGATCAAATATTCGCTAAGTCTATGAAGTAACTGAGAGAAATTTATAAGGCAGCAATCTAGGTAATGTTAGGAATTTATCAAAAGTGGAATTTATTAAAAGCGGAAACCATTTTGAAGTGATCCAAGACTTTCATTGTGATTGAGGTAAGGAGTTTTGTAGGGGTAGTTCAATATTTGAGAAAGCTCATCAAATTATATTCCACGATTGCAATGCTTTATATTGCATAAAGTCAATTGTAAAGTCCTTTATAGGGGGTAGAATTCAACAAAACATATTTGTTTAGTTGAAGTGAGAGATTAGCAAGCCGCTGGTTTAAGCAACTACTATTTTAGGTGGAGACCAATGTTAATGATAAAATTAAATAAATTAATTATAATTTAAAAATCATATATATATATATATATATATATTACATTATTTTTAATTTTTAATTTATTATATAACTATTAGTATATACTATATATTAATAGTCAATGATAATTTAAATTTTGAAACTACTTTATAATATTAATTATAAACTATAGGGGTTCCCTTCCCTGTTAAAGGGCCATCTATAATAGTGCATAATAGTTAAAATTTTAAAATGTAGTGTATAATATTAATTATATTTAATTGCACCAGAATCCATGGGGCGAGGCATGTAGAGAGATCGGGTCATATTGAAACCGTGATTTAGAGCAAATTCATTAGTTGCTTGGACAATATCCCACATGGCCCCACAATCTAGGATGATTGAGGCCCTTTTAAATTCGGTTGACAATTGTCATTGCTCCTACCAGTACTTTGTTTAGGGTTTTACAAAGGTCGAAAAGAAAACTAAAGGGACAAAATGACAAATTGTTTCCATGCTGATTCCGCATTGACTCAACTTCCATCCTGGAATCAAACCCTTTTTCTGAGTGATTCGTCAATTTCGTGAGTTTTTTGTAGGGTTTCATAGAATTTTGCAATGATTTTTGCCATTTTTTAGGGATTTTAGTATGATTGTAATGTGCTTTAAATGCAAAAAGGTCATTGAAATAGGGTCAACGAATTTTTCATGGATCAGGACTTTTTCAAAGAAATAATTGGCTGGCTCTAGGATTCAAGATTAATCGGGTATAATTGGAATTTTTAGCAGATTATTGCTTCTATGGATTAAACAACATAATAAGTATGTTCCATGCACATCTATATTCTTGAAGGATTGGACTTTGCCACAATTCTTGTAATTTAGTTAATTTCATAGTCTCTTCAAATTGAGAGCATCTTAAACTTATTTTGTATATTCAAAAACAATAAGACCCAAATGATTCAGCCATACATCAAGATAGCCCCATGTTTGGCACTTTATTCATCAGTGAAGGTTGCTTCTTTGGATCTCACTGTTCATTGACATTGTTGGTGCTGCTAGTTTTCAAACCATTTTGCTCCTATCTAGCAGCATCTCTACTGATTGGCTACTTTCATTTAAATATTCCCTAGATGCCTGTCCCTGTCTCCTCCCTGAAAGGAGGTGGCTAATACATTATTACAAGACATATACCAGTTGTACATTCAGGCCACTTTGAACTCCCCCCAGCCCCAACTTGGCTTTCCGTAATAAGCATTTGTTAAATATTGGCAATGGCATCATCATTCAGCCTCTCTCCAATATCTGATATCATTGGTTAACTGGTTTGAGGCTCCCTTCTCTCTACTCAGGCTGAACTATCCCGAATGGAATATTGTTCGAATTTTTGCAGTTATCAACAATTATCATGCAACTGTAATGTGCCTATTAAAATAAATTAAACAACATGCAAATTTTCCCCATGTAAGATCATATACATCTTGTCAAACGGTTTGCTTGAAGCTGGCAGATCTGATTAATTTTAGCAATTTGTTTGATTGGATGGGATAAAAATCATCAAACATTTATCCACAGTGTCTAATTTGATAACTTCTTCATTACACACCATTCATTGTAAAATATGACCATAATGCATTTTGTATCAATATTCATAATAGAAAATTCAGTATCAATATTCTAAATGCTGACCTGGACTTGAAACGGCCTACAATTTCAAAATGAAAGCTATTTTGCACTCCTCAGATCTGTACAGAATCTTCTCATACGATACAGCAGGCATAAACACATTCTAACCTCTTAACAAATGCGTGGAGATAATGGGAGTCCAAATAGGCATTGATTCCAACCTTTGACCAATCCTTTAGGTCACAAAACAAGTCGCGCCTCTTTTGCTTGCTCCTTGGATTAGTACAGCACTATTTGGAGGTGTACGGCAGCTTAATTTGGTTGGTGACTCCCCTATGTACTGCTGTGCTGGCTAAAATGGGACACACAAAAGCTTCCTTGGAGTCTTTGGGCTTTAAAATCTCCCCAAACCATGACTCAAACTTATTTGGTGATGTATATGTGAGTCTTTGCATATTTGAGGTGCTGTGCCACCTATAATTTGGTTTAAAAGCCTCCAATAAAGCTCGTCAATTCCTCTTGCTGAAGCAATAAACTGTATGGCTCCCTTGGAAGAGCCACAAAGGGGTCTTTGAGAGTACGGCATTATATATACTATAAATCTGAACTATAATATATTACCATTATTTTTTAAATTACTTGTCTGCACACATTAGAAATCTGAACTTGCAGAAAATCAAATTCAATAGATGCACCTAAGAATCATGTGAAACTACCTAGGTTGGCTTAAATGGGTTTCTATCCAAACAACCAAGAAAGAACCTAAGGATTTTCATCCTAGGGTTTGCCAAACTGAATGAAAAGGCTCTTAAAATAACAAACCAAGAATGAAATGCTTTTTGGTTCTCAAGTCTTTATATCCCATCTTTAAGAAATTATTTACTTTTATTTTGTTTGACTTTAATTTCATTTTCCCACTCATTTGTGACTTACTTTATAAATTTTCCATTGACATAAAATAAAGTCACTTTATTAAAATAACCAAGGCTCAATATTTAATATCCCAAGAAGCTCAGGCCTATTTAAAATGAAATTAATTAATTATTTCCTAATAAAAGGAATGTTTACTACTACCTCTGCTAAATTAAATACAGAAATTAATAATACAGATGGCAATGCGTACTAGATATAGGAGTAAAATATATCTTTATTCACTCATCAATTCATTACAGAGAATAAGACCAAAGATGGTCAGTGGTGCAGGGCACCCTGGCAAAAGCATGAGAAGAGAGTCATTTGGCCTCATGAAGGTCAAAATGATTTTGAAAGATCAAGAGTTGAATGTAATTGGATCTATGATCCATTTTGTATTTGATAAATTTTAATGTGATGAGCCTAAAACTATAAAGGCAATGTAATAGAGGTGAATAGCATTATAAGTTCAAGAATGCACCTAGGGGGTTCATTAAGGATCATCTTGTTGATCCTAGCCTAATAGAAGGATCTAAAGACCTATAAGGTCTATGACAAATGTAATATGGCCTCTAAAGCCAATAAAATGTTGTAAAAGTACTAAGAGTGCCAAAAAGAGTAGTTTGCCAATGTTGGCAACTTAGGCCTAATAAGGCTTGTAAGGGGATTTAAGAGTTTTTAGGGGGATACAAACCTTTGAAAAGGTTGAGGCAATGATATAAACCCCTTAATGGTTGTAAGTTGTCGAAGTTGACACTTTAGTGTCAACTAGGCAACAAATCCTAACAATAACTAAACCAGTAACAGTCATGTAACTGACTGTTACGGTTGTGCAAGATGTAACCGGCCTTGAAAGGCTATTTTGTGGTAAGTAGGCGTGTGTAGAGAGTATGTAGAGATGGCAGTAGATTGACAAAGCAATGTAAGGAGTTTCAAATTAATAAAACAAACTTGTTCTCTGCAAATTTCTTCACTGTTCCACGGGTACAGTCAAGAACAGTGCCTTCAAATGGCTATTTGGAACGTGTTTTGGGATTGATTGTAGGTGTTAAGGAATGTCCTTAGTTGTTATTCACGTTTCCTTGCATTCCTTTTATTGTTTTTATTGTGTTAAAGACAAAGTAATCTGACTGGTGTTCTAGAGACAGTGACTGGTTAGATACAGTCAGAGTTTTTGTTTTGAAGTTTTCATGATGTTGTAACTCTCCCACCCTCTGTGTTCACTGTGATCGGTGGGAGAGTCCAACAATGTAATAATATCCTTGTAACATACTGATCAAATGCACGGATTTGAGGAAAATGTTTGAAGAACCACAAAATGGTGGTAGTTTGCTGACAGAGAATAAGCCCGGTTTGACACCAGTCATATGGAAAGAAGTTTGCTTCGGGGTGGAAGGTGTTTAATGATGAATTGTTAATGTATGGATCCTTATTGAAGTGTCTGAGCTGTAGGTTTGGTCTGGATATGACATTGGAGGTCCCTTTGATTAGACCCTAGGTGTGTGACCCTAGGAGTGAGGGTTTAGTGGCTAAGGCCATAGGTAAATGGTAGAACCTTGGAGACTTGAAAACATATTGTTTTGTAACCCCTAGAAGGACTGTTTCATCCTTTGGAGTCATGGGAGTGAGTGGAGTTATGGGTTGCTTTGTAAATGGGGAAGGATTAGGCCTAGTGAGGGTGTGCTAGGGTGTGGGATCTTGGGTATGGTCCAAAGGAGTCAATGCTGGAACTTAGGGAGGATTTAAAGATCCCAAAAGGGTATCTGAATCAAGTTTTCGTTTCCTTAGTTATTTGGGGAATGTTGGAGAAAAAGACAAAATATTGACTGGTGAGGGCTACTAGCTTTAAGGGCTAAATGTGAGTGTTGGGTTAAAGATTGGTTGTTCAGTCTTAGTGGGTTGATGGAACATGGTAGATACGCCATAAGGAGATGATTTATGAAGTTGGAATGAAGGTTGAAGTCTTGAGTGAAGATATGGTGTATGGGAGGCACTAGGTGCACTTGGGGTAGCCTAGAAGGTGAGTCTTTGAGGGGACTTAGGAAGCAAGAAGTTGTTGCATCCTTGAATGGATTGCAATCAGACAAGAACAAAGAGGTCAATACACACCACCTATGCATCAGTCGGCCAAGGATTGCAATTTACCCTACTATACCATACCCCCTTCCTTGGCGGTACACGACATATTTAAAGGACCCAACGGTTGCCAAGAGGAACACAACCATCAACCAACCGACACAACTACCTGATAATGATAACAAACTTAATACAGACAATTAGTGTATTGATGGATAACCAATATTATCAAACACAACAACAGGCATTTTATGCCGACTGCATCATCCCCCCAAAAGAAAAAGTCATCTTCCAAACTACAAGTATACATCAAGTAATATCTAGGAAGACTAATGACAATAGTGTAGATAATGACTTGTTTTGTGTAAACTCAAAGTTGTAGTGTACTTCAAAAATAAAATGGGGGTCTTGGGGCAACGCCCCCAACAGGGTCAAGGGGCAGTGCCCCATGCAAGGGTCTAGGGGCAACGCCCCTAGTGGGGTTACAGGGCAGCACCACTTGTGGGGGTCTGGGGGACAGTGCCCCCAGTGGGGTCGAGGAGCAATGCCCCTCGCGTGGTCCAAGGGCATCATGGTACACATCATTTTCTTGACTTTTTAAGATGTCAGGAAAATGTTGAAGACAGAAAATAGAGATTTCATGTAGTGCCATGGTGCTGCCAAGTACTGCTTGATGTGGAGCTCCCAAATACTGTATATTAAAATCAAATTTTTCCTTTGTACCCCATACAACCAAGCTAATGGATATGAGTTTGAGGGATTTCGTACATCATACGACGATAGCAATAGTAGCACAAATTTAGGTCGTATGTCGTACGACAAAATACAGTCTCAGCATTGAGACAATACTTTGTACAGCATGATCAAGATGCAAACCTGTACGGTAGAAGTAGCACATACGACATGTGTAATTGTGTATGATAAAATATAGTCTTGACATTGGCACAATACCTTGTACGGCATGATCATGTAGACCCGTACGGCAAAGGTAGCCCGTATAGCATGTGCAACTTGTAACATATAATCAGGAAGCAAAAATGGGCAAGCAAGTTCTAGTTTCACATAGCCTGCTTCTAGGCGTGAATTTAGCATATGATGATATGTCCGTACACATGGCACTAGGAAAGATTGACGATTGAATCTGTGCAGTACTCTCAACAACCTGTATAGTACTCTCAATAACCCATACAGCACTAGAAAGAATCTGATTGTTGAACCTGTACGACACTCTTAGCAACCCATATCGCAATTTAGAGCAAAAATTCCTTAGCTCGTGCAGTTCAATGAACATCTCGTACGATGCTATTAGGCACAACTTCCTAAACCCATATGACTCAATCTCTTTCCCGTACCACCTGTTTTTCTAAGCATCGCTTCTGTCGTATGGATTGGTATACTGAATAATGTTTCTATCGTACAACTTGCTAGTTCATCCCTCTACATACGAGCATGGTGTCTTGTATTGTTCCATGTACAAATTGGGACCATACGGTACATGTTCTCTCTTGACCGTACAAAAAATTTGCAAGGGAGTTTGTGTTCTCACGTACGAACTACTCCAATGTATGACTTTTTCCAAGTTCCATGCAGTATTGAAGTTTCTCACTTCCACGTATGGCTTGCTTTCCCGCCACTGACTACTCCCTTCCTACAACTCTGACTAAATGCTTTTCCTTCTGTACGGTGCAATGACTGCTAGCTTGATCCTACCCTCCTTGACATGCCTATGGCTCTTAAATCGTATGGCTTGTTCTAACATGGCTTGCATTCAAACTATGGCGCATGGCCTATGGCTCATCCGTAGCGTGTACACACTACAATCTTCCTTGGTCATACAAAAAGTTTTCAATGTCACATACGGATGTGATGCCTTCCTCTCGTTAGCTCTCGTCCCCACCTTTGCCCCTTTTTTTTGTTCATTTTTTATCTTCGCACTGTCAAATGTATCATCCATAACTTTACACTCTATAAACGGTTGATCTTCACAAAGAGTTGTGGCTTCATGAAAATCACATGTTGATGTGAATGCCTCATAGTCCTCCATTTGCCAATGAGATAGTCCATTTAGGGAACTTGTCTCATCTTCAAAACAATCTTTCGGCTCAAGCACCCCTTCATCATTTGGTTCCATTCCTTTCCTATCTTCGTTCATACCTGACTCTCCATCTTAAGACTAAATCGGAGGATGCCAACTCCTCACGACCTGATTTTTTAGGTCAATGATGTACTTCCTTTATACTCCATGGAGAGTGTGTTCCTCTTCCAACCGTGCTCTACCTTGGCAGTAATCAACCAACCTCTCCCGAGGATTATGTCATATGCCTTCTTTTACAACAAGATTACTACAAAGTCCAAGAAAAAAATATTGTGTACCAATTGCTACCTTTTGTGAAATCAATGTCCCCAACGGCTTAATGCCATGTTGGTCAGCACCTACCAATTGGAAGGTTGGCAGCCAAAGTGTTAGCTTCCCTAGGCACTTCCAAGTTTCCTCCGGCAACAAATTGACTCCTGAGCCTCTGTACACGATGGCATTTGTCAACTTCTATCCCATTATCTCCATCTCTACGATGGTCAGCTTCCTCCCAATGCCTACTATCAGTAGCATCAGATCAACTTGCCCTGCTTCTAGTTGAGTGCACCACTATGTTGGTAATGGCCATCTTCAGTTGTGCCATTGCTTGTAGAAGGTCGGATACATGTCTAGGTACAGTGGCTTGCAACATTTGTCTCATGATAGCCTTCTCGGACTCTAACCTCAGTAGAGTACTAGCGGCATCATTTGAGGCTCTTCTCTCCTTTGTCATTGCTCATTCAACATCCGCCTTCACTTCCCTAAGTCTTTCCTTCTACATATGGGGGTCGAGATACACTCCTACTTGGTTTGGGGTCTGGTGATTGCCAACACTTCCTCCTCTAGGTCTTTTATGTCAAACATATTTAATCCCTTTTTGCTTTGGGCAGTCAATGTCCTCATGGTTCCCCAGACCACACCACTTGCTCAACAAACACCCATTGTTTTGCCCGCTCTGACGATCCTGCGCAAAGTGACCCCAATCGTTACATTGTCACACTCTATGATAGGATGTCCTCTTGATTCGTATTGTATTTGTTTCTATTGCTGATTTCCATAACCGCCTGTTGATCCATTTTGTTGTTTGGATGTAGGCTCTCCCTGTGTGAAGAGTACTTGCATGCTTCTAGCCTTCAAATCATATGGACACTCTTTTATTGACTGACCCATCAACTAGCAAATCTCACAAAATCATTTTAGAACAATTACCTTTTGTGTCCCCTTCGTTGTTGCACCCGGTACACCATAGTTCATTACTTTCTTTATCGGTTCCTTTCTCGGCCCTTATTTCTTTCATCATTGTCATCATGTCTCGTCGTAGGGCATGGATTGTTGTTGATTCATCATTGCTACTACCATCTATGCTATCATCATCATGTGTCTTCCTCTTCCCTCGGAAGGATGTCTTATTTTCACTCTCTATGTCCATCACCCGATTGTAGGCATCGGAGTACAAGGGTGGAGGCACCATTTTCATCTTCTTGTGCAAATAGGGAATCAACCCTTCATTGAACCACCTCTTCTTCATCCCATTGGCTGGCTGATTCTCCAACTTGCCCAACAAATCCTTGAGCCTATGATTGTAAGCTCGTACACTCTTGTTCTTACCTTGTTTGGTATTATAAATTTCTGCAACAATCTCATTGTCATCTCATAGCAATTTAAACTCAGCCTCGAATGCCCTCCTGAGCGTGTCCCAAGAAGCTATGGATGAAGCATCTAGTTTTGTGAACCAATCGATGGTTGTACCTCATAGCATTGCTCAAAATGCTCTCAACTAATAGTCCTTCTCATCCTGATCGTTTGCTACCCAAATAGTCTCACACGTCTTCTAGTGCCTCATAGGGTCTTCCGACCCGTTCCCCACGAACTTTGGTAGTTTTTGCCGATCCACATTCAAACTTGTCAAAAGAGTCACCACCTTTCTCGCCTGCTTGCCCCCTTGTGCGTCGGACCTAGATGGACTGTCGACCACATGCATGTCCTCTGCACGTCCAACTCCAGCATCCCCAACACCTTGAGTATTTCCAAGCCTTGACTCATACTTGTACTCCCTCCGTCCAAGGGTCTTCAATTCAGATCCTCTAATGATGAGTTCTCATGAGATTGCAAAGGTTCTCAATGCCATGCAACATGTCTGTCAATTCAAGATTTCCTTCGTACTCCTCATCTAATGTCATATGTACGGACGACTACCTTGCTTCATCAACAAGGTAGGTTTCATCAACTGTTCTCATAATCCTCTTCGTTTTCTTTGTTCTGCAATTCTTAAAGATCATCTGATCACTTGGTCTTGACAACCTTGTGGCCTCTTCTCGCCTTTATTGGGATCCAAGGGCATGAATCACGCAATGCTGACTCGATTTCTTTTAAGGCAAGGGCATCAAATGTTTACTACTATACCTGGTAAATTGCATACATGAATTAATAATACACATGGTAGTGCGTACTAGATATAGGAGTAAAATATATCTTTATCTGCTCATGAATTCATTACAAAGAAGAAGACTAGAGATGGTCGACCAAGGACTACAATTTACCCAACTATACCTTAACCCCTTGCTTGGCGGTTCACGACATATTTAAAGGACCCAACAGTTGCCAAGAGGAACACAACTGTCAACCAACTGACATAACAACTACCTAACAATGATAACAAACTTAATACAGACAATTAATACATTGATGGATAACCAATATTATCAAACACAAACAATAAGCATTTTATGCCAACTACAAGGAACAATTCCGACTATTCAACAAGGGACATTACAATATCACCCACTATTTACAAATTAGGATATATGAATATATTCCACATTGTCAAAGGATATGTTACATTTGTTCACCAAAGAGACGTCCAAGCCATCCCCGAGCAGCTCAAAAAATTGGAAACGCGTCCCAAAAACTCCGAAAATGGTCAACACATTTCCGATGGCTATTGACCGTCCCCTGGATGGCTATCGTCCCCCAACCGTCCTAGGGACAGTTTGCCGTTTCCGACGGCTAAAAAAACATAAACCAATTTTTTATTAAAATTTCCAAATTTTTTAACCCATTGGTGGGCCCCAGCAGTCATATAAACATTATAAAATAATAAAATATATTATGGAAATGATATAGGTTATACTTTACGGTAAAGTTATGCATTGCCATTTTATTTTTTTGTTTTCATGCTCAGTGGCTCACGCACGCAGATGAGGGCAGGAAGAATGCACGCGGACAGGAAGAGCTCATGTTTTTGTTTGCAGTCACCGTTTGAGGTGATTCAAGGCATTTGCAGTCACCATTTGAGGTGATTCAAGGCATCTGCAGACGGCCCTTTCCACCATTGTTTGCATTTCATATATATATATATATATATAGCTGTCCCCGTCCCCCTGTCCCGGAAACTCGGGGTAACATAGGTTTTTACATAACAGAGCTGCAGATAGGACTGATGCCACAGGCTTATAGGGTAAAAAGGGAGTATTTGTTGCAGCAGATTGCTAATATAGCTATTTCTGGAACTGTTGATACATAGTTTACTGTTTTCCCACTACAGATAAGTGCTATCAAGCTGACCCATGCTGCAATCTGCTGACCAGTCAAAACATAGGCTGAATTCTATGAAAATTTCTTGTAGTCCCCTCTATGAGAATAACTTCTGATCCTCTTATCTACTTATCTAGGAACATAGAAATTCGATTAGCAATAAGTAAATCTGTATTTATGACTGTTAGTTGTTCTGATTCATCTCCATTTCCCTTTCAAGATTAATTAATGTTGATTAATTATCTCTGAACACCTGAGTGCACATGGAAAGACTTAGTTTAATCATATATAGGTGACCCTAAGCTAAAATAAACCTGAGAAAAGGAGCCAGGGAATGATGAGATGTATCGGGTTACAAGAGGGTGCCACCTGTGACACACAAGGGAGTCACCTTATACCCTAGTTAAAATTTGGCCTGTGCAAAAATAATTGATTGTACACTAGCATTATTTCTTAAGGTTATGGCATAGGATGCATTCATCCATGGGACAAATAGATAAGAGGTGACAGAACTGGACAATTGCAATCCACTCCCATCGCTGGGTTCACTCACTAGAGCTCTTTTACTTATGACATCAATTCGACTCCCACAGTTGTCTCAATTTGGGTAGCTCCAGATGAAGTATAACAAAAAAGTGCTCAGAGGATCATATATAATGAACTGAATCTAGGATGAAGGATCTTATTATACTAGGGAGGCATCTGACCTTATAACAACCCTTAATGACAAATACCTGGTGCACTCACAAAAAAAAGTGCTGGCCAATTTTTGTTCAGTACAAAAACTCAGACTTGGCATTACAAATGAACATAACTCTTGCACACCTAGGAAATTGCTGACTATTATTCAAATCATTGACAATGGGAAAAAATCGAATAAACAAATTGCAAAAAAAAGATATGAAAAAAAGGAGTTTTCTAATTAACAAGAAGAGTTTTTCGAGTGTAATCCAGAAACTTATTAAGTACTCACAATCAACTCAGTGGTGAGTTAGTTGCTGGTTTTAATCTGCAATTACTCACAAGTCAGCAAGTCACCCACGGGTTTCAGAAGGTGACTTCTGAATCTTCTCAGATGCAATGTGCTTGGGAGTGATCCTGGAAAACCTGAGTTACATAGTCATAAAACTTCATCAGTTTCTGACTTTTAATAGATGCTTCTCAAATAAGTGGAATCATCTGTTTGAGTTCACAATGCCTCTGCTAACCCCCAAATCCATCTTGAAATCCAGAATGATGATAAATCAATGAGGGCTTCCTTCAACATTAAGAAATATGCATGTTATACCTGCAATATGATACATAGCAAGAGGCCAACATCATGAAAGGCCACATAGTGTATAGATTTGTTGGGAAGCTGTGATTTGTCAAGAACAACTCATTCTGTGGAACCATTAAGTTTTTGGCAACATTTTTACACCTTGTAGAAAGATGAAGAAAATACAAACAGGAATCCCTTGAAAGCCACATTAGATAAGATGGCTTAAATGCAGAGATCAAAGAAAGAAAGGAATTTCACTTAAGATTTTCCTAATTACAATAAAGAATAAGGTCACTCTGTAACTAAAAGGCCAAAGTCCAGAGCCACTTAGACACAGAGGTGACTCTAGAACTAATTTTTTCAGTAAAACAGTTCAGTTTCATTGCTCCAATTCGAAAACAAAAGACAAAACCATGTTTTTTTCTTTCTTATGAATGTAAATGCACCTATCAACAAAAACAAATAAAAACTGGAAAAGGAAATAGTGAAATAAAAATTACCTCCCAATATTGTCATTTTCTTATCATTCGTATGAGCTCCACTCTTCAGCCAGCCCATACACCATATGGGAGTATTGTCCTGCCACAAAGTAAATTCCACAAGTATCAATTATTTGCCACTCAGAGAGACACTGTTTTGAAGGTTTGTTCACAATCAGCAAACAATGGCAAATGCTACCATATATTTCCTTAGCTTTAAAAATGGTTTATTGGCTTCTACCAAACGAACTTCAATTTTAGGGATACAAAATAGGGAAAAGTGCCCATAATTTCCCCACCAGGACCGAGTCCCCATCCTAGAGTAGCTAGATGGGGAAGTAAAATCAACCCTTGTTCATACATACGTTTTCAAAATATGTAAGGATTCAATTCTTACAGATGTTGTTTGTTGAACAAGATAATCTTGAGGCTTCAATTCCATAGCTGCACCCTCAAAGTACAGTGTAACACGGGGGAAAGTCGCATCAATGCTGATGAAAAGGGACCATTAGAATAAGTTAGGATGGGAATTTAAAACTAGAGATATGCAACCATCAGAACCACAAGTCCACAAAGAAATAAATATCAGATAAAAATCACTTAAATAAACACAAACACACAAACCTATTAGAAATAAAGAAGCATTGGTCTCCTTTGTACATAAAAAGTTGTGTCGATTTTGATACCGCAGCAACAATCTACATCGATTGGTATTGGTCATGAATTAACAAATTTAAGCTCAATATGAAACAAGATAAAAGCATGATCTATGTACTTACTGTATTGAAAAAGGAATCATATGCTTCCTCTACTAGGTATGCTAATGTAGTTCCACAATCAACAATAGTTCCACGAGTGTTTGTTGTAGTAAAAACTTGAGGATCAATAGGCAGTTTCTGCCCATTCACAGCAATACCCAGAAGATTTAAATTGTAATGCGCCCTACAAATTGTAACAGAAAAACAGTCAACTATCATGTGACAACCATTTATTGCCTGTGCTTTCTAATTCTTACCTTTTACATGAAACTGAGATACTAGCACCATATCAATTAACATAAATAAAAATAGATAAGAGATCTCTTAAGAACAAAACCTAATATGCATATTACTGATACAGTCCAAAAAATTGAGAAAGGGTGATGTGGTTCCCTCCTTCCTTTGGCTATCTAAAACTAAACTTTGCTGGTGCTACCAAAGGCAATCCTGCCCCAGATGATGGAGGATTATTTCAAGACTCATTCGGTCAAACATTAACGATAGATACTGTTGATATTAAAATATCAAAATGACTCAAACCATAGTAGCAAAAACCATTCTTGAGAATAACTCAGCAACCCAAAAGACAAAGCTTTTACCATTTAATTGAAAAAATTGGGTTAAGAATTGGGTCAAGTTCATTGTTAGGGTAAGGAAAAATGTTCTGCTGCAGAAATGAGAAAAAATGATATAAGTTATGAAAAAATGCAATTTTTTGGCTTCACTGATTAGTTGCCAAAAAAAACATCATTTATTTAGCAAAGACACCCAGGCCAAGCAGTGATTAAACAGACTAAAATGCAATTTTTTGAAGATTTCTGCAACTATGAAATTTTAAGTTCAAACAATCGAGCATAGGCAATGGTGATCCTCTGAGGACTTCAAAATGCAATGCTGCAAGGGTGGAAATGGTAAATTGTGGAAGGTGAGTCTTAATGAGCTTCAAAATTATGGATGGAGGGCAGGTTGATGCATGACAGCTGAATCAATATTTCAGGAAGCCTTATGTCTCCCTAGTAAAGTAGGAGCAGTGCACTTCAAGTTCATTCAAACTAAGAGGAAAGAGGAAAGTCACCTATCTTACTGAAAAAGGTGTGTTGTGATTGCGTATGTTACAGGACAATTGAAATGGATTATTCTTCAGGTTCAGGAAAGAAAAAGATGAATGAAGTGTTAAGGGTAACTAGTGCTTTCCTCACAGGAAAATGAGCTGGTCGGACTGGATAAAATGAACCTTGCTGCCTCAAACTTCCAGGCTCATTTCTCATCTTAAATAGAACAGTGAAACTAAGAACCCTGCCAGGAAAATTTGGGCTGAGTTAAAAGAAACATTGAAATAAGTGTGAAACAAATAATGATTAGGCCTAATCAACGAGAAGGAAGAATGTCTTTGATGGAGCTGACAAACTTAACAATGTTAATATTCTATCTAATGATGTAATCACCTTCCTCTTCCATGAAGATCATCATAATCTAGAGACAGTTATTCAGCGTAATGGTGGTGAAGATGCAACTGACTTTGACTATGTTATGGACTCACACACTTATGAAAGTAATATATAAATTGCTATCTGAGTGTAGTTTAAATTTCTCCCCTTAGCAATCAGAGCCCAGCCTAACAATTGCATTGGGTAGATTATGATGAGAACTCTAACAGATATGAAGATATTATTGAAAATCCAAGGCCTTGAGCCTCTCAGGATGCATCTAAAAATATATAATATTTTGGTCTGTAAGACTCAAGTGACCACTTGTATAATCAATTTGATATAATTCCTTTTTTTGATCAAGCAGTAAGGGAAAACCACCGTGGTTGTACCACTTTAATCTTAACCAGATAGAGTCATTTTTTATCACAATAACTGTTTGCAGGGGTTGAGGTGTCAGATGACTAAAAAAATGGAATAGACCTGTATGAAAGAGAGCAGTAATGTGATGATGAAACAGTGTTCTGCTTATTTCAAAGAGTGATATCTCCTCACTTTTTCTCCTTCTGCATTACATCAATTTGTGTCTGGACATAATTGAATTGGCATTTGAAGGGCAAATTGGGTACAAGGTGAAAGCAGGGGTTGAATTCTATTTCTCCTTCCTCTTTTTTGTCTGAAAAGGATGGAGCTGTGCATCTCCCAATAATGGAAGATACTGAAATATGATCAAGTTGTGTGAGGGAGGAGCAATAAGCATAGTATAGGAATTTGATCCCTCTAATCATGTGGTCTGCCTTGACTAAACTACCAAGTTGTGAGAGAGTTATTAGTATAATGCAGCACAATGTGATTCCTCTAACCATGTTATCTGCCATGAGTAAACTACCAAGTTGTGAGAGTGTGATCAGTTTAATGTAGCACAATGTGATTCAACTTAACTCTGCATTGAGTAAAATAATTTGAAATGTCTAGCATGGAATGAGTGAAATTATAACTGCAATGAGATGACAAACAGTCTTGCTTTACTACTTCCATTCTTAGTTTATACTGCTGGATTCCTTAATTGTGTTTTTACTTAAGTGAGAGGATTTTGACACAGATTGTTTCAGGAAATTATAGGCTTAGTCTTCAGACTGCTGCCACTCTGCTTTTTCACTGACAACTGTATGTAAATACTAAACTTTTATCTTCTCTTTAAGTCTTCTGAATATTTGAGAGGAGAGAGGGTGAGAGTACAAGAAAGTAAATGAAAATAAAGGTGGATTGTTGCCTCCTCTTCAATGGCAGTCTCTGTTGAGTTTGCCTGTTGTAGAAGAGAAGGAAAGAGAAAAGTAAATGCCTTTGTAGGTGTATTGCAATTACTCGGGAAGTGAAAATTTCAAGGTGAGGCGGGGCTTTATGAATTTTTCAGCTGTTTAATTTGTAAAGATGGTAAATTTTTATTTCCTTCTCCTTTTCTGTTCTAATAAGGAACTTTGTAAGTATTGATTAAATTCCATGGCTGGATATAAGCATGGAAGGAATGTGATGAAAGCTATTTTTATATAAGATGTATGTACACACACACATATATAACTGTGTGTGTGTGTATGTATGTATGTATGTATACATATCTAGTTATACATGTATACGTGTACATAAATTTTATATATACAATATATCCATCTGTGTGTCTGTGTCTGGGTCTGTGTGTGAATATTGAAATAAAAAATAACTTTAACTAGGCTAAAAATGTTAAATAACTCAATACATGATCCAACATTGAATAACATTGTAACACTACTACAAATATGAAGTACTGAATTTATAATGAAAATTCATTGATCCAAAGATCCATCTCTGATTCATTTCATTATTTCATAAGGTTCAAATGACAATGTAATCAGTTACTCCAAGACATATACTTTGACCTGTGGTAGACATCTCCCTCTATAGACACATATGTGAACATCTCCAGAAGTCAAGAGTCCACGTGAAAATTCTTAAAGTCTCTATAAGTAATGTAAATAAGGTCCCAGTGCCCAATGAATGAAGGCAGCTTGGGACTTGCAGCTCCACACAAATATAATTCTCAGGACATAGGATTAAAGAAAGAAAAAACAAATATTTTTTTTTCCTTTCGTTTACTTAAATCAGATTTGACCTTACACCAATGTACAGTCATGCAGCCTGAAGTTTAAACAACTCAAAAAAATAGGAACAGCAGCTAGCTATTCATCCCAAGTCTCTCCTTGTTGACAACCATGTCACCTGACCTGTGTTTCCATATGTTTAGAATTTTTTTAACCCTTTTTTTCATTTTTTCTTTTTCTTTTTGTTTTATTTCTTTCTTTACTCTGCTTTGACCCCATCCAAAAGCATTTTTTCTAAAAGAAACTGGTATTGAAATTAGGTGAGCCAGCAATCAGAAGTCTACCACCAAAAAAGCAAGGTAACTGCCCCCTTATTATGGATATGTTTTCGCATAGCAGTGGGGCCTGACAGGAAAAATCAACTGCAGCAAATGGGCAGGAGGATGAGTAAGGCCCAGAGCACATTCTCCTTTTTAACTGCCCAATAAATAGTGAGTGCAACCTATTGGGTGGAAACTTTTCTCCTAAAGATTCCCATGAACTCATAAAGAATAAGTGTTAGCATAGTCAAAAGTAACAGCAGATAATAGGTCTAGCTTAGAGGAAGTAATTTGTGCCATCAATGACAAATCATGGGTCCCATCAGACAATCATAGGGGTGAAACACTTAAGTTTAAACACTCCAGATAGAACTCAGAGCCATGAGGCCCAGGGGAACCTCTTAATAGAGAGGGTCTTGTCCAGTTCAATTGGATAGGCCCCTGCAGGTAAAATTCCTTTTTAATTTTTATCATCAGGTACAGGAGGGGATATTTAATTGCCATCAGGACTGCAAATATATTGTCCACGATCTAGGCTATATTAGGTTAAGTGCATATAAGAAACCGCTGCCCGCAACATCAAGTAACACAAATAGCCTTAAGGCATTTACACGTCTATCCATCTGCCAAGTTACAATAAGAACTGCTAACAGTGACCTCATCACAACTAATGCTACACAATATCCAACAAGAAGAAAAACTAGGGTAAAATGCCAAGAAGACTAAGGTCTACACACAAAAAGAGACAACACACGGAACTCAATTTTAACACCAAAAAGGACCTACAACACAAAGAAAAATAAGAAAGGAAAACAAAATTGGTTGAATGATGGTTTTGGGCATGCAGGATTTCCAAAGCCCCAGATTCTCCAGCATCAAACACTCCAAGTTGGTGTTATATGTTTCATGAGATTGAAAACTCATAAACATTTAAAGAAATAGAACAGAAATCCCCCACCTGGAAACCTCAACTGCATGCATCCAGATTGCATCATCTGCTGTCTTATTTTTCCATTTAATCAAGTATTCCTTGTACTTCTTCCCTCTTGTTTTCTTGATTGTTAAGGAGTCTATACAAGTTCAACCTCATCTCTTTCCCTTTCAAGCAATTGTCTTCCATTTGGCAATCAAGACTTGCATCTTCTTCTTCACTAGTCTGCTCTTCATAATATTGATATAAATCAGCAAAATTGAAAATAGGTGAAACATCTACACCTTCAAGGAGCTCTATCTCATTGGCAATGGATGTAAACCTCCTTAAGATCTTACGTGGCCTGATTATCCTTCATTTGAGCATATTGTGGGTTCCTTGAGGAAACTTTTCTTTCCTTCAATGAGCTCATACCAACTCTCCAACTTCAAAGTTTTGCTTCCTTCTCTTAAGACTTGCATTCTCCATATTCATTGCTTTTTTTTCCACATTCTACTTGACTTCCTGGTGTAACTCAAGTATTTAGTCAGAATTTTTTTTCTGGAGCAGCAATTTTTCTACCCAAATCATCAGTGTTTCTCCAAATATCTACCCCTCTCAGGCTGCGCCCATACACAATTTGGAAAAGGGTTTTGGTTATACTCCTGTTAATTGAGATATTATAGGCAAATTTGGCCTGTTCCAAGATCAAATCCCATTGAGTCTAACAACATCCTTACAGAATTAAATGGCAACACTGAGTGGCATTGTTTGACTTTTTGCATGAAATAAAAATTAAAATGTATCATTTTCAGAACTTTATCTACTACAGCATAAACAGGACTTACTTCTTTGAGTTCTCGGAGCCCAAGAACGAAGTCGCTACTTATGTGAGATGCATATAATCCAGTTTTTGGGCTCCCTCTTTTGGCAAGTTAACAAACTCTGCAATGCTACATCATATGCTTCACATTCTTACCCATTTTTGGCAGCTAATAACTTCCATTCAGTTGTGTCACTGTTTTGTCCATGCCAAAATGTCTCGCTAAATCTCCATTATGCTTCTCCCTCATAGATCCTTGAGTAATACACAAACATTTTCCTTTCAACAATAGCCCCTCTTGAATGAAATAATCCAACCATGTTATTCTATACTTTACAGTTGGGTTTTTGCATGCAGCCCATTCCTCTTTAAAATCTGCATCATTCTCATGCAATTGTTTCATAGAATCAAAATCTACAAATTCCATTCTTATTTCAATCAGCAATAAACATTTTCTAGTTAGTGTATCTGCTAATCTATTTGATCTACCACTTTTATGCTTAAAAAAAATGAATAACATTGCAAAAATTCAACCCATTTCATATGCCTTAAATTGATTTTACTCTGGTTGTTTAAGTGCTGCAATGCCTGATAATCCATGTATAAGACAAACTCCTTTGACAGCAACTAATGTCTAAAACTCTTAAGTGCCTTGATGATGACATAAAACTTCTAAATCATAGACAAAGTACATTTTAGCACCAATTAACTTTATGAAAGAAAGTAATGGGTCTACCTTATTAGCTCAAGACTGGTCCAACTGTTGCCCCACTTGCATCATGGTCTATCTAAAAACACTTTGTCAAAATCCAATAATGCTAAGATGAGTTGTGTTATTACCTTTTCTTTCAAGAGTTGAAAACTCTTTTCTACTACTGTTATTCACTAAAAATTAGTCGTGCTACCTTTCATGATCTCCGTGAGAAAGGAATGATATCACTAAAATTTCTAGAAAACTTCCTATAAAAGATTGCTAGGCCATAAAAAGTCCATGCCTCAAATGTGCTTCCTGAATTGGCAACACTTCAATGGCTTCTACCTTGTTCAAATCCATCTAACTTTCCAATGAAATGATAAATTTTAGATACACTAGTTTGCGCTTCATAAAACTGCATATGTTTCCAATTAATCAACAACTTTTCTTTCAATCTTTACAAAACTAACCTCAAACACTCCAAACTCTCTTCTTTTGTATTGCTGAATCACATATAAATAAACAATCACAAATTGACCAAGAAAAGGCTTCAATACCTCATTTATCAATAGCATGAAGTTACTTGGTAAATTAGTTAATCCAAATAGCAGTACAACCCATCCTTGGTCTTGAATGTAGTTTCCCGTTAATCTCCCTTTCTAATCCAAATCTATAGCTACCCACTCTTCAAGTCAATATTTGCGAAGTATCTAGCTCCACTAAAGCAATCCATCAAATCATCCATTCAGAGTAATGTAAATTGATACTTTACTGTTATCTTGTTGATGGCTTGTGAATCCATGCACATGAGCCATTTGTAATCCTTTATAGGTGCCAATACTGTTGGTACAACACAAGACCACAAACTCTCTCTAATCAAAAAAAATTCCAATAGCTCTTGGCCTTGCCTCTTCGCTTCCTCATTCTCCAATAGTATCATTCATCAAGCTGTCTTGTTTGGTAGGCTTGCTTTTGGAATCAAATCCAAGTGATAGCTGATGCTTTGGTGGCAACTCATCTAGCAACCCTTGTGACAGCTCCAGGTATTATTCTAACAATTTCGACACTACGAATGGCATTCCATCTTCTATGCTTTCTGTTTTAATTACTGCATGATTAAGAATAAGTGCATAACATATTCTTCCCTCTGTTATATCATCTAAAACTTGTTTTCCTAAAATCAAACATACCTTTGGACTGCTGTCCACTTGTTCTCCACTATGCTTCAATGGATACAATGTGAATTCTCCTCTATCCTTGGTAATGGTGTAAAATTGTAAATGTTCTTGCCATCATGCATACCCATAGAAGCAGAAATCTGGAATGAATCGCGATTAATCCTTGATCGGACATTCTGCCGATTTATTCCCCAAAAAATAGGGATTTTTTTGGTTGACTTTGGTCAATAGTTTTTTGGGGATTTTTTGGCAACTAATAGGTAAAAGTCACGATTACTCCTTACAAAAAATCATGATTAATTTGCCGGGAAGAAGCCCTAAACCGCGCCAAAAAAATTGCCCAGTTTTTCTATTTATTTGCTGTGCCTCAAATCCCCAAATCCAATTTTTTCCCGATTTTTTCAAAAAATCCTACTCTGGTTTTCCGATTCATTCCCCAAACAATTTATGATCCTATGTGCTTCCCTTCATGTCATTCTGCCATTGTCTACCTAATAGAATGTATAGGCATGATATCACATAACACCTCACCCTAATATGCTCCAAAATATGAAATCAACCAAGCATTTATCAAAAAGTTGGTGCTCTCATTGCAACCATAAGACTGTACAATCTAGGGAGTAGGATTTTTTTCAACTGAAGCTTCTCCACCATCTCACTAGATATGACATTTTCTGCGCTCCCATTAACAACAAGCTTGCGACATTTTCCCTTGGACTTGCATATAGAATCCTGAAAAGATTCTCCCTTTAGATTCTCCCTTTCAGCAGGTGCATGCTATTCTTTCTACAATCTCAGCAATACCCTCTTCATCATGAGAAACCCCCTTATTATTGTTTGTCTACATGTTGTGCCAGTGCTACTTATTCTTCATCAACTTTTGCCAACTTCTCCACATTAGTAACAAAGGGAATCCTCTAGCTCTTCCTCTTTTGTAGCTTTCTCTTCCATTGAAAGAATTTCCTCTATTGCTCATATCCAAATCTTATAAAAAAAAGAATTTTTCTGGTTCAATATTTGAGCTGGTCATGTTAAAGATGACAAAAAAAAGTCTAGATTCATCCCCACTATTCTACTATCTTTTATCTTCACCATATCATTCTCTTTTTTTGGAGGATCTTGTTCTTCCTCTAGAGTTTGTCTATTGTTTTATGGTCAACTTCTCTTTAGCTCTCTGGGAAAATTGATAAGCTTTGTGATTTGCTCTCACTCAAATTATGCTAAATTCATCTTGGACAGCCAAGCAAAGCTCATTGGTGTACCTTTCAACTTTTTTTGTCATCTTTAACATGACCAGCTCAAGTATTAAACCGGAAAAACTCTTTTGTATAAGATTTGATATTCATCTCTGTGCTTTAGGTTTTGAAATTGCTTCAACAAATTTACGTGGTAATCTAAAGGAATTTTGATCTCAGCTTTGCCACCATTCAACCCTACAATTGAATCTTCTTGTGACACTGAAACTCATTCTGCTATATGCTTACCGTATGGGAAGTATCACATGAATAACGAAACGACTGCCTCACTATCTTCGCATGAATAACATCTGTTGTCTCCAACATGGACCCAGGAAGCAGCATGCAGAGAGTACCATTACCAGAAAATTCAAAACCAAGCATCCAATTCCACCCCAATATCCTTATCATCCGAGCTGTAGATCTTTCAAATAACAATGCATAACCCTTCAATTTGGTACTAGTGCACTTTGTCATCTTCAGATCTTCTATGGAATCAAGTTAAAAGTATTCCTCCATATCTACATTTGAAGTCTCCATCCATGGTTGATTTCCATATTTAATCTAATGATGAAAGCTATGAAAATGGATGCAGATTTAATCTATATTTTTGAGTTTTCTATGCAATGATGATGAAAACTATGTAAAAATGATCTAAAACTTGATGAAAAATGAATTGAAATCTAAATTATCAATGCTATGAATGTAAAAGCAAGAAAACAATGGTTAGCAAAGAATCTAAAAAATTGAACAATCTCTACATTTAGCATTTGAAGTCTCCATCCATGGTTGATTTCCAACAAGTGGCATTCCCTTATGAAGGGCTTGTTCATATACTCTCCTCATTGGTCAACTAAATGTTCTTTATCTTCACTTTTATTCTGAACAACCACACCTTTCTTTTGTGCTCTTACTTCTTTCTAAAGCTATTCTTCACTTATGTCCTCAACAAGCACACCCCTCCTTTGTGTTCTTTCCAATGCTTCTAACTTCGCTGCCATTTCACTCAACATCTCTGCCATTGCAACATTTCCACTCGCCATGTCTTTTCAACCCTCTGCAACTATAAGATCCACGCACCCACAACATAAACTCTTAGGGCTCTCAAGCACAACATAAACTCCCAATGCCCAGTGAAAGATAGCTTGGGTTAGCAGACACAAATATAATTCTCAGGAAACAAGATTAAAGACAAAAAATATAATTTAGAATTTCTCTTTTTTTTACATCAAAGTTGATAATGGACAGGCATACAGCCTAACGACAAAAGTTTAACTCAAAATCAAACTGGCCCTCCTCCAGGCATGCAGACACATAGATAACAGTAGTTTTGAATTCATCCCAACTCTCTCAGTATTGACAATCATGTGAGGACCTGCATCTCCATAAGTTAAGAAATTTTCACAATTTTTAGTTTTATTTATTTATCATTCTTTACCTTATATATACACATACATACATGCATGCACGCATCCATACATACATACATACATACATATGCATGTATGTATATTTATAGAGAGAGAGATAGAGACAGACATCAATCAAAAGTTTGCCACCAAATATAATGCCTGGATATTTACTGCGCCCTTATTACAGATAGTTTTGACATAGGAGTAGGGCCTGACAAGAAAAATTAACTACAGCAAATGGCAAGAGGATGAGTAACATATGGACCATGTTCTCCTTTGTTACTGCCTAATAAATAGTGACTGCAGCACATCTAGTGGAAACTATCGCCCAAAAAAATCCCAACTCAAAGAAAAGGAATTAGCATAGTCAAAAACAATCATAGATAACAGGTCCAAGTTGGTGAAAAGAATGCCAAAAACGAGAAATGACGAGTCCTAATAGACAGTCAGAGAGGTGAAGTGCCTATGTTTAAAGTTTAAACACTCTTCGCGTAGCACTCAAAGTTGTCAGCTTTAGGGGAACCACTTCATAGAGAGCCTCTTGTCTAGTTCAAATGTTTAGACCCCAACTAGTGAACTGCAGCACCTAGCTTAGGAAAATTCCTTTAAAATTTTAATCCTCACAACCAGTAGAAATATTTGATTGCCATCAAGAGTGTATGTATACCATCTTTGACCTAGTACATATTTGGTTAGGTGCAAATAAGAACTGCTACCAGCAATACTAGGTAATACATAACTCTCATGCCCAACCTAAAGGCATAAGTGTTGGGAAAATAGTGTGTTGTATACCTTGCATAATAATGCATATTATTGTAATATTTTATTTTATTATGTAAATGTTGCACCTAGGAGCACCTAGATGGACATGCAACATGTAGAGATTTCCATGGAATATTTTTGAGACCACTTGATGAGTTGTATTGTAACATTGTAATATTATTTGATGTAATTATTTAATATTGGGAAAATAATTAAATAAAGTACCCAAAATTAAATGTGGGTCAAAGAGGGTTTGGTAGCACATGGTTTATGTAATACCACTTGGTGGTTTTGTGGGAGCTTGTTTCTATAAAAGCAACCACGAGGGTAGTTGTTGAGGATAGTCAGGTTAGCAATTGTGGAGGTTGAAAGCATGGCATGGGATGTGTGGATTCATGCTTGTTCACATGGGAATGCTTGTTTATGGTTGGAGATTCGAAAAATTTCATGTTGTAATGGACGCATTGTTGAATAATACATGGATGATAGATGCTTTTGGAGGCTAGGTTTTTTTCCCTCATGAGGGTTTTTCCAAGATATATTGTCACTGTTTTTATGGGTATGTTGTCTATTCTCTTACATGTGGATTCTATATACTTATTTGTTTATTCCGCATTATGGGTTATGTGAAAATTGTCATAAAGGTGGCTGCAAGTTTCCTGACAATAAGCACATGTCTATCCATCATACATCTACAAGCTAGAATAAAAACTTCCAACAGTGATTTCATCACAGCTAACGCTACACAATGCCCAATAGGAAGAAAAACCAAGGTGCAGCACCAAGATGACTAAGGTCTACACACAACAAGAGACAACACAGAGAAATATCTTTGAACACCACATAGGACCTAAAACAAAAAGAAAAACAAAATTGGTCGAATAATGCTTTGGGGCATGCAGAACTGCAGAACTGCAAGAGCCTTGAGCATTCCTACATCAATAAGTCCCTAGAAGCGTCCACTAAAAGGTAGGAAAAACATTCAATAAAGGTTTCTTAGTCATCATAACTTAGGGTGTCTTTTCTATCAATTGATAAAATGGTAAAGAGCATTCATTATTGTATATAGTGCTAATAAACTATATTCCGTGTATGTAATACTCACATTATACATGTAGCATATATAGTCCTCACTTTGCACATACCTTGTTTCTTAAATAATGATGTTCCCAACCAAATTGATCCTAGTCTCCTGTACACGAGACATCTCATTTCCATTGTAATGTCCCCTTTTAGGAATAATGAAAAATATCCACTAAATTGCAATATATTTAATAATTGAATAATTAAAATAAATAATAATAAATGATTAGATAACTACAGATAATTACAACTTTCTTGAATTTCTGATATAGAGTCCAATTTGTATGTATAAGAAGATGATGTTGATCTGTATCAAGATATGATTGCTCCTCCTGACTAATGTCCTTTAAAACCATGCATAATTTGGATATAGATCTGTCTATATGAGACACTGCTGCTCCTGATTTATGGCTCCAAGATTGTGCATTAACTTTGTATAAGTCTGCCTATTATAGGCCTCAAAACTTGACTTCTTTACCAGATTGAAATACCTATAACTATGCAGTTCAGTTATGAAGCTTTCCCTGATTTATATATATGAAATATATGCTTCCATATTATAGGCTTTGGCTGCTTGATTGAGCCCTCCAGATTAAAGTGATAATAAAATATAGTCTTCACATCTCACAACACACCATTACATCGTTCAAAATAACTTGGTTTTATACCCTTATCTTCCAAGAGTCATACTCTTTGGAATTTAAGAGACATGTCTTCCCACTTAATCGCTCCCTTTGACTCTTTTAATTGCTGTTTGTTTATAGCACTTTTAGTTTCCAAATTGCACCCTATGATTTACTCAAACCAAATCATTCTTTAATCGTACATGTAATGTCCTTATCTTCAAAGATTTAGAAATATAATTCAGATCTGAGAATTACATGTATAACAGCAAACCAAACTATGGCTTCATACAACAAGCTCCTTTACACAAACCATCAAACTATACCAAAAAAAATACTATGGCTCTACTCCAAACTTCTCCAACAGTAATTGTTTGTTCATCAAATGAAAATGACAATTCACAGGACTAATTACAGACTCAATAAAAGCAGCATACTGCTGTAACACATTTGTTAAGCTCACATTCAAATTCAAACTCCTTTGGAATACCTACTAATTTAATTATAGCAGTTGCCAAAATTTATCATTGAGTTATCAAAGATTCTCCTCCACTTGTAATGATGGAAACTTTCTATAACTTCTCCTGCAACAGCTTTTCCAAAATGGCATAATTCCAACACCCCATAGTGTTTCTAAACAATAATTTAATATTTAAATGTCCTTTTGATTTGAGGATATTTGGACATTTCTAAATATTAAATTAATTATTCTAAAAAGGAAACATGATAGTACTTTTTTTTTAATCTATAACAGGTATAATATATTAATAAAATCAGGAAAGATTACATCGAGCTTCAAAAGCATAAGTAAAGTCCAGTTACAGCCCACCGGCTTTTAAGGAAAGAGCTTCCACCATTACAAAAAACTACCAATATATAACGAAACCCAGCTACACACCACTAAAAACCAACAGTTTACATATAATGAAACTACCAGCAACTGAACTAGTCACACCTATATACGCCTCAAACTGGTTCGCTTCACTAGTTCTTCAGTCGAAAAAACCCCGATTACTTTTGTTGCTATTCATATAAACAGCTTCCAAAAAAGCTCAAAAAACCAAACCTGCACAAAAAGTGTCATGAGCAAACTCCATCATTCCTTCCCCTTTGTTCTTTGTCGTCTCTGCCCTCTTTTCCTCCGTGGCACGTTCACATAGGCTGCACAGATGGTTTCTGTAGTCGCCTCCTTAGCCTTTTGCAGTTCCCTTTTCAAAAGGCTCCATTTTTGCGCAATGTCACCACTATAAGCTTCCTTGTCCACCTTTCCCCACCAACGCACAAAAAGAACCCTGTCATATAGTCGGCCATCAATCTCATCCTCAAAACACTCCTCATAATTAAACCCAGCACCAGGGTAAGCCAATTCCAATATTGAATCTAACCCCACCAACAGTTCTTTATCAAACAAGTCTTCAATCACCATCTTCACTACATTTTCCGATTCACCAACCAGGAGCGTCCAGGCTATCACCATAGATATGACATCCACATTTGCCCACCATTTCAAACGACGCTCCTGAAACTGTTCACCCGGGACCTCAATTGCCGCCAGAGCCACCGCTTCCACTTTAAAATTCAGTAAGCCCATCATCCGTTATTTGCTTACCGGTCCTTTAAAGGCTTTTTGTTGTTTAGCAGTGTCAACTGTAAAGGTGGCCTCCATATCTAAAACCTATAAGAGGACCCTTAGAAAAAACCAGTCACAATGACACTGTCGAAGCTTATTGCAAAAATGAAAAACTCAAAAAAGCTTCCAAAAAATGCGAACATCCCATCGACTCAATTTCGTTCTCCTCACACGTGCCACCTTACTCCACCATCGTGAAAGCGCCGCCACCTTCGGTTCATCTAAAAATTTAAAATCATTACACAACAAGCTAGGCCGATAGTAATAAATTTATACAAACGCTGCGTGCTGACATCATTAAGAGGTAAAAAACAATGAAGCAACCAACGGTCACCATTGTTTGAAAAAATACGGCATTCCTCTCCTTGAACTTAAATCAAACACCTAACTCCCAATTGGAAAAATCCTCAAAATATAACTCATCAACTATCCCCAAACCAATTGCCCACTTGGATAAAACATCTGCATCTTTGTTGCCCTCCCGCTTAATATGACTGATCTTAAAGTCTTCAAAGGAAAGAAGCAGCCTATTGATTTCCAAAACTGTGTTGTTCAAGTGACATGCCTTCATTCCTTTGTTAATTATGGCATTGACAATAACCGGAGAATCTCCTTCTAAATGGAGGTTCTTAACTTTAAGTTTCAAACCCATCTTCACCGCAAGGAGAGCAGCCCCAATTTCAGCTTCATTGTTAGTTCCTGTCTTCATCTTTTGAGCTGCAAAAGCAATAATATTCCCCCTACAATCTCTAGCAAGCACCCCTGCACCTGATGGCCCCGGGTTGCCCCTGGATGCACCATTGAAATTAATCTTAATCCAATTTTCTTGTGGTTTCATCCATTCCACCTTTAAACTGGCTTTAGGTTGAGAGCCATGAACAGATAGATTTCCTCTGTTAAGCTTAAGACAAGGACATTCAGCATGCAAAATTCTGTCACTTGCAGTGTAAACCAACATGCTTTGCTGCTGGAAAAGAGCAGTCTTCATAAACTCCTCAATGGACACATAAATTCTTGATTTGATCCTATCAACTGATTCCTCTTTGTTCTGAAAAATCCTTCTATTCCTCTCCTTCCACACCTCCCAAATAATGATTGAGGGACATATAAACCATAATGGGGCCATCACTGAGAAAGATTTTGGAACAGGCCAACTCTCAAAAGTCATTCTAATGGTTTTAGGTAAAGGGCCTAACCAGTTCAGTTTGGATCTAATAAAACACCAGCACTCATATGCATAAGGGCAATGAAGCAATAGGTGGTCCACCTCTTCTACCTCCAAATTGCACAAAACACATTTGGTTGGTCCGTGGAGGCCAAATCTTTTCCTTTTATAAATCAACAATCATAAGATCACACCTTTTCACTTAGCACTTATAATTCTTAATCACACTTTGATCTTTGTTTTATAGACTGTTAATTGTCTAAATGAATTTACTGTAGTAATTTACTTGCGTACTCTGCATTTTTAGTGACTAAAATATATTGTTGTTCTGTGAATGTCAAACTGCTGCATATTATTAATCAATCATAATATTAATTGTTTGCTATGCAACCAATGGCTTAGGATATAATTCTTATGCTTTTTCTGATTGCTGTTCTGTAATTAAGGAAGTCACATTCACCAAGACAATGAAATCATTGCATTTCATTTAAATATTGATCTATCCCTGATAATTGTTATGCATTTTAACTTCCAGCGCTACCATCCTTATATTACAATCGCTTCTTATTAATAAAGTTGCCCCTTAATATATTTGTAGCTTTATTAGCTGACTTGCCAAATACCCTTGCAATCTGTAATACTGTCCTTTTGTTGTGCCTCAAGAGGTCGACTATTGTTTGTTTCAATATCACTGCATCATCTTTAGTCACTATCATATATCAGATATCATGTAATCATTGACATGTATCATAGGCTTATTCACTGCTCCTTATTCACAACATTCATAAAGATAATACAAGGAACTTCCTCACAACATAACTGTTTGCTTGTTTGGATTGGATGGGGACATCACATCCATGTCGAATTTTTTTTTTGTCGAATTTCTTTAATTTTTATTTTTTTTAAATTGATTTTTTTTTAATTTTGAATTTTTCCTCGAATTTATTTTCCAAATTTTTTGTCGAATTTTGGTTGCGATCAGTGATTGTAACTTGGTTGCCTACCTCCAACTTTGGCTGCCTAAAACGATATGCGATTCCATTTTCCGATTTCCATTCACGTAGGTTGCAATGACACAAAGCGCATTCAAGTTAGGTTTGTTGACGTACATGAATAAAGCGAAAATTCATTTAAACTTCGCTTTTCTACCGATGACCTTACCTTGCTATTTGACGTGAATTAAATTCCTTTAAACTTCGCTTCAATTTTCTATATAAAATTAAATTTTAAAAAAAATAATAAAAATGAATTATTAAATTCAAAAATATTAAAACAATTCAAAAAAAAAAATTTAAAAAACCATACTCAAATTCCAATTCTAGTTTCAAAATGTGGAACCAAACGGAGGAAATGCCTCTTCTCCCTCATAATCCGGGTCAACCAAATGGTCCAAACTATATTCTAAAAACGGAAAATGGAATATCAAATCCATGATTTGACCATTTCCAGCATTTGATCAAATCTGGCATTTCCTAATTCCCGCAACCAAACGGGCCCTCAATGCCTCAGATATCTTCACAAGAGGTCTTGAGACAATTGTGTGCAATACAAATTAAATCTTACCTACCTAATATTGTGTAAAAAAAATTAATACAAATTAAAGAAGTAGTTGATATAATTAAAATTTTATAGCAAACTTAAAACTAGCATTGAAATTTTTTAAACATTTAAAAGACACTAACATATATCAATTTCCAAGTACCTATTGGATTTGTGTAATAGGTTAGATAAGTGCCTCGAGATTGACATTTCTTGTAAAATGTTTAGATTTATGTATTTAAAAATATTTATGCTAGTTTGTTAGCTTTAAATATTGATACATATAAAATTGGGTGCAATGATTGTTTGGCATTTGGCTAATCATCTACTTTATGCTTAGGGATTATAATTATCCATTGATTCCACTTTCTCCATATAACCCCCTTGTTGTCATTGTAGTTACACCAATAGGTGTAATAAATAAATAAAACTCCAACTCGAAGGATTAGAAGATGATTTGTCATAGACATTTGAATATACTCCAACTCGAAGGATTAGAAGATGATTTGTCATAGACATTTGAATATCCTCGATCTCAATGTACATTTCTTAAATCCACTCAATTTGTGTGCCAAGCTTCTACAACACCAAATTGAGTGAGTGGACAACACATGGTGTCCAAAATATGTTCCTACATCTTTCCTCCACCAATGACCCCATTGCCCTACAATGTTTACAATTGTTTTTATGACTTGTACAACAACATTTTGAGACCCTACAATCACAATTGACCACATGAGGATATTGGCAATGACATTTGCATCCTTCCCTTACCCGAGGGCATCAAGTCCTAGAACCCAACTCACTCAGATCAAGCACAAAAACCAATGCCTGTAAACCTCAATCTCAGAGCATTTATGCAATCATGTGATGCTTTATTTTTTGTTTTCACTCTCACTGGGTTTTCTCAACTTCCTCTTACCCGACAACCTAATATTGTTATTTTCCTATGCAAACCCATGTCCACTCTCTCAATCTAGAAACCCTAATTTCTCTATTCATCCTCGCTTCCTCCAGCCCAATAACATGGCTTGTACTGCTAACTCTCCACTCTCCCCCCATGCTAGTCACAAAATCTCAAATCCTATGGTCTATCATAACACCCCTCCTCTTTCTCATTTTGCTTTTTCTTTCCAACCAGCCCCATCAGCATGAATGAACAAGAAAGTGGTCTACTACAGATGAAGATCCAAAAGGAACTGCTGCTCTCATCCAAACCTTTGAAACTATTACTAGTTGTATTCAGTGTGCTGCCAAGAAACGTAAGGACAAAGTCATCAACCAGTAATAGCTTGCATTCAGCAACAAATTAACTGCACCAAAGCATTCAAGAATGTGTCCATGTTCAAATAATGGCTTCTATATCCAAGTCATAATTACAAATTCCTACTCAGCAGAATTGTAACTGTAAAACAGCTTCTCAAGAATCCAATAATGACTTGAGGAGATGATACATCATAATGCTCAAGTCTCTAATATATACACCCATCACTCTAAATTCAACAACTCTAATGCTGGTTGTTCACTCTGCCCCTCACTTGGCTACTCAAGAGAGAGGATCTGCTGCTGCAGTGGAGAACAATATTGCTTGTCATCTCAACCTTTCACGGTTCTGCTTAAGTACTGAATGCCTAACCATTGCTCTTTCCTTATGAAGGAATTTAAGCTTATATTATCTTTTGAAAAATGATTTTTTAATTACCATGGATGCAGCTCTGCTTATTTTCAGTTCTTTGTTCTAATTTTATCGCATTTTAAAAAGTTCCCTTGTTGTTCCCCATGGAAGCCTGATGTTTTACAATTGCCTCTAGTCCCTTAGTCTTTTTTTGTTAATAAAGGACAAAGACTTTTTGTATTATTTTCCTCTGATATTGTTTTCTCTTCATCAAAACAAAAATCCGTAGTAAGAATTTAAAATTTCTTTAGAGCAGTTTTTTAACATATAACCAATGCTTAAAACTACAGTGCACCAAAAGATACTTGAGAGGCGCATATAATAATCACCAGATTACTAGCAGCCACATTACTCTGTTTTACAACCTACAAACAGTTATTTATTTTGGTATGATACTGTAACAGAAATATTCCGAAATATTCAAGCATATGGAACTTCCTTGACATCTAACATTATTCTGATAGCTTTGTATGATTTTTAGCTTTAGACTCTTTGAGTTCAACCTCCAAAAGACTTCTAAATTAGGTCACTATTAGACCTCCTATGGTATGCTTTCAGTTTCTAGCAAGATATTTTAATGCTTGATTCTACAAAACTTTGAAGCCAAAAATCTAAAGATCACCACAGTTTCTTGCTAGCATAAAATCCAATCACAGAACAAATCCGACAAAAATCAGAAACACCATCTTGCTGTAAATTTTTTTACTATCTCACTATGTGTTTAACCAATTCTCAGACAAAAAAATACTACATTGGAACAATGATACTGTACTACCGTTCAATCTCAATCAAACATATCAAAAACATGGTAAGAAATCATCTTTAAGAAATTAAGAATGAATATCAGTTTCACAATCACAACATCTTTGCTACACATGGCCAGTTATTGATCTCCAGAATCCCAGACAGATCTAAGCAAATTATGAATCTGCAATAATTGAAATCAATCAGCTTAAAAATCCATTGGTCGAGTGGATTAAAATGGAAAGTAACAATGGACCAATGCATCTGGCAAGAAGTATATCAATGGTGTTTGAATCCTGTTTTATTTCTATTTTAGCTCAGGGAGAAGACAGAGGTTTTGGTGCATGAAAGAAAAGGGTGGATATTAGAATTTGCTCATCCTTGCTATCTTCACACACACAAAATACATTTCCATACGAGATATAGAAATAAAAAAGGAAAAACGTTAGCCCCAGAGGAATAACAAGTCTTTTGATTCAGTCAGAATGGACTCCATAAATTGTCTAATGGTTCTAATTTTTCAAAAAATAAGCCTTACAAAAGTCTACAAAAAGCAATCAAGCCTCCCTGTGCTTTTCTCTTCCCGCATTTTTTTTGACAGACATCAAAATAAACAGTTACCAATGCCCAAATGAAGAAGATGAAACTTGATTACATAACTTAACAAATGGTTCATTATCTATTGGACTATTTCTACTTTCAGTTAAAACTTCCATAAACTCAATAACTTTAACTTCAAAGAAGGCAAGGTGAAATCAATGGGCAGAGGCAACTATTAGAAAAGTTCCTTGACTACTTATTTTTAAGCTAAATGGAAATTTCATACAATTTTTCCTATCACGTCTTCGAATATCAACGGCAGTTTTATCTTGAATATTCCTTGCAACCATGGACTTTGTTCAAAAACCTCCAGATAATGATGGGATCAAAGAATGTTATTAGAAGTGCTGCAAAAATCTTATTGAAAATACAAATGATACAAATAACTATTCTCAAGAAAGCATAGGTATGAAAAGGCTCAAAGTTACATAAGGCTCAAGTTCCATAACCCACATGCATACTTAAATACTACTCCTGCAGTGATTTAAGCTAAAGAAAGTTTAAGCTATTAACTGCCAATGGAAAAGGGCAACCTATTTATAGACCAGGCAATAATTTGTCTGAATATAAATGAAATCTAAATGCACTATTAAAAAGCATGCACTTCAAAAATGAATTATGACCCATACTAAGTACTAACTATTTTCAATGAATATTACATACTGTGATTGGACTATAGGTGTATAAACCATTCCTGGCTCTATAATCTCTCCAAGTACCATGATACCACCACCACGGTCTGGTCCCTGTAAGCAGTGGGAAAATACATTTGGTGCTAGTCCCTTTGAATGAAGTTGAGAAACCACAGAGAGATCATGCTGCCCAAATCCAAAAATTCCATCCACAGCCCTCTCTGGCTTTGTCAAGTCACCAGATTGGTTGAAGCTGCACCTGTTCATAGAAAGGACAAGCATTACAGCTCTGGGAAGCAATGGAGATTCTCAGTCCAAAAACATGGACTCCAATTTGAGGCACTTTGGTTATAAACAACAAAATAAAGAAAGCATCATTAGTGTCGAGAAGAGGGATGTCCAAGTACAAACCCAAAGATTATTGAGGGCGAAGTAGTGTATGGTTCATCCTCTCCAACAATTTGATTAAAATGGAAAACATCAGACACATAGTAACCAAGAGTAGAACTTCCATCACCATATGCAAAGGAGTAACCACAATAATGATCACGTGTGCAAAGGTAGTCCGAAATTTGATTCGCTTCAATGCATTTGGCATCCTCACATGGCAATGGTGAGGTTGTTGATGATCCTTGGGTATCAAAAAAATTAAGTGTTATCTGCAACATATTTCAAAACAGATCAATTGTAGGAAAAGAAATGTGTTAAAATTTAAAATTATGTAAATTAAAAACAAAGACTACTCATGTAAAAAATTTCAGATTAAAAATTTAAATGAATAAGTTCAAGGTACAAATACATATTTTCAATTATCTAATTTTTTGTTTGGAGATTGAATTTTCATATATCAAAAAGCAGCTATAATTTTCAACAGATTTTTAAAATCAAGTTCTCCATTAATAAAAGGGATGTATGCCTATGTCTCTCTAAGTCCACTTTGATGGGGAAACAAATATGTTTAAATGAATAAAGGGTGCATCCAAAAGTATCAAAAAAGTTATAGGAACATTAGTTGAATTCTAAAATAGTATTCAATGTTCATACAAGGATAAGGATGGGAAACAAAAGGTGAAGACATGCCCTAATTCAACAAGGAAAATTTTGATCTGAGATCAATTCTCTGTTCAAAGAGACAATGAAATCTAAACGATCATGATTAAGAAGCCAACCACTCCATTCACATCAGTTCTGGAGTCAATGATTGAGATCACCAGATTGGTATTTTCATATAAACAGATCAACCCGTTAAGTAGAGGAGAATGAACACCTCAACTAGACCACTGAATCATTCAACATAAACCTCATACAGAGAGGCTTGCCCATTAAGGTTTAAACCCAGGTTATACTGGCAGTAAGTTCCCGACCACCACTAGACCACAGCCAGATGAACCCATCACCAAATTAGTATATTCCTGAATAAAAATGTTTTTAAATGTGTTATTCACCTCGTCAACAAGAGGTCCACCAAATATGTTTATAAGCTACCTCAATCAACTGATCTTTATCAGTGTTCCACCATCTTCTCTATTTTGTTATTTCCTACCAAATTAAGGGAAACAAACACTACTTTTCCCTCCAATGCAGCTCAAACCTATAAAAAAATTGTTTTCAAACACCAAAGTAAAAGTTTAGAAGCAAAATCCCTCCCATGTTCCCCCTGTGGCATTTAAAGATCATCCACTCTGATTGAGCCTCATCCAAATCATTAAAAAAGACCTAGTGTAATATTTGTGTCATTCTAAAGTTAATCTTTGATATTCGATGGTCACTCAATATTTTTGATAAAGCTTACATTGTGATTGCTTACATATGCTTTCTGTAGAAATAACCCATGGAAGGACAGATTTTATAGTTGAAAGGAGTCCCTGGTCGATATAAGCTTTTGAAAACGAAAAAGAAAAAAAACACTCGCAGAACTTAAAATGATCTTACCCCGAGTCCACTGGTGACGGGGCATGCATTGCAAGGCCTGCAATTCACCCATAATACGTCGCTTCCGGTATCGATTTGTACATAATATGCCCTCGGTGGCGTGCCAAGTACAACTTTCGTATAGTAAAGCCTGCAAGTATCCCAGAAACCACCTCTAAATACCAATACAAAATTATCAAGAAAACCACTATAAGTACAAAAATAAACCCAAAAAGACTGCCTTTAAGCGCACAAACAACCTAGCAAAACAACAAGAATTACAACAAACAAACAAACAATTAGCAATGCATATCAAATGGAAGCTAGAAGGAAACCTAAAACCCGACAGCAGAGAACGCGGAAAAGGATAAAATATATTACCCTGCAATGAAAGGATCGGACGAACCTCCAAGAGGAAAGGCGACGACAGAATTTAGCATGCGGCCATGTCTCCCTCTGTCATGAGCTTTGAGCATCTGAAATTGCTCACTGCTCATTCCTCTCCCGTCCTTGTTAGCATAGATATGCTGCAAATTCAGAATGACTGAAGCGCTGACCGCTGGAAGATTCAAACTACTGATAATCCCTACCAGAAATAACCCCACCCACAACATTCTCATTTGCAGCTTCCAATTCACCTGTTAAAAAGTCTGCAAGGCGTCTGCTGTGCGATTTGCATCACCCAGAAATCAATCAGCAAAATTGAATTGAGAAAAGACCACAGAGTCTATAATCTCGGAGAAATTTGAACATTCAGAGCTCCAAAATGCAAAACAAGGATTCCACAAAGAGGCGACAAATTTAGAGGTGGACTTTTGGTAAAGATACGTTGGGAAAGCGGGTAAAGGCGAATAAACCCCAGCAACAATTTCCCACCCCATTGCAAAAGTAGCGTGAAATTTGCAGCGGATTTGACAGGGCAAGTGCTTCCCAAATCCATGACTGCCTACTGCCGGTGGGTCTGCTAAGAGTCGGTCCATCAACTGGGCCCTCATCGACTCCAATCATTGTACATCGGACTTCTTATTGGTGGGCACCATTGTTGCCAAGTGTCAGTTACTTCTCATCTTTTGAACTTTATCCGGTAAGTAAACCTCCCTCCATAACAGTAACAGTTGATATGTTGTTGAGCACAGTATGAAGATTCCACATTTTTTCGCTTCGCAGATACTTCGCAGTGTAGTGGGCCTCTTTTGTGTCTAAATAGCAAAGACTTTATTAAGAACTTTCACTCTTTCCTTATCTCCAATGGATTAGTGAATTTATCATTACTAATTAGGAATATTTGACATAATTTAAAAGTTTGTAAAGAAAAGGAAGAAATTATTATTTCCTTTTAAATAAAAAATAAATTGAAGGTGAATATAGAGACAAATTGTAATGATCACTTTTAAAAATGCAGATTCTATTTGCATTATCAATCTTATAAAGAAATAAAAGGTTGTTTATGATAAGAGATATATTCTTTATTTATCTTTTATTTACTAGTACTTGTCCTAGGCAATATTATTGCATTCACCTATGTCAAATGAATTGATTTGTACCAATGAAAACTAACTACTTTTTCTAATTTGAATTTTTCTAAAGTTAAGATGTTCATTTATTAATTTAATATATTATACAAACTATTTATTTCAAATATGATTGGTTTAATTATTTTGGTGTTATAGGAGTCCTTTTTTCAACCAAATTTGTGCTCCATTACAAAATTTAAATTTCTATTTTAAATGTTCGCACTTAAGACAAGTTTATAATTCATTAGCGACATGATAGATATTGAGTTGGTAACATTCCATTTTTTAATAAAGGATTTTTTAATCTTTAAGTCTGCATGCAAAATAACTTACTTTTCATCTTCATTTGAGGCATTTTGCATGCAACAATTTAGTGTTTGGAAACAATCATAAAGTCTTCTTATTGCAATAAGAAACTTTTGTTTTTTTTATCATCATTTTATATATTCTTATTTGCAAATCATGTTGAATCACAAGCAAGGGCGACTTCATATTATCTATTATTTTTTTCTCTTCAACTTAATACTTGTCTCGATTCTAACTCCTGCCCTTCCCATTTCATTCAATTTTACTACAAGTTAGTGATAGTGCCATTGAAGTTTTTCTTCTTTAATTTAACATTATTAAAGTCAATAACATGTGTTAGTAATTTGTCCTTCTACAAATATACTTATTTTCATCAACATTAAATCTTCTATATTTATCTTAAATCTCTCTTAAATGGATACATTCATCCTACCTTTGAACACAATATTATCCACCGTGGAGGTCATGTCATAATGGGAAATCAAAACTATTCCTTACCTCTTTCCATTTACTAAGGGGTGATTCAGTAGGGATTGATATTTTATACTCTTCTCAAATTCCTTTTATTTTGATAGGTAACATCACATGATCATAGGGTGGATATGCTTATGTTGCAAGAGGTTAAGATGACATGTGCTAATTTTAATGATCTGATGGGAAAACTTTGATCAGGGGCTCTCTTCTTCTACTCAGAGGTTGTTGGGGCGTCAGGGGGTATTATCATTGTTTGGAACCCTTCCCATGTTTGGGGCGATGCCTTTACCTTCTCTCAACACTACATGGTTGTTACGTTCAACTCCCACACTGACCAATGGCACAGTTTCAATGTGCATGAATGTGCATGCTCCCAACACCCACCCTAGGAGAAAGGGTCTATGGAGTGACCTTTCCTTGAGTTTCCTTGGCCTCCTAGATGCTAGAATCATTGTTGCGGGTGATTTCAACTCCTCCATGTTCCTCTCTAAGAAGCTTGGGGGGTTATTGGACTATTATAACAACATAGGGGACATCTCGTACTTCATTTCCAATACTGGCCTCTTTGATGTAGAATTGACAAGTAACCCCTTTACCTGGTTCAACAATAGGAAGGGCTCTCACCTCATCCAGGTCAAACTTGACTGGTTTTTTATTTCATCCTCCTAGGACTTAGGTAATGAGTCCTCCTTGACATCATTACTGTTATTAATAGATTTTGTGTACTTTTCTCAAGCTCTAATTTTCCCAAAATCACCCCATAATCTTTGAAGGTGTGTCTCACTCAAAATTTCATTTCCTTGCTGAAACACCTTGTCGGTTGAACTTAAACCTTGAACTCTTGTAGTTTAATGTTCAAAGTTCAATAACACCCTTTGGCATTATGGTTCCTTTGTGTTCGCAAGCTTAGCAGCATGTTGTCTTTGCAGCACACACCCATCCAATGAACCGTGAACCATGAACTCTTGAAGTTCAAGATTCAAGGTTCAACAGATGTTATCTTTTTACAAATGCTTCCTTTATTTTACCTTTCCTTTCTTGTCTCTTGTGTTTTGCTTTATTTTAATAATTGTGCTGAAGGGTAATCCTTCTATCTGTGTGTTGAACTTGAACTATGAACTCTTGTAGTTCAAGGATCAAGGTTCAACGTAGGTTCATAATTTGCAAAGGTGGAAAGTTGTGATTTGACATAAAGGACACCTGGCAGTTGATTACGATTTCCACGCATGGCGAGGATGTTGTAATTAATTGAAGTGATATTTTGATGTTACTTCGATCTGGGAAAGTACAGTAATCAATGTTTAAAGTGGTGCAAGTTACCTAATGATCATTAATTGAACCTCATGCGACATAATTTTTTCCATTATTACGAATCTCTCAGGATTTTGTAAACTATTTTATGATAAATTGGTAAGCTTAGCCTTTTCTATTCATAGTGTTCGAGACGTCTCATGCAACCAACGCGGAAGAAGGCATCTTTTCCTCCTCACAAAGCTTAGTTCGCTGCATAAAAAACCAGGTGAGTCTCTCTTTTTAGCTCCTTGTTTCAGTTACAGCTCGTACTTTGTCAAATTCAAATTCCTTTTAGGCTACTATGTCTTCTTGTTCTTTCCTAGTTTGTGAGTCAAAATGAAGAATCCAGTCCCAAATTTTGGAAACACCTCCCCTTTGATTTGCTCCCTACCCGACTATGAAGACACCCTGATTAAAACCGAACCCTTAGAAAACATTATGAATCGAGTCAAAGAGCCCGTTCCAGGTTCCATGTTAGAAAAAGCCATTCGGAGTGGTCTGGCTGATGCAGCCGCTTTCCCTATAGTAGCCCCTTGTCGAGAGCTGGTTGTCGAATGTGAAAAAAGATATAGTTTTGAGAAGTGTATCAAGAAGGTTGATGGGAGTCTGCTGGTATACATAAGCAGAGATTTTGTTCAAAAGGCCATAGGAATTCCAAAAAGAGACCCATATGAAGGGTGGAATATCCCCTCATCTCAATCAGTCTTCACCACCAAGAGACAAGTCTAAAGGAATGAAATAGCCCAATATTGGTTGCTCAAAGCCGAAAAAGGAGGGTCCAGGCTCCCAAAGCCACTCACTGTAGATCATTTCAAGCTCGAGGTGGCTGATCTGGTTATACTGCTCAATAGAATTAAAGGAAACCAGCATGCATACTATTGGCATGACTAGATGTACTTCTATATCCAGGTCACTCTCAGAGGGGAAAAATATATTGACTGGGCCAAAACCATTACCGATGAACTCAATCATCAGTTGGCAAATTTTCCAACTCGCAGTAGCTTTCACATGTCCTCTTACTTGTTCTACATTTTAGCTTGTACCAAAGAGTGGAAAGGCCTTTTCCATGAATAACCCATCCCAAATATGAAAGTCTACGATTACTACCCTCACCTGCAAAAAGAATATCATGTTGATAGTTTTCTAAAAGTTAATGGGGTTTTCTTTGGGAAGTTGACATATGAACTGCAAGGGAACACTAAGCAAAGAATGTCAGAAGAGGCAAAAACCTTTGTCAATACTTATGGGAGTTTCTTCATCCAATTCAAAAGGTGCACATATTTCAGAGTGGGTGGTTTTGAAGGGGAGCCATTCAAATTGCCTAGATATGCTTTTGACAGTTTGATCATTGCAGAAGTGGCCCGTCAATTATCATATGTTCAGAAAGGAGTCAAGGAAAGGAAGGGCAGAGCAAATTCCAGCTTCCCAGTTGAATTAGGGTATTATACTTGTAAAACTTCTTCAGATGCCCTAAATCTAGAGCATGAATGAAGGAAACTGAATTTGAAAATGTTTGCACTCAGGAAGGACTTTGATAGTAGAGGATACGTTGCTCAACATTTCAACTTGTCCTCTAAATTCCAACACATTCCCCAAATAAAGGATTACTAGGAGGGCTGTGCTGATGATTTTGAAGTGAGGAGAAGGACCTGGTCTAGGTTTACCTTAGGACAGATTGTTACCCTAAATATTTAGATTGACATCACAGCCATAGGTGAAGATGATGATGCAGAGGTAATTGATGAGCAGTTCAAAACCAGAGTTAGGGGTACACCACTTCCTGAAATAGATTGGGGTATTGATGAAAGAGAGAGCATAATAATCAAGACTCTCAATGTGATTAAGAGAACCAAGAAATGGGTCAATATTAAGAAGCCACCTATTTTAAGAAGACATAACCCAAGAAGAGCAGCACATGGTGATTCTGTTGTCAAACCTATTGATTCTGCTAACAAAAATATTTCCCTTGCAGGTACCTCCAAAACTAGAAATAAAAAGAAGTCTTCAGCTAATCTTGTGAAACAATCTTCTCCTTGCTCTTCACCAGTAAGGACCTTAAGGGGCAGAGTTAGTAAAGAAAGTGATAAGCTGGTTGATGATAAAGAGGTCATTGATCTCGATCCCATGGATACTCATATGTCAGAGCAAGTTGGTTCAGATAGCCTAGGAGAAGATTCACTGACTCCAAAGAGCAGTCAGCCAGATTCTGGAAAACCCTCAGTAACCTTGGTGAGTGATACTTTGCAGACTCCATCTCCCACTCTTAGTTGGTTGTGAAGTTCTATTAGCAGGAAATAGAATGTCTTACTGATAACTCTTATGGTAGAGGACATGGTAAATAAGTGTTTGGGAGCCACAGTGAAGCCCAAAAGAATTAAGATGGAGACAATGATAGAAGTGGATGAGAAAACTGGGAGGTGGACAACAAAATGAGCAATACTGAAGTCTGACAAACATGTTTCTGAAGCATCTGCTAAGGAAATTACTATTGAGAAGATAGATTTGGGAGTAGCAAGCAGGGCAGCGGATGCTAAACACCTGGAGTCTTCTACATGAAAAATTTTGCACGGGACTTTCAAAGATGAGAGGGATAAGAAAGTGTTAAAGGCTACCATACAGAGATTTGCAAAATTTATTTAGGTGGTCCAAGAGCCTAGTCTGCTTCCATTAGCTCAAGTGCCTCACACATTCGATCCTCGTTCACCATAAGTCCACAAGACCCTAGACCAAATTCAAAGAAACAAATTGGTAGTAGATGTTTTTAATAAGTGGGTCACAGGGATGATTCAACAAGGAAGTGATTACATCACTCAGTTAATTGAAACTCATGGAATGGTGACAAAAATCATCTCAGAACTGTTGGATGAACTGGCAGAATGGAGGAAGGAAAAGCAGAAATGGATTGGTATAGTCGATCAGCTGACAGAGATTGATCACTATGGAGTGCCTAAATTCCTTATGGAAAAGTCAGTTCATGGTTTAAATGAGGAGATCTCGTATGTTTCCGTGAAGAGTATTGAATGGAGAAATTCAATCATCAAAGACAGATGTGATGGGGTGACCTGCTTACTTAATGATCTCAAGGGTTTAATTGATACCATGCAAAAGGATCTTAAGTGCCTAAATATTATTCTAATGGATGAGGGAACTCAAGATATAAAGAAAGCAAAGAAAATAACCCAGGAGTTGGAGGTAGGTATAACAGTTATCAGAGATAGCAAAGAGCTCACAACAGAAGATCTCACTTTTGTAGCCAACACTGAGGCTATGTTGGTCATTTACATAGATCACCTTGAGTCACATAGATCAAGGTTGGATCAGATTTGTAAATATAGGAAGGTTCTCAGGCAAAGAATTGCTCTCATTAGCCTACCATATCACGCCAAAGTTATCAGCACATCACTGGCTCATGAGGAGTGGAAGCAAGCGCATGCGCCCGGGTCATCTCAAAATTGAATAAAAAATATCCATCTCAACCACGATTAGTGGTTATTTTCCATACTTTTTGGGTCGTTGTTTTAGTTTCTAGTATTTTTCATTTTAGCATATTTTTAATTATCTGAAACAGTTCCAGACAAAAACTCTAGGAGTTTTGTAGATTTTATTATTTTTGAAAATTGTAATTGATGGCTATATAAAGCTAGGAAAAAACTGTTGAAAGGGAGGTTAGTTAGTTTTATTTCGATATAGTAATAGAACAGTTTTAGTTTTAGTATTTTCTGTAAGACTTGAATTAAGTTTTTCTAAATCAGTGAATGAAAAGAAACTTATTAATATAGATCTGTTGGTTTATATTTTTGGGTGGATCTTTGTTGGGATATCCTACATCGAGCAAAATTTCTTGGTTGAACGTCTTTATCTTACTTTGATGTTTAGTTTAAGTTGTGCCAAAGATTAGTATAGTGTTTACTTATTGAAGTTTGTGAGCTTCAGATCTGTTAGTTTTTTCTAAATTCACAGTAATTATGTCATATTGATGAAAGTTACTATTTATGCCTTATCAAATTTCTGGTCAAAAGTTTTTTCTGTGCTAAAATGCATTACTCTTTTTCATAAAAATTCATTGAAAATATTTCTGGGAGTTGTACCATAATTCAGAGGGTTAAATATCTTATGTTTAATCCATTTGTTAGTAAAGATTTGATGTTTCTTGGAGGGTTATAGAGTGAAGAAATAAATTTTAAAAAAGAGACAAATTCATTTACTGACAGTTTTTGGCAACTCTACTGGGGAGCTAAACTAGTAAACCAGTGTCTTTACTTGTTTTAATGTGTAACCATGGTATTACCAGCTGATATAATACCTGGTCAAGCCAAATTTCCCCCAGTCCTATAACCTGGTCTGGATTTTCACGATACTCGAGAGGATATCATTGCAGACCTAAAATAATCTAGCTTGGAAAGTTAAAACAAGCTACGAACAATATCAACAAGTTCAATTGGTGTTAGAAGAAGAGGAAGAGATTGGTGAATGGTTGAGGGGTCTCCCCGTAGCTCAGGAAGCTGCAGTAGTTGATAGAGCAATTCAAAGACCATAGAACTATCAAGATGGAGTCCAGACCTTACACCAGGTCTCAACGAGAGGCGGGTATTTTTTATAGTATTTTTGAAGAATTGAAAAATCTTGAAACCACAAGAGTCCACCCCTCTAAAAAAAAGGCTCAAAGTAGACCTCCTTCTCCTCCTAAAGAATCTTTTTGTTCATCAACTAAAACTTGTGATTGGAAAGCCTTAACTTTATCAGGGATTCAAGCCCCTCCTCTTCTAACTATTTTCCCTATAGTTATAATGGCTCAACCGTGGGGTAATGCAATAGGCCCTTTAGCTCTAGCTGCTCACCATGCTCTTCCCAAAGGAGCCAAAGATGTTCTTCCAAGGTTATCTAGTGATGGCAAAGTAGCGGTAGAAGAACATTTCAATTCTTTCAATGTAGCCACTGGCATTCTAGGGGTGTAAACTGATGATGTAGCAGTTAGGCTCTTTGTTCAAACCCTCATAGAAGGAGCAATGGAATGGTTTGGGCATCTTCCTGTAGGGTCCATAACTGATTGGAATGCCATGAAAATTGTATTTGAAGGTCATTTCAAAAGTGCAGATGATGAGCATTCTCTGTTAGCTCAACTTACACAGATGAAAAAGGAGATCCATGAGCCCATGAGAGATTATGTGGCTCGGTATAACAAAGTCATACATAAGATTCCTGCCGCAAAAAGGCCCACCCCTGAAAACCAGCAGTGTTTCTTTGTAAATTCAATGCCCCCAGATATCGGTTTTCATCTTAGAAGAAATAGACCAATAGACTTGGCAACTACTCAAAGTCAAGCTACTGAGTTAGAAGATGATTTGATCACTGCAGGAAAGTGGAGAAAGGATGTCCAAGTACCCAATGCACAAAATACCTCCTCTTCTGATCCTATGCTGTAGAGATTAGTAAATGATGTGATTACCCTCAAGAGGCAGCTTCCTAAAAGCAATACTAATCCTCCTCCTTTGTATCGAGATATTCCTAGAGGGATGCTTGAACAAGCTGGACCTAGTCACAAATCTCAAAATTATCCCTCGACTGATAAGAATTTACTAGAAGCTCCTCCTAGAAGAGCTAATATGTGTACCTTCCACCTTACAAATGATCATGATGGTACCTCCTGTCTAGAAATGATTTGATCGATGAAAATGCATGTGAATCGATAATTGATAGGAGAGTCACTTGATGATGCAGCAAGTCCTCAGTTGCCTAGTGGCTCCAGAAATTATTACATAGAATACGAATCTGACCCTGAGCGAGGAGGAAGTATTCTTGCAACTTTACAGGACCCTGCATGTACTGTGCTGACTAGAAGTTACTGCAATTCTCAAGCCAATGATACACCATCAACATCACAACGGTGGGACAAAGGTAAAGACTTTTCACAAAAATCATCAACTTTTAAAAGCTCCTTTTCTAAAGAAGATGAATCACTAAAGAAAAACAATTCTGGTACTTCTTTTGGTATTCCCATTTGAAGATCCCAAGTCTCAGATACTCTACTAGGAATTTGAGTTTGGAAATTATATGATCTCATCCACACCAGACATGAATGAAGAAGTGACAACTAATAAGTCTGATGGTCTTTGGACTTTGGAGTTTGATGGCAGTTGTGCTTTTGTTGGTTCTGGAGTAGGGGTTGTATTGATATCACCAGAAGGAGATCTTTTCCCATGGGCTTTTAAGCTAGATTTTGATAATACAAACAACACTGCCAAATATGAGTCACTTTTGCTCGGTATTGAAGAGGCGAAGAAGATGGGTATCAAGGTACTCCGAGCCAAGGGGGATGCAGAACTTGTGGTGAGACAAGTAAGAGAAATGTACTTAGCAAAAAATGAAAGACTCAAACACTATAGAAATCGTGTTTGGGATGAGATAGAAGAATTTGAAGCTTTCTCCATAGAAGTTGTTCCCAGAGAATTGAACAGCAGAGCTAATTCCTTAGCAATTTCTTCCTCTTTGTTGTTGCCACATTCGGATTTTAAGCAAAGTTCCTATAAAATTGAAATGGTGTATAGACCGAAAGTTCTAAATAATGCTAAGCATTGGCAGGTCTTTCAAGATGATAAACAAATTGATAAATTTTTGTAGTTGGCAGAAGTTTTTAGTACCACTTTCTTTGAAGGATCTTCATCAAGCTGTGATGAGTTTTGCCCAGAGGGTGTAATAGATGAAGGGATTTTCCAATTAAAAGGGAATCATATTCCTAAAGGGCTCATCTCTCTTGAAAACCAATCTAATAGATATGATGCTCTAAAATCTCCTCCACCACCTCAAGAAGACACCAATCAAGGTGACTGAGAAGATAAATATAGGGGAGGAAGAAGAACCTATATGTATAAACCTGGGCAAGTGTTGCACTTCAGATGAGAAATGAAGATTCGTCCATTTACTGAAGGAATATTGGGATACCTTTGCTTGGTCCTACCATGATTTAAAAAAATTCAAAGGAGGGAAATTCCAACACCAGATTCCTCTCAAGCCGGGCACTTCACCCTTTAGGCAGAAGTTAAGAAACTATAACCCAAAAGTTTCTGAGGCAATTCAGAAAGAGGTAGAAAAAATACAGAGGCCCGTATCATTTATCCTATTCATCATTCTACCTAGATTGTGAATATTGTTCCTATCAGGAAGAAAAATGGTGAGATAAGAATCTATGTAGACTTCAGGAACTTGAACCAATGTAGCCTAAAGGATAACTATGGACTCCCTGTTATGGATCATATTCTGCAAACTGTGGTAGGTTCAGAGATGATGTCAATGCTAGATGGTTTCTCTGGTTATAATCAAATCAAGGTAGCTGACCAGGATCAACATAAAATAGCTTTTACTACCCCGTGGGGTACATATGCTTATAACAGAATGCCTTTTGGCTTGATAAATGCAGGTGCCACTTTCCAACATGTAATGAATTCTTCATTTAGTCATCTGCTTAATAAGGTAATAGTTGTTTATCTCAATGATCTGACTGTGTTTTCAAAGAGGTGTAGGAACTATCTAAGGGATTTAAGATCAGTTTTATAGAGATGCAGGGAACATGGCATTTCCTTAAATCCAAAGAAATTTATCTTCGCAGTCACAAAGGGCAAATTGTTGGGCCACATCGTGTCAAAAGAAGGGATCAAGATTGATCCAGAAAGAGTTAAAGAAATCTAGCAGCTTGGTTTACCTTCGAATAGGACTGGTGTTAAGTCTTTCTTTGGGCAAACTAATTTCCTCATAAGGTTTGTTCTAGATTTTGCGGAAACAACTAAGCATATGGTGAGCCTCTTGAGTGAGAAGAACCCATTTAAGTGGAGCACAGAAGCTGTCAAAGCATTTGATGATATCAAAAAAGCTATAGCAGATGCTCCCACTTTAATAAATCCAAATTACAAGAAAGACTTCATAATACACTATTATGCCTTAGAACATACAGTGTCTAGAATTTTGTTGCAAAGGAATGATAAGGATGAAGAGGTGCCCATTGCTTTCATGAGTATACCTCTCAAAAAGCATGAGTTAAATTATCCACTGGTTGAGAAGCAAGCATATATGTGGTGGTAAAAGTGGTGAAGGATTTCAAGTTCTACATTCTACATTCTCACTCAATTATTTTTGTTCCTACCTCTGTTGTCAAAGACGTCCTAACTCAACAAGAGATAGGACTGAACAATCGAGCCACATGGATTTCCAGGATTCGGGAATTTGACCTAGAAATTTGTCCTACCAAACTGGTTCGAGGTCAAGGATTATGTAAACTTATGTCTGAGTAGGACCCTGATAGTAGTACACCCTCAGTTCTTTTTGTCAGTCTTCATGATTCCTAGTTCTCGGATGCAGCATTTTACCTTACTTATGGAGACTGTCCCTCTCATCTAAGCCCAAAAGAAAGAAGAAATCTTAGGTTAAAGGCCATGAAGTATGTTATTGTGGATGACATACTATATAAAAAGGGTTTAGATGGAGTCTTCTTAAGGTGTGTTAACAAAGAACAGCAAGAAAGATTACTCAGGAAATTTCATAGTGAGGCATGTGGTGGTCATTTCTCCTCCATGGTAACCACTTTAAAAATTCTTAGGAATTGTTATTACTAGCCAGGAATGTTTGGCGATGCTTATAAGTGGGTTGCAAATTGTGGAAAATGTAAATTATTTGATGGAAAACCACATTTGGTAGCTCTACCATTACAGCTAGTGGTCATAAAAGAACCTTTTCAGCAATGGGGGTTAGACTTCATCGGCCCAATCAATCCTCCTTCAAGTGCTGGACACACCCACATTCTCACTGCAACAGACTATTTCACGAAAAATGGGTAGAGGCGGTCCCTGTTAAGAAGACCACATCTGAAGTAGTATGTGAGTTTGTAAAGAACTACATCTTGGTAAGGTTTGGCGTTCCAACCAAGTTGGTTACAAATAACACTAAAAATTTCTCCTCCCATGAGTTGAAATTGTTTTGTTATGACCATGACATCTACCTATCCCACGCATCTGACTATTATCCACAGGGAAATGGACAGGCGAAAGCAAGTAATAAGAACTTGATCAGGATAATGAGGAAGGTAATATGTGACAACGCTAAGGATTGGCATAAGAAACTATTTGAAGCTCTCTGGGCTGATCAAACTTCTCCAAAAAGAGCAATTAGCATGTCACCCTTTGAATTGGTTTATGGTGTTGAAGTCCAGCTTTCATTACCACTAGAACTAGCTACCGTGAAACTACGAAAAACAATTGAAGATCATGTTTACCAAGATGCCATTGAGAAGCGGGTTTTTTATCTCAACAAAATACAGGAGGAAAGGGAAGAGATGGTAAGTCAAATAGCCACACATCAGGCTCGAGTCAAGAAATTTTTTTATCAGAAGGCCAAGGCCAAGAATTTTATGGAAGGTGATCAACTATTGTTATGGGACAAAAGGCAGGAAACTAAGGGTGCCCATGGAAAATTTGAATCACTTTGGAAGGGCCCATTTATCATCAACAAAGAATTGGGAGGTAATTCCTTCAAACTAGAGCATTTGGATGGTACTATTCTACCCTTGACCTTTAATGGTCAAGATCTCAAGTTGTATAAACTTTGAACAGGTTTGCCCTATTTTCTGTAAATATGTTTTTGCTGTGCTATTTTTCTATTTTGTCCTTTTTTCTTTGTCCCTCCCTTTCTTTTCTAAGTTTTTCATGGTCTGCGAAACCAAGCTATAGGTTCATTCTTTTCCCTCAAGAGGTCTCATCCCCAACCGGAGCCATTGTTATCAATAGATTTTGTGTACTTTTCTCAGGCTCTAATTTTCCCAAAATTACCCCATAATCTTTGAAGGTGTGTCTCACTCAAAATTTCATTTCCTTGCAGAAACACCTTGTTGATTGAACTTGAACCTTGAACTCTTGTAGTTCAATGTTCAAAGTTCAATAACACCCTTTGGCATGATTGTTCCTTTGTGTTCGCAAGCTTAGTAGCATGTTGTCTTTGCAGCGTGCACCCGTCCAATGAACCATGAACCATGAACTCTCATAGTTCAAGATTCAAAGTTCAATGAATGTTATCTTTTTGCAAATGCTTCCTTTATTTTATCTTTCCTTTCTTGTCTCTTGTGTTTTTCTTTATTTTAATAATCGTGTTGAAGGGTAGTCCTTCTATCTATGCGTTGAACTTGAACTATGAACTCTTGTAGTCCAAGGATCAAGGTTCAACGTAGGTTCATAATTTGCAAAGGTGGAAAGTTGTGATTTGACATAAAGGACAGCTGGCAATCGATTATGATTTCCATGCATGGCGAGGATGTTGTAATTAATTGAAGTGACATTTTGATGTTACTTTGATCTGGGAAAGTATAGTAATCAATGCTTAAAGTGGTGTGAGTTACCCGGTGATCATTAATTGAACCATATGTGACATAATTTTGCCATTATTATGAATCTCTCAGGATTTTGTGAACTATTTTATGATAAATTGGTAAGCTTAGCCTTTTCTGTTCATAGTGTTTGAGATGTCTCATGCAACCAACGCGAAAGAAGGTATCTTTTCCTCCTCATAGAGCTTAGTTCGCTGCATAAAAAACTAGGTGAGTCTCTCTTTTCAGCCCCTTGTTTCAGTTATAGCTCGTACTTTGTCAAATTCAAATTCCTTTTAGGTTACTGTGTCTTCTTGTTCTTTCCTAGTTTGTGAGTCAAAATGAAGAATCCAATCCCGAATTTCATAAACACCTCCCCTTTGATTTGTTCCCTACCCAACTATGAAGACACCCTGATTAAAACCAGAGCCTTAGAAGACATTATGAATCGAGTCAAAGAACCTGTTCCAAGTTCCATGTTAGAAAAATCCATTTAGAGTGGTCTGGCTGATGTAGCCACTTTCCCTATAGTAGCTCCTTGTCGAGAGCTGGTTGTCAAATGTGCAAAAAGATATAGTTTTGAGGAGAAGTGTATCAAGAAGGTTGATGGGAGTCTGCTAGTATACATAAGTAGAGATTTCATTCAAAAGGCCATAGGAATTCCAGAAAGAGACCCATATGAAGGGTGGAATATCCCCTCATCTCAATCAGTATTCACCACCAAGAGACAAGTCTAAAGGAATGAAATAGCCCAATATTGGTTGCTCAAAGCCCAAAAAGGAGGGTCCAGGCTCCCAAAGCCACTCACTATAGATCATTTCAAGCCTGAGGTAGTTGATCTGGTTATACTACTTAATAGAATTAAAGGAAACCAACGTGCATACTATTACCGTGACTAGATGTACTTCTATATCCAGGTCACTCTCAGAGGGGAAAAAATATCGACTGGGCCGAAACCATTGCCGATGAACTCAATCATCAGTTGGCAAATTTTCCAACTGGCAGTAGCTTTCACATGTCCTCTTACTTGTTCTACATTTTAGCTTGTACCAAAGAGTGGAAAGGCCTTTTCCATGAGCAACCCATCCCAAATATGAAAGTCTACTATTACTACCCTCACCTGCAAGAAGAATATCATGTTGATAGTTTTCTAAAAGTCCATGGGGTTTTCTTTGGGAAGTTGACATATGAACTGCAAGGGAACACTGAGCAAAGAATGTCAGAAGAGGAAAAAACCTTTGTCAATACTTATGGGAATTTCTTCATCCAATTTAGAAGGTTCACATATCTTAGAGTGGGTGGTTTTGAAGGGGAGCCATTCAAATTGCCTAGATATGCTTTTGACAGTTTGATCATGGTAGAAGTGGCCCGTCAATTGGCATATGTTCAGAAAGGAAGGGTAGAGCAAAGTCTAGATTCCCAATTGAATTAGGGTATTATACTTGCAAAACTTCTTCAGATGCCCTAAATCTAGAGCATGAATGAAGGAAACTGAATTTGAAAATGTTTGCACTCAGGAAGGACTTTGATAGTAGAGGATACGTTGCTCAACATTTCAACTTGTCCTCTGAATTCCAACACATTCCCCAAATAAAGGATTACTGGGAGGGCTGTGCTGATGATTTTGAAGTGAGGAGAAGGACCTGGTCTAGGTTTACCTTAGGACAGATTGTTACCCTAAATATATAGATTGACATCACAGCCATAGATGAAGATGATGATGCAGAGGTAATTGATGAGTAGTTCGAAACCAGAGTTAGGGGTACACCACTTCCTGAAATAGATTGGGGTATTGATGAAAGAGAGAGCATAATAATCAAGACTCTCAATGTGATTAAGAGAACCAAGAAATGGGTCAATATTAAGAAGCCACCTATTTTAAGAAGACATAACCCAAAAAGAGCAGCACATGGTGATTCTGTTGTCAAACCTATTGATTCTACTAACAAAAATATTTCCCTTGTAGGTACCTCCAAAACTAGAAATAAAAAGAAGTCTTCAGCTGATCCTGTGAAACAATCTTCTCCTTGCTCTTCACCAGTAAGGACCTTAAGGGGCAGAGTTAGTAAAGAAAGCGATAAGCTGGTTGATGATAAAGAGGTCATTGATCTCGATCCCATGGATACTCATATGTCAAAGCAAGTTGGTTCAGATAGCCTAGGAGAAGATTCACTGACTCCAAAGAGCAGTCAGCCAGATTCTGGAAAACCCTCTGTAACCTTAGTGAGTGATACTTTGCAGACTCCATCTCCCACTCTTAGTTGGTTGGGAAGTTCTATTAGCAGGAAATAGAATGTCTTACTGATAAATCTTATGGTAGAGGACATGGTAAGTAAGTGTTTAGGAGCCACAGTGAAGCCCAAAAGAATTAAGATGGAGACAATGATAGAAGTGGATGATAAAACTGGGAGGTGGAGAGCAAAATGAGCAATACTGAAGTCTGAAAAACATGTTTCTGAAGCATCTATTAAGGACTTTACTATCAAGAAGATAGATTTGGGAGTAGCAAGTAGGGTAGTAGATGCTAAACACCTGGAGTCTTCTACATGAAAAATTCTACATAGGACTTTCAAAGATGAGAGGGACAAGAAAGAGTTAAAGGCTACCATACAGAGATTGGCAAAATTCATTCAGGCGGTCCAAGAGCCTAGTCTGCTTCCATTAGCTCAGGTGCCTCACACATTCGATCCTCGTTCACGAGAAGTCCATGAGACCCTAGACCAAATTCAAAGAAACAAACTGGTAGTAGATGTTTTTAACAAGTGGGTCACAGGGATGATTCAATGGGGAAGTGATTACATCACTTAGTTAATTGAAACTCATGGAATGGTGACAAAAATCATCTCAAAACTATTGGATGAACTGGCAGATTGGAGGAAGGAAAAGAAGAAATGGACTAGTATATCCGGTCAGTTGACAGAGATTGATCACTACGGAGTGCCTAAATTCCTTATGGAAAATTTGGTTCATGGTTTAAATGAGGAGATCCTATATGTTTCTGTGAAGAGTATTGAATGGAGAAATTCAATCATCAAAGACAGATGTGATGGGGTGACCCGCTTACTTAATTATCTCAAGGGCTTAATTGATACCATGCAAAAGGATCTTAAGTGCCTAAATATTGTTCTGATGGATGAGGGAACTCAAGATATAAAGAAAGCAAAGAAAATAACCCAAGAGTTGGAGGCAGGTATAACAGCTATCAGAGATAGAAAAGATATCACAACAGAAGATCTCACTTTTGTAGCCAACACTGAGGCTATGCTAGTCATTTGTGTAGATCACCTTGAGTCACATAGATCAAGGCTGGATCAGATTTGCAAAGATAGCAAGGTTCTCGGGTAGAGAATTTCTCTCATTAGCTTACCATATCATGCCAGAGTTATCAATGCATCATTGCTCATGAGGAGTGGAAGCAGGCACGTGCGTCTGGGTCGTCTCAGAATTGAATAAAAAATGTACAGCTCAACCATGATTAGTGGTTATTTTCCATACTTTTTGGGTCATTGTTTTAGTTTCTAGTATTTTCTGTTTTAGCATATTTTCAGTTATCTGAAACAGTTCCGGACAGAAACTCTAGGAGTTTCATAGACTTTATTATTTTTGAAATTTGTAACAGATGGCTATATAAAGCCAGGAAAAAATTGTTGAAAGGGAGGTTAGTTAGTTTTATTTTGATATAGTAATAGAACAATTTAAGTTTTAGTATTTTCTGTAAGACTTGAATTAAGTTTTTTTGAATCAATGAATGAAAAGAAACTTATTAATATAGATCTATTGGTTTATATTTTTGGGTGGATCTCTATTGGGATATCCTACATTGAGCATAATTTCTTGGTTGAACATCTTTATCTTACTTTGATTTTTAGTTTAAGTTGTGCCAAAGATTAGTATAGTGTTTACTTATTGAAGTCTGTGAGCTTCAAATCTGTTAGTTTTTTCTAAATTCACAGTAATTATGTCATATTGATGAAGGTTACTATTTATGCCTTATCAAATTTTTGGTCAAAATTTTGATGTGTGCAGAAATGCATTACTCTTTTTCATAAAAATTATTGAAAATATTTCTGGGAGCTGTACCATAATTCAGAGGGTTAAATATCTTATGTTTAATCCATTTGTTAGTAAAGATTTGATGTTTCTTGGAGGGTTATAGAGTGAAGAAATAAATTTAAAAAAAGGGACAAATTCATTTACTAACAATTACCAAGGACCACCTCAGACCATAACCTGCTCCTTCTTAAGTGGATTCATAGGAAGGCCCCTTATCAGGCCCCCTTCATATATGAGATTATGTGAGCCTCCCACCCTAGATTATGTGAGATGGTCAAGATTTGGTGTTTCACCCAAGTGAAGGGCTCTACTATGTTCAAAGTTGCTACAAATATTGAGATCATCGAAGAAGAGGTTAAGAGCTAGACAAAAAACCAATTTTGGGGATATTTTCAAGACTAAAAAGGATCTCTCTAGTAAACTAGAGACCCTTCAGCAGAAGATGGCCTCTGGGGACCTCTCCCTAAAACTCTATTATGAGGAAGAGGTAACCAAGAAGAACTGGAAAGGAAATTATGGCCAATGAAGAAGTCTTTTGGAAACAAAGATCATGTGTGTTGTGGCTTGAGGAGGGAGATTACAACACTACTTTCTTCCATAGAACTTCTTGTAAACACAAGCAAAGGAATTATATCTGCACCCTCAAGGACAACTCTAGGTTGTTGGTCTTAGACACTTCTCTTTTGGGGAGGTTGGCCGCCGCCTATTTCACTTACCTTTTCTTAGAATTTGATGTTGGGGATTTCGAAGAGCTACAGAACCAACTTCTTTCAAACCTCCCTAAGACTGTTACTAGTGATGACAATGCTTTCATCCTCTCCAAGGTCTCTGATGATGAGGTGAAAAGGGCAATTTTTTTCCATGGGAGCCTATAAATCCCCAGGCTTGGATAGGTTCTCACCGACTTTTCCAGGAATTTTGGGACATTGTTGGTATGGATGTGACCAAGGCTACCAGAGACTTCTTTAGGATGGGCAAGTTGTTAAGGCAACTCAATGACACCTATATTGTCTCGGTCCCCAAGACTGAGGACCCTACCACCATGGAGGACTTCAAACCCATAAGACTTTACAACATCTAAAAAATTCTATCTAAGATATTGGTGAATAGAATCAAGCCTATGCTTGATAAGATTATCAACCCCAACTAGAAGGGGTTTGTCCTTGGGTGGAAAATTATGGATGTGGCCATCACTACTCATGAAATTCTCCATTCTATTGATTGCAATAAAAATGTGAGGATGGCCCTCAAGCTTGACATCTCTAAAGCTTACAATAAAGTCAACTGGTCCTTCTTATACAAGGTGTTCTCTACCTTCAGGTTTTGCCAGTCCCTTATCAATATTTCAAGGAGTTTGTGGAGATGGTCAGGTTCTTTATGCTTATAAATGGGAAATCAGGGAGCTAGTTCCATCCGACCAAAGGGATTCAACAAGGGGATCCTCTCTCCCCCTATCTTTTTATTTTGTTGGCTGAGGTCCTTGGGTGCAACATGATGTATTCAGTGGAAATTGGCATAATTTAGGGAGTCCAACTGGCCACTATCGTTCCCCCCTCAATTTTGCAACAATTTGTTGATGACACCTTTTTCTTTGGTGCATCCTTGGTGGTCGAGGCTATGGTGTGGAGGACTCTCCTGGATTACTAGGCTACTACTTCTAATCAGTATATTAGCTATCACAAAAGTAAAAAAAATTCTTTAACATTGACTAGAAACTTCAAGAAATTTTTTTGGATATTCTTGGCTGCTAGTTAGCCTTGCTCCCATCCACCTACTTGGGGCTCCCCCTTATGGTGAAGGATATAAAAAATGAGTACTAGAAATCTATTCTGGAACACACCCAAAAGATTCTTTTTGGATGGAAAGGAAAACTTCTCAGTAGTGCGGGGAAGCTCCAATTGCTCCCTGCTTCCCTCTAGGGAATCTTGGTTTACTTCCTTTCCATCTTTAAGATCATAGGTGTTATGGCTGACAAACTGGAAAAGATACAATGCACTTTTCTCTAGTTTGGATGCAATGAAAAAAGAGACTCCTCCTAGTGAGTTGGGATTAGGTGTGCCTTCCCAAGTCTCTCATAGGCCTTAATCTGTAGAATATTCGTAACCTAAACAGAGCTATGTTGTCAAAGGTTTCTTATACCTTGCTTAAGGGGACTCATGGTTGGTGCAAAATCATGGAATCCAAATACATGGATAGAGGTCCCTTCTACAAAATTTTCACTAACAATGGCCACATGTAGGGTTCCAAGATTTGGAATAATGTCCTCAAGTGCAGAAGCATTCTAGATAAAGGGACATCTTGGAAAATTGTCAATGGGAGGGACATCCTCTTATGGGATGATGTTTGGCTTGATAACCTCACCCGAGGCACTAGTATATTCTCCCCTCTCTAGAACATCCTCTCCCTTAGGGTTGGCACTTTGGTGGCTAGCTATATCTTCAATGGTTGTTGGGTGGATCTTTCAGCTCTTTTGGTTGATAGAGCGGGCCTTGCTTTGTTGACCACTGATCTCGTGGAACTATTGCACAAGATGAGAATTCCTTTGTTTGACCATCCTAATAGAGTCCTCTGGTTTCTCACTCAAAATAGAAACTTCATTGTCAAGTCAGCCTACAATTTGCTGCTCAAGGTTGTTGTTGACCCTACCTGTTGGAAGAAAGTGTGTAATTACCAGCTCATCCCCAAAGTGAATTTCTTTTGGTGGGTTGTGCTACATGGAAAAATACTTGTTGTGGATAACCTTACCAAGCGAGGGTTTAGTCTAGCCAATAGATGCAGCCTATACAAAAAGGAGGAGGAAAGCATCAACCATCTCTTCCTGCACTATGAATTTTCCATTGCTGTTTGGCATTCGTTCCTCCACAATCTCAACATTCCATGGGTTGTTAGTAGAGAAATACAGTACTTTTCCATTGGCTAGAAATCCCCCTTCCAACACCCTCTACTTTAGCTCCTATGAAAAAAAAATCCCCACCCATTTTTGTTGGAGCATCTGGAAGGAATGCAACAACAAGATCTTCAAAGACATTGAACAATCACCTATTGAGGTCTTCCACCTTGACTCCAAATCCTATTAGAGAACCTCTTGGTGACCCATTGGAAGATCCCTAAAAACCCCCTGAGGCTGCAAACCTTCACATTGCCAAAAATTAGAGCATAGATAAGGGCTTCACCAGATTTGACAACACTAAGCTCCTCGTTAAGAGGGCATTAAATGGATCCCTCCCAAGCCTATGTGGGACAAAATCAACTTTGATGGGGTTTCCAAGAGTGGGATGGAGGCTGGTGGGGGCATTATTTATAATGACAGGGGTCATCTTTTAACTATGTATGCCTCTTAGGAACCATATTGTCAACCAAGCAGAGGGTATGGCCCTATTGTGGGGGTTGAAGTTCACTCTTGCTTTTGGAAGCAGGAAACTATAAATTGAGGGGGACTCAAAAATCATTATTGATGCAGTTAAAGGTTCTTCTAGGGCAGGGTGGAAAGTGGATGCTATCCTAAGTGATATCCTTAGCCTCATTAATAGTTTTGATGAAGTTAAGATAAACTACACCTATAGGGAGGGGAATTCTATGGTAGATGCTATGGTCGATGTTGGGTTGTTGTTTGACAACTTACATTGTTGGAGAGCTTTCAATCTACTCCCCGAGTCTACCCAAAGCCTTATTCGGTAGGAAGAGGATGTTGTCAATACTAATCATAATGATGTTTAAAAGCCAGAGTTTTAGTTACCTTGGGTTTGGCTTGACGGGGCCCTCCATTCCTTGTTTCCTTGATGCCAAGATTTTGAATTTCAAAGTTTAGATATATGACTCTTCCCAGTTGGCTACTGACATGGATCTTGATTCCTTGATAGTGTTGAGTTGGAACTACATTCATGAGATTATCCTTTCCAATATTTCTGAAAGTGGCAGACTTACTAGGAGCATGTGGCATTACCTTATGATGTGTGGTCATGATAACTATGGATTGATTGGGCCCAACACCCTCATCTATGCTCCTAGTTTCCCATCTCTGAATCTCAATAATATTTGGCCTTGCCAACTAATGAGTGATGGGGTCATTGATCCCATTAATTAGACGAGTTGATAATATTTCTTTCATCCTTCAAAATATTTTGGATGGTAGAGATATTATGAGGTACACATGGAAATGTTGTAGTATGAGGTGGTTTTGTAATATGAGCTCCTGTCATTTCATAAAGGCAATTTTGGGAAATATGCCTAAAGTCATCTATTGCTCTGGATTTGGGGCTTATTTTCATAATAAACACATCATTTTGTTGCAAACCTTGCATGTGTCTTTCATCCTATGCATCCAAAATGTTCACATCGGAATTTATTACCACTTTCTCATTAATTATCACACCACTAATGAGAGAATTACTTATATGCTAAGACATGACAATCAATTTTTAATCTACAACAGGGTTTTTTCTCAAAAGCTTCTTAACTACTTTGGCGATTTTGGGTTTGTCGTTGTTAATCTGAATATGGGGGGTGATAGACATAGAATAGAACTAGACAAGATTAACGAAGAGTTTATAAGTGACCCCATTGTGATGTATTTCTGTAAGGAAGGTGACATTCTCCCATTTATGGAGAGCATGATTGGTTTTGACGAGACCATATCTCACCAATTTGTGGCCTCCTGGAATGATAGGCATGTCACGATGAAAGGTATTACCTTTGAAATCAACTAGGAAGTCATAGGTAAAGCTATTGGGATCCCCATTACTGGCCGCAAGTGGAAGAAGGCTAGAAAAAATCCTCACCTGCTGGGTTTGGAATAATTTTTCAAAGGCCCTGATGAGAAGCTCATTCGAAAGCAAGGTGGGTACAATATGGAAGACCTCTCAGAGTTTTGGCCTAAAATGTGTAAGATTGTCATCAAATACTCCATGATGGAGGGTAGGTATGGGATATTCTACTACTACCATCTTCCATTTTTAAATTATCTTAGGCATAATGTCTTCATTTCCATTCCTTTTTTCTTACTCCACCCTCTAGAGAACAATGTGATTGATGTTGCTAAAGCCAAGGATCAGGGGAAAAAACCTATGATTCTCCACCAAGGGCTTATGTTCAGGCTCTATGAATTCCATCATACCCTATGCCCTCATTCGAACATGCTTATCACCCACCAATAGGCCAACCCCTCATCCTCTATGTTTGGCCCTTTTGAGTTGAATAATAAAAATTGCTCAAAAAACCCCATTGTGAGCCTCGTCTCTTATGGAGACTACCCCATCCTGGAAACCCTGGTTGTCAAAAAATGTAAGGATTCCATGGTTGATCATATATTTTCCCTACTAAAAAGGATAAAAAGAACACCCTTATCCTTGACTATGATAATGATGAGGACACACAGCAAAGACAAACTTGTTGCTCTAGAAGATTGGCTAAAGAGCGGAGTAAGAATGCCATTAAAGATATGGAAAATAATGAGGAGAAATCAGTTGGTACTGATAGTAAAATGGATGATGTGAGTGAGTCAAATGGTGACTCCTCCTACAAGGAATCTCTAAGTCCTATGAAGAACACTTTCTCGACCCCCTTCTAATCCCCCTTCCCCTCCTTGCCCCCCGCTGAACACTTACAACCCCACCACCACCCCCTCCCCCCCATGTCCCCTTTATTGAATCTGAGTAATGTGGTGGTGGATGGGCTCAAAAAAGACAACTTTGGTGTTGGTGGTGTGGTTGGCACTATCAAGCATCAATTTACGAGCTTTGAATTGTATGCCAAGCATTTAAAGGAGAAGATGGCAGTTATGATTAACCGCCTGAAGGATGTGAGCAAGTTTGCGCTCAAGGTTATGCATGCCTCCACCACCACTCTTTGCCTATTGCAAGGTAAGGCTTTTGGAGGTAATCTGGCTAAGGAGAATGATTCTCAGGAACTCTTCAAGTTCCTCAATGAAGATTGGGTGGAGATTTTGTTGTCGAAGTGGTTGGGGAAAGGAAATTGATGCTCCCTCTTATGTGCTATCATCCTGACATTTTTTCTATCCTTAGGGATTGTTACTACCCTTTCGGTTTTAATATTTTTGCTAAGACTGCTATGGTTAACTCTGGTTATAGCCTTGCATGGATTGATATAATGTTTAAACTTAACTTTCATTTTAAGTATTGTTTTATGATGGTTACTTATCTCAACTTTTGTTTTGATGATAAGTGGTGACACTTTGCTTTCCTTAAGTTGGTTTTTGATAGAGGAAGGCTTGTAATTCCTAAGTCCAATGACTCTCTATGCTCTAAATGTCGTTAATATGTTGATAATGTATTTCTAGCGTGTTGCTATTGTACCACGGACCAACACCCTCTTTTTGTTGTTTTTTTCAAAAATATCACATGATCATATTAATTGTTAGATGAACATATCACATTCATAAATTGCAAGGAACTATTTTCTATAGATTTTAATGTACGTGGCCTTAATTTGCACACATATTTTCTTCTATGCTTATTAAATACAAATATTGGAATATAGATACCATCCATAATATTGGCACAAATTTATATTGTTTTGGGCCAATATTTATTAACATGTATTTTTTATTTTAGGTTTTGAACTACACAACTGATTTGCTTGGGTAGATGTATTCAGACTCAAAACTAGACTTATTTATTTCTTTCTATAACTTGATTTTTTCATGGAAAGTAATGGGTTAACGAGTCATTCAGTTAAGTCCATGTTAAAGTATTTCATTCATTTGAAACAATAAATTAATTAATTAAATATAAAGAACTATTGAAATAATGAAATGCATAGATTTTATTAATGAAGATTATTTAAATTTTGTAATCATCCTTATTGTTTTGCAACCAGGTTAGAATTAACATTTTTTTCAATTGAAAATATATTCTATTATAATAAAAAACATTCTATTGCAATATTAGAATATAAAATTAAAAATAATATAATAAACATAGATAACATTTATCATCATAATAATAATAATTATCATATCATAATATTTATATTTTATATTGGTTCTTATCTTCTCTTAATTAATAAATTATTTTTAGTATATTATTATTTTACTGCACTCACTTTAGCTTTGTCGAGTCATTAATAACTTAATTTTTGACCAATCAGAAGACTTTATTTATTTCATTTCAAACAAACTAATTTTTTTAATTTTATAAATTATATAATCATTATTCTTGAATCTCTATTTTTGGGGTTGTTATTTTCATAATAAATAATTACTATTTTCATGGGTGTGATCCTATCTAGAATCTTACCTCCATAATTAAAATTTGTTTTTCTTTCTTTTACCTTATTATTTCTATTTTTGTAGCATTATTTTTTTTAACACTCAATGTTGTATATTTAACGAGAATATCTTAGATATTATAAAAATATATTATATCATATTTATATTTTTTTATAGGTAAAAGGAAATAGTCAAATTATTTTATTAATCATAAACCTATTTACAACCCATCTCACTAGGGGGCACTGGTAGGAAAGAGTTGGGCAGAGAAAACCTCTAGTCTACCCCCCCCCCCCCCTAAAAAAAGGAGAGAATTATAGTGATCATTTTACAATCATCCCGATTTGCATTACCAGGGTATTGAGGAAATCTATCCTCCTTACATAATCTAACATTTCTGAATAAGTCGATAGAATACAATCATCTTCTTCTAAAATAGTCTATTGAAATATTGGGAGCAAGCAAATTGAACTACAGTCCCTTCAATTTTGAAACCACATCCATTTCTTGGTTCATTCTCTGGCATATAATAGTAATTTTATCTTATATCCTATCCCATTCTTTTGCATTTCACCAGTTATATATTTATAATTACAAAATGCTTTGTTAATCACAACTGAGCTTCGTTATCTTGCATAAGCTATCATCACACAATCTATCTTGCCAAAACAAATTAGTAGCCAAGAGTTTACATGATAATATTCCTATGAGACAATTTCATACTATTTCACTCAGAAACAAATTAGCCCTCCTAGTGCTATATGCTCTTGTGTATTAAAAGCAAAATAATCATTATCGGATCCAATAATTAGAAAGACGCATATAGTAAGTGAATCAAACCACTAAATGAACTATCAATAAATCTATTTATTTACTTAGCATAATGTTCTTATTAAGTTAACAGGTTAGTCACCTAAACCTACAATGAAGGGATAAAAACAATGATAATAAGGAAATCTAGGTTGTCATTGGTACCCTCCTTGAGAGCTAGAGAGCTTCCTTATCATGGGCTTGTCACAATCTATAAACATACAGATATTTGTGTATATATATGTATACACACACACACACACACACACAACACACACACGTGTGTGTGTGTATATATATGTGTGTGTGTGTGTGTATGTATATATTTATGTATGTGTATATATATGTATATGTATATGTATATGTATATGTATCATATACATATA
>BSBK01005805.1:0-22500 GCA_027943335.1 Chamaecyparis obtusa
TATACATATATATGTATACATATATATGTATATATATATATGTATATATATATATATATGTATATATATATACATATATATATATATATATATATATATATATATATATATATATACATATATATATATATATACATGTGTAGGTATAGGTATACATATATATATATATATATATAGGTATTTAATTGTATTGCCCTATTGAGTAAGTAAAAAGTTAAAAGGGTTGTATTTAATAAATAAATAATTAAGTATACCATTTAAGGTATTTTATGTAATTAATATTACATAAGTATGAGATAATTATAATATTATAAATTTATATTATAAACTATGGTAATTTATGAGAGATGTGGTTTCCATATCCCTCTAATTAGTCAATAGTTTATAATATTGATTATGGAAAGGTGGTAGCTTCCCATACAACTCCTTCAAAGGAGGGAAGTCTAGAAAATTGTAGAGAGATTATTGAGGTTCGATTGCCGGATGGATGTGAGGATTTGAGAGAGTTAAGTGTGAACTTATTTGTATTATTTTGGGAGATTGTTCATGTGCTTGTGAGGAGGACTTTTGTGGATTGGCTAGAGGGGTTTTCTTGTCTGTATGAAGATTGTGGTGCTTCCATTTGCCTTCTCCTTTGGTTGGATTCTTCACAAGAAACAAGGTAGGATCTAATCCATTGAATATAATGTTTTTTAACATTGTTCATGGATGTTTCAATGTTATTTTGATGCTTTAAATGAATGGTCATTATCCTTTGATATTCTAGAAATGATAGTGTTTAAAAGATGCAATCTTATGTGTTTTATTTTCAAGTTTTAATGAACCCGTCTTAGTGTTTATAAATTTCTCTTGCTAAGTAATGCTAGGGTGTCAAGAAATGGGTTTTTAGGGAGGGAAGCTGAGAGATCTCAAATGGGTCTCTCCCAGATTTCACTTTCAGGGCTTAAAAACATCTAGTTAAGGCCATTTTGGAGACCCTGTTCAAACTACCATGTTCTAGGCTAAGTGCACAGTAACAGAGCCCAAGTGCACAAAAAGAAGTCAAAGTGCACAAAAATTAAGCCCAAATGCATACAGATAGTGTCCAAGTGTGTTGAACCTATGTTTTGGTCAGTATTTTCCTTTTAATGTTTCCAGACCTAAACCATAGACCTAAATCATGAATGTTCTATATGGAAATGATTTGATCATATTCTATTGATTATATACATTTTGAATTCCATGCTACACTTTTTATTTAGATTGACCATTTGATTAGGGTTTAGGGTTTTCCAATGAATAAGGGTCAATAAATGCATTCCTAAACTTGTACTTGTTATTCTAATTTTTTAATGGGATTCAATTTGTGCAATCATTATGACTTGTGATTGATACGTGGAATTATTTATGATTTTATCTTATGGGTAAAGAACCTAGGTGTAGTAGGTGAGTGGCTCTCAATGGGTGATGCAAGGGAGGATGAGGACAGGGGCCAAAGGCACACCCTAATCTAGATCAACCCCTACAGAGATACACACAGAAGAAAAACACACAAATAGAGAGAGAGAGAGAATGCAGATCAACTCCTTATATTTCTTCAAATTGATTCATACAAGCTAGACTGTAAGGCCTTCCCAATTAGGGCCAGATATTACAATTGAAATACAATAGTCCACCAACATGTGAGGATCAGAAACTATCTTCAAATCTTCTAACTTCTATCTCCTAAAATCACTTCCTAAACCACAACCAAAGATTATAATATATACAAGAGGCTATCAAACAAGCCAGCCTTCAGATCCACCATTAACGAAAGGAACGACCAGATCTAGGTCCACATGCTTCCCAATGATAAATACAAACATTAAATCTATGACCATAAGTAATTGCACAAGTCAGCCTCAACAGAAAACCAAAATAAATAACTTGGTAAGAAAGGATAACTGAGCACTAGGGAATTAACCGACCAACTCGGTTAACAAAGGAAATTGAGAAACTACCGAGCCAACTTAGTCAAAGAAGAAACTGAGCAACACAGGAAAAAAAAAACTTGTTTTTGGTGATACATGATTACCAAGGACCCGAGATGCTCCTGCATCAATGGGGTCGGGGCCCTAAGTGGTTGCCAGGGTAACTTATTGATGAGTTGATTAATCAAGTGATAACCTCAATAAATGAACTGGGAAGGGGGGATACACATTAAAAATATTAATTTATGCCTCAACCATGCTTCTAGCACTAGTGCAGGCTAGGGATGTGAGTGAGAGAAGGTGTTGATTGAGATGGAACAATCAAATGACCTTGTCCTCAAAAAAGGTGTTTGGTTTTGCATGTGCCTACTTGGGGGTCAGGGTCCAAAGAGACTGAACAGTCTGACAATAGGTAGAGATAATCATGCCATTGTATCTCTTACGATTAATATAGCTATGCTACGGATTACCTATCCCTATCATGAAATGCATTTATATTTTTAACCCAGGGACGTAGACTTGAAATGGGACAGTATAGTTTGTGTACTAAGTTCCTTTAGGAGTCATCACACATATGATGTAGGAAGATAAAATGCATGAAAGGAATCTAGCTATTGTTGCAGGAAAGTAAACACACTTGACTATTGAATAGAATTACTACAGAAAACTCATGAAATGAATCTAAGCCTGTCTAACAACTCAAAACATTCACTATGCCCATCTGTACAAATGTTGCAGGAACAACCACAGTAGCAATGCTGCAGAAGTAAAATAGTAACTCTATTTGAAATTAGGAAAAGTATAGGAAGAAAATCTATTCTAACTTAATCTAATCCACCTTCCAAGTGCCCCCCTTGGTTGGCTTCTACTAAGTACTTAACACAAGAGATAATCCAAAATCACTCTTCCATTAAATTCTTCTTAACTGGTTACATAACAACTGAATAACTCATGAAGAACAAAAACATAGCAACTTCCACTATACTGAATACATAATTATATCTTTTTTTTCATTACCTACTAAATCAGTCAAAATCCCTTTATATCAAGGATTGATGCTTATTTAAAACATAACAGAAAAGTCTCATTAAACCTCACCAAATATGGAGGAGATAAAACAACCATGACATAATACAATTACTGCTGACAACAGAATAATAGTTTTGAGGAAATATAGCAAGACTAATTCCCTATATTCTCTGGAAGAACAACTCCTTCAAAGCTTGGCATATCCATCAGAATCATGTAGGATTCTCCCGCCATGGTTGGTCTTCTAACGCTCCTTCTTTAATGTAGATGTGCCACTCTTCATACTGCTCCGTGTTTACCTGAAAGGTTAGTAACATTCAGTACACATATGCAAGTCAACATTTTCAATTCCTACTTAAATGTTAGAGCATAGCTTGAAATAATTATATGAAGTACTGCATTATATTTATAATAGTCAGCAAACATATCACTCAAGCTACCCATAGATTTTGTGGCTTCAGCTGTACTTGGCATAGGTTCACATAAGTATAAGTAATAAAATGTCTTGAAAATGTTTGTCAAAGTATCAACAAAATATAAAGATCATAACAAAAATTGAGGCAATAATTGGACTCATTAGAGACTGACAATCTAACCCAAGGGTGCGATGACACTCACCCTACTTGTGACCTAGAGTCTTTATCTCATTTAGTTTTTGTGCTTGCTTCTACTAGTCCTAATTGCTTAATGATTACTTGTTATTTTCTAGCCTTGCTTTGGGTATTGATTACCACCTTGTTATCTGTCCTTGGTTTTCTTGTTCTTGTGTGGACCTTGGTATCTATCTCCTAGCTTGGGGGAGTGGGCCTAGGGGGTCCACGTGGTTGGGTAGTTAATATTATTGTTATCGAGGTTCAGTTCATGTTGTGTGGGTGGATCTTGCACTTGTACCTTTCAGACTTATGCATTTATGACATTCATCATGTACCTATTATCATGACGTATTATATTCATTGATGTAATTGTGTGCTCCTAGATAGAGATTGATGTAATCATGGACATAATGATGTAATTGCATTGATAACAATGAGATGGCCAGTTCTAGGTGAAATAAAAGGGAGATGTATTACATTGTAGATACAATTCTTGAAATGTGATTAGTGAAATGAAATTTGATTTATTTACATAAATAACAATGTTAAGATAGGAATATATGCATTGGTAATTGGAATGGACGTTCAATAGTGTAAGAGTAAATGAACATTCAATAGTATCATAGATGTTGATGAAAGAAAAAACTTAGGAACTTTTGTGTTTGGAGCTATAAAAAAAACCCAACTTTAGTGGTTAATGTGTTATATATTTCTCATATTGCATTTTATTGTTGAAGGATGAATGATTAGTTATGTTCCTTCTAGTAGCAATGTTGGGGAATCCTGAGAGGACTTAGGTTAAGAATTTTTTAAATATTGCATTCATGAAAATGTGCATTTAGGAAAGTGATAATGCACTTTTAATTCCACTTTCAAATTGTTTACCTTGTAGATGATTAATGTAATTGTGATGCACTTATGTTTAGGGATATGCATTAGTATTTAAAAAAAAACATGGCACCTATTTTGGGTTAGAATAGTGTTTCCTCTCGGGTTACCTAGCGAGTCGTTACATGTGCTATTAGAGCTCTAGGTTGCCACACTAGGAACTCTGGGACTCATTCACTCTTTCTACATATGGTTAGTATCTTATAGTTATGCACTAATAAGGTGTTTCATTTAAACCATGATGGTGATATGTTAACAAGTTTGGAATTCATCCTTTATGAACTACAACTAATTGAATATCTAAATGAATTGAAGGAACAATGATTAGAGATCACCGAGTACTGAAATGATATGTAAGATGATTAAATCAGTCAATATGTTGTCATTGATGTCAACTAGTCTTGACAATACTTATCATGTTAGTTACAAACATATGAACATCTGTTAAAGAAAGAAAAGATGAAGAGCTGAGATATCTACATGAGAAAAAGATGGATATGACAGATAAGGATAAGGTAAACATTGGGTAACTTATTGATGATTCTATGGATTTATATTGTTGACTTGAGCATGTTACATTAATCTATTATCAAGAAGATAATTGAAATTGAACAAGACAATGTGGTCGGTAATTGAAGATTTTTGTATACACCAAGCCAGTGCATTGTATACCGAATGACAGTATCAACTGAGCTAGTCTAACTAGTTATCACCGACGCATTTCTATATTAACTGAGTATGGATAAAAATATTAAATTCTAAGAACAACTGACTGAATTCGATGAGCTGGATATTGTTATGATTTCGAGATTAAGGATTAAGTTTTTTATGAGATCCATGACTGGCATAATTCGGAGAAGATCTAAAGGATGAGATTGAAACGTGTTAATGACACATCTATCGAGGAAGGTTTGAGAGGAAAACTGGATGAAGGAGATTAAGCAAAAAAATCTAATGGTTGATATGAAAATGGTTTACTTGTCTATATAAGAGATATGAGTTTCATTATTGAAACATGCTGAAGGAAGAAGACTACAAAGATATTGTGTGAAGTCTATTCATGCATGCCTGATCAAACTGGTAATTAAAAGAACTGAACTCTAGAGTTAACCGAGCATCAGAGAACTATTTACCAAGTGACAGTAAGTTGATAAATATTGAAGAACTAAATTTGATTAATGATCAGAGGATTTGTATGGGCTTAGCATAGATCTGAATATCTGCAATTGAGTTGTATTTGAATCAGATTGTACTGTATTAGTTTAACCATTGATTCAGAAAATCTCTTAACCAAGTGGACTTAACAGTCTTATATTCTTCCCTATGTCATTCAGAGAATGTACATTGTTATCTTGTTGACCCCATAGTGAATGTTGCTCAAAAGTTAACTGTTAGTGTTAAATCCTCTAACCAGGTCACACCTAACAGTGTGTTTTTAACATTTAACAGGGTTGGCTCTTCATCGAGCTTACTTCATAAGAGTGAATTATTTTGGGTTACCGGTCCCATGTGGTTTTTCCCTTAATAGGGTTTTCATGTTAAATCATTGTGTTATGTGTTATTTTTTATGATTGTTTTGCTATCATACTTTACATATTGCATACTTTATTTGGTCGGTAATCACAGTTAGCTATTTAACTAGTAATCAGTAAAAGTGAACAGACAGATTGACATTTTATGTTACCGAGCTGCATAATTAATTGGAATTGTTTTATAAGGTACATCTTTGTATTTGGGATTGTAGGATAACTGATCTAACTGATTCGCCCCCCCTCTCAGTTGTTCTAACAATACTTTAAGCCTTTTTGTCTTATTCTCTACTGAAGAAGTACTTATTTTTGGAAACACAAAATTTCAGAATAAGCTTTCTTTGCACATTATTTGCTGGTAGTTGCTAAATTTACCTCATCATTCTTTCTATGCTATATCCTATTGTTGTGGATTCTTGCTAAATTTTTTATCATATTATCCTAAAGTGGTCTAATTTGTTGTGTTTCTTCTTTATCAATAATTGTTAAGTTGACTTCATGTTCCATATTTTTTTGTTATGCCTTGACAAATTCATTACGAGCATATCTACAATCATTTTTTTTAATGATACTACACTTCAGGGAGGAAGACATGATTGGGGGATGAAAGCAGGACAATGGAAAACAAATGTTTCAGAGGATTTGTGGTGACTAGTGGAAGAATTTTTACCATTTTCTTTTGGATGCAAAAAGGAATAGGAGGGAATCATACTAGGAAGATACTATAAGAGCAACATGAACAAAGAAAGATGAAATTTTAGGAATGAGAGACATTAGTTTGAGAACGGGGCACAACAAAATTCTATTAAGGCTTCACTATGTCATTAATTATTTTTACGAATATATGTAATTTAATTTACTCAAGTAAAGTTAAACAAAGTATGCTCATACTCTTTCATGAATATTGTTTTAAGTGTTGTGTATATTTTACAAGTGCTTGAGATTGTAATCTATTGTTGCGTTCATTTGAATGCTTTTAAGACCCTTGATTTTAATCAAAGAATAGATTTGATGGTAGAATGTTATGATTTTATAATATAATAACGAGGATATGTATATAATGACCTCATGTCAAGGAAAGTATGTTAAACTCAATGCTAAAATAATTAGATGCACCTTCATGATGATTACATGAAGTCACATACAACTAATAAATGAGGTTTTAGAAAATATAAATGACAAGTGTCAACATTATCTAGACCATATTCCATACTAATATAAGAGTATTGGGTTGCACCATAACTTAAATAAGATCATTGGGTAAAGAATATTATTTTTTAATTATTGAATGCATATATTCATTTGATGATATATAGGATATAGTATCACTAATTGGTCTCAAGTATGACTCAAACATTGGTTATCTATAAGGAAATTTGTTATTATTGTTAATAAAGTACGATGAGGACAATTTCTCATTATTAGTAAATAAGTTTGTCCATTTATTCAATTTTATTTATTTACTCTGTAGCCCTTCAAAGAAACATTAATATCTTACTAACATTTGGATCAAACCTAAATGGTTTTAATCCTCTAAATTACGATACAACTCCCGATAGGATTTTCAATGAATTTTGAATAATCAAACTTGCATTTTGCAAGAATCATACTTTTAGATCAAGGGGTTTAGATTAGTTGGTTGAAGCAATGAGTTCTCATTGTGGAGACCCTAGTTCAAATCCCAAGAGGGACATCTTTGTGACTATTGGTCTTCCAATTGTTGTTTCTAGTGTGGTTACTCGTAAGGAGCTCATAAACTTGTAAACTATCTACTGTGGTTGTCTCTTGTTGTTGATCAAATGAAATAAAAAAAAAGTTTGTAAACTATCTCGAATAATAAAAAAAAAGAATCATACTTTTAACCAGAAAGTAAATAAGGTAATTAAAGTAATTTGCATGTAAAGATGTCTTAATCACTAAATTTTAAGAAAAATACTAATTCAATGAAGCTCATAGACTTCAACTCATAATACATTCACAAATAAGATGGCAAAATTAAAGACTAAGACTAAAGAAAAGAGATGCTTCAAGAAATAATTCTACTCAACCAAAGATATCCCAACAGAGACAAATTCACTGATATAAACCAACATATTTATAATAGAAAATATTTTTCTTCCATTGATTTCAGAAAACTGACCAAAGTATCCTTCATAAAATCCACATGAAAATAAGATACACTCTAAACTATTCTAATTAACTTCTAAAATAAAACTATTATCGGCCAATTTAGAGTCTTCCCTAGCTATATATAGCCAATGGTTCACATCATGTGAAACTTAAAGTTAAAGAAACTGCTTGAGTTTCAGAAAAAATAGTTTTAAGATCAAATGGAATACATAATTAAAGATAGCATAAGCAGAAAAATTGGAAACAACCCAAGATCGGTGGGGCATGATCACTAGGTAGCAGATGAGTTGGATGCCATTGAATGGTCTTGAGATGAGTTGGTAGTGCAGGCATTTTTCCATTACTCATGCGCACAAGAGACATTGACAATCATGGCATGATGTGGCAAGGAAATATGAATTATCCTCTGCCCGAGAACCTTCTTTTCTTTGCTCACCTGGACAACTTCTGCTTGTGAGATTTGAGATGATCCATGCATACCACCAACATTTCTTCAATATTGGCCATTAACGTGAAATCCCTGGTTGTGAGGTCTTTGTTATCTCTGATTGTTGTTATCCCTTCTTCAAACTCCTAAATCATTTCTTTAGAATCTTTGATATTTTGATTTCCCTCCTTCATTAAAGTGATGTTTAGGCATTTGAGATCCTTTTTCATTGTGTCTATTAACCCTCTCAACTCATTCAGAAAATGAGTAGCCCCTTCATACCCTACTTTGATTATAGAATTTCACCATTCAATACTTTTGATGGACACATAGCTGACATCTTCATCCAAACCTGGGATTGGTTTCTCAGTTAGGAATTTGGTTACTCCATATTCTTCAATTTCACTCATCTGATTCATTATGCTTGTCCACTTCTTCTTTTCTTTATCCACTCTGCTAATTCAACCAATATTTATGAGATTGATTCCATGACGGCCCTGTTGGTTTTGATCAGCTGAGTGATGTAGTCACCTCCATGCTAAATCATACCTTGTATCCATTTGCTAAACACATCCACTATAAGCTTATTTCTTTGGATTTGATCCAGGGTCTTTCTAACTTCAGGCAAGCGGGGATCAAATGATTGGGGAATTTGTGCTAAAGGAAGGGGACTAGGATCTCAGACCTCTTGAATAAATTCAGTCAGCTTCCTGGTAGTGGCCTTCATTTCTTTTTTATCATTTTCATCTTTGAAAGTCCAGTGTGATATCTTCTTGGTTGAAGTTTCCAGGTGTTTTGCATCTGTTGCCCTGGTTGGAGCCCCAAGGTCTATCTTCTCAACTATAAAATCATCAGTGGTAGCCTCTGAGATATCTTTGTCACCTTTAGGCACCACACGCTCAGCTACCCAACACCCTATTTTATCAGCTATATCGATCATGAATTCCATCCTAATCCTTTTTGGCTTTACCATAGCTCCCAAACATTTGCTGACCATGTCCTCTACCGGTAATGTGATCGACAACACATTTATTTTCTTTCTAACGGGTGTTTCCAACCATTTGAGAGTAGGGGATGGTGTTTGCAGATGAGTATTCATTACAGTTCTCACAAGATTTCCAGCATCAAATTAACCAATTTTCAGGGCTTGTGCATCCTCACAGAACACATCTTGAGCACCTTTTTTTGACATTGGATTATCCATTTCATCCAAATCAATTACCTCTTTCTCTTTGGCCACTTTGTTATCTCGTTTCTTCAATTTGGTCCTTGTAACTTGAGTTGATGGTGTGGAATAGGGGATGATCTTCTTTTCAAGATTAGCTTTGAGGGCTTTCTTATTTTTAGTTTTAGAATCACCTGCAATAGAAAATTGATGTTAGAAGGAGAAACAAAATGTTCAACAGAGGCGGTGAGTGCAGATCTTCTTGTATTATGTCTTTTTGGAACACGAGGCTTCTTGTTGTTAATCCATCTCTCGGTCCTCTTGATTACACTAAGAGTCTTAATTGGTACACTGTCTCTTTCATCAATGATTCGGTCTATTTCTAGCAAGGGTAAACCTCTAACTTTAGTTTCAAATTGGTCATCAATCACTTCTTCACCATCGTCTTCCTCCACCCCTACAATGCCAATCTCTATATTTAGAGTGACGACTTGGCTGAGGTAAAATCTTGACCAAGCTCTCCTTACCTCAAAATCATCAGCATAATCTTCCAAATAATCTTCCATCTAAGGAAGATGTTGAAATTCAAAAGGCAGACTAAAATGTCGAGCTGCATAACCTTTGTTGTCAAAGTCTTTTCTGGCTTCAAAGGTTTTTAGATTCAACTTTCTCAGTTCCATCTGAAGGTTGAGGGCGTCTAAAGAAGTTTTACATGTATAAAACCCCATCTCAATGGGAAATCTTGACTTTGATCTATATTTTCTTTCTTTAACCCCGTTGTGCAAATGAGCCAACTAGCGGGTGACCTCCATTATGACAAGACTATCAAAGGCATATCTTGGTAATTTAAATGATTCCTCCTCAAAACCTCTGACTCTAATATAAGTGAACCGCCTGAACTAAATGAAGAAACTCCCATAGGTATTGAAAAAAGTTTTGGCCTCCTCAGACATTCTTTGCTCCACATTTCCTTGCAACTCATAGGTTAGCCTCCCAAAAAAGATCCCATTCAATTTCACAAAGCTACTCGTGTGAAATTCCTTCCACAAATGAGGGTAATAGTCATATACTTACATATTTGGGGCAGCTAATTCATGGAAGAGACCTTTCCACTCTCTGGTGCATGTCAAAATATAGAACAATTAGGAAGACATATAGAAATTATTCCCACTAGGGAGATTTTTGAATTGATGATGAAGCTCATCTACAATAGTGTCCACCCAGTCGATGAATTTCTCTCCTTCTAGAGTAAGTTGGATGTAAACATACATCCAATCATGCCAGTAATAAACATGTTGATTTCCTTTGATTCTGTTGAGAAAAATGACTAACTCAACAACCTTTGGTTTGAAATGGTTGATGGTGAGAGGTCTAGGAATCCTAGACCCTCCTTTTGTGCCTTCAATAACTAATTCTGGGTGATCTCATTTCTATAAACTTGCCTTTTGGTAGCAAAAATAGACTAAGAAGAAGAAATGGTCCATCCTCATATGGGTCCTTTTTAGAAATACCTATCACAGTCAAAATTACATCTCTATTTATGTAAAGTAAAGGGGTCCCATCAATCTTTTTGATGCATTTTGTCTTCCATGCTATACCTTCTGGCACATTCCACTATTAGCTCTGGGCATGGAGTCACTATGGGAAAAGAGACAACTTTTGCCAGTCCGCTCTGAATTACCTTCTAAATCATAGAACCTGGAATAGGGTTCTTTACCATGCTTTTGATTTCTTCAAGTTCTCCCGACTTTATTAACAAATCATCACACTCGAGCAGAGAACTTATTAAGGGAGAAGTACTCCCAAAATTTGGAAGTGGATGTTTCATGATGACCTAACACAAAAGGAAAGGAATAGGGAAACACAAAATCTCTAAAGGGTATTTTAAACTTCACAATACAAATAGCTTCAATTGGAAACAAGGACGCCAAACAAAAATGACTAACTTGTTATTTCAGGCATCACATTGGCTTTGAGAGGAAAAAGGTACCTCTTCTGCTCTACTATCCTTGCCTTCACCAGGAGAAAGTTTCTGCTACAATGGATAAAATGACTAAGTATCATCCATTTATGTACCAAATTGGTCACAAGACTATGGAAGATTCACAATAAATGATGAAGTGGTTGCCCAAAGATTTAGTTAATGATGACAGGAGGTTTGCTTGATCATTGCATTAACTATTTGTACTTTCCCATGAGTGAAATGACATTTAAATGTCACTTTTATTAATGATTATATCCATGCCATGCACGGACATCATATTCTCTACTAGTTGTCACTTATATCACATCACCGTCACCCATTCTTCTTCTTGAGAGCCTCCGTTGAACTTTGAACTTTGAACTAAGAAAGTTCACGATTCAAGTTCAATAAGAAACAAGACATGACTACCCTTTGGTATGTTTTTTTAAAAGGGAAAAGCTAGTGGCTATAAAGAAAAATGAATAATGATTAAAATATTTTTGCAAATGGACAGAGTCCGTTGAACCTTGAATTTTGAACTAAGAAAGTTCACAGCTCATAGTTCAATGGTAGGATGTGCTTTTAAAAAACAAACATGCTGCTGAACTCACAATAAAACAAAAAGAGAATGAAACATATTTTGAGGTGTTATTGAACCTTGAATCTTGAACTATGGATAGTTCAAGTTCAACCGAGAAGAGGTACATGCAAAAAGGATGAAAATGAACTTTGGTAAAAAATGTACCCGAAAAAAGATTATGGGGTGATTTTTTAGAAGGTTAGAGCCATGAATAAATAAGCAAAAATCAGAGGTAACAATGGCTCTGACTGGGGGCGAGGACTCGTGAGGATGAAGGATGAACTTAAAGCTTTGGTTTTGCATACTAGGGAAACATGACAAAAAGGCTGAAAAACAAGGAACATAATAAAAAATATATGTACAGGGAACAAGACAAACTGCTTATAGTTGGTACAATTTTAGATCTTGACCATTAAAGGTCAAGGGTAGAATAGTACCGTCGAGGTGCTCCAACTTGAAAGAATTGCTTCCCAACACTTTGTTGATTATAAATGGGCCTTTGCAGAGTGATTTGAACTTTCCATGGGTGCCCTTAGGTTCCCTTATTTTGTCCCACAACAATACTTGGTCTCCATCCATGAAATTTTGAGGCTTGGTCCTCCGATAACAATTTTTCTTAACTCGGGCCTGATGCAAAGCTATCTGACTCACCATTTCCTCTCTCTCCTCCTGTATTTTGTTTAGATACTGAATCCATTTTTCTAAGGCATTTTGAAATACTTGTTCAATTTTTTTTGTAATTTAGCAGTCACCAATTCTAGGGGAAGTGAAAGTTGAGCTTCCATGCCATATACTAAGTCAAATGGTGACATCCTAATTTCCCTTTTTGGAGAAGTGTAATCTACCCAAAGAGCTTCAAATAACCTCTTATGCCAATCTTTGGCATTATCATTTACTAATTTCCTCATTATCCTTATCAAGTTTTTATTACTTGATTCTGCCTACCCATTTCCTTGGGGATAATAATTAGATGTATGGGATAGGTAAATGCCATGATCATAGCAAAAAAGTTTCAATTCTTGAGAGGAAAAATTAGTAGCATTATCTGCAACTAGCTTGCTAGGGAATCCAAACCTGACTAGAATATAATTTTTTAGGAACTCACATACCACCTCTGATGTAGTTTTCTTGACTGGAATCACCTCAACCTATTTTGTGAAGTAGTCTATTGCAGTAAGGATATGCATGTGGCCAACACTAGATGGAGGATTAATTGGTCCAATGAAATCTAACCCCCATTGTTTAAAAGGTTCTTCGATAACTACCAGTCTCAAACGGAGTGCTGTTAACTGTGGTTTACCATTGAAAAACTTGCACTTCTCATAGTTTTTCTACCCATTTGTAGGTATCATTAAACATTCCCGACCAGTAATAACAACTTCTAAGTATTTTAAAAGTAGTTACTGTAGAAGAAAAATGACCACCGCAAGCTTCATTATGGAACTTCACGAGAAATTTTTCCCATTGTTCTTTATCAATACATCTTAGAAAAGCCCCACCCAATCCTTTTTTATACAGTATGTCATCAACGATGATGTATTTGGCATCTTTCAATACAAGATTTCTCTTTTCTTTTGGATTTAAATGCGGAGGGCAGTCTTCGTATGTAAGATAGAAAGCCACATCTGAAAACCATGAGTCATGAAGACTAACAAAGAGGACTAAGGGCATATCACTATCAGTTACTTTCTCAGCCATGAGTTTGCATAAACCTTGTCCTTGAACCAACTTGGTGGGGTGAATATCTAAATAAAATTCTTGAATCCTTTCAATCCAAGTTGCTCAGTTATTCATGCATATTTCTTGTTGAGTAAGGACATCTTTAACAACAGAAGTAGGGACATAGATAGTGGAGTGAGATTGCAAAATATAGAACCTGAAATATTTCACTGCTTTCACCACTATATAAGCTTTTTTTTTTACCAGAGGATAGTTCAATTCATGTTTTTTGAGAGGAATTCTCATAAAAGAAATTGGTCCTTCTTCCTCTTTATCATTCTTTTGCAATAATATTCCAGACACTGTGTGTTCAGAGGCATAACAATATATTATGAAATCCTTCCTATAATCTAGATTTATTAGAGTAGGGGCAAATGCTATGGCTTTATTAACTTCATCAAATGCCTTTACAACTTTTGTACCCCATTTGAAAGTATTTTTCTCACTTAGAAGACTGACCATGTGTTTGCTTATTTCAACAAAGTTAGGTATGAATCTTCTAAGAAAATTTATTTGCCCAAAAAAAGATTTGACACCAGTCCTGTTTGAAGGCAAATCAAGTTGTTGAATTGATTTAACTCTTTTAGGATCAATCTTGATCCCTTCCTTCGACACAATATGACCTAATAACTTCCCTTTTGTGACCATAAAAATAGACTTTTTAGTATTTAATGAGATAACATGCTCTCTGTATCTTTGTAGAACTGACCTCAAATCTCTCAGGTGATTTCTACATCTTCTGGAAAAAACTATTAAATCATCTACATAAAACACTATCACATTATTAATTAGATGACTAAAGGAAGAATTCATGGCACATTTATCAAACCAAAAGGCATCCTATTATAAGAATACATACCCCAAGGTGTGGTAAATGTCATTTTATGTTGATCTTGATCAGCCACCTTGATTTGATTATAGCAAGAGAAACTGTCTAACATAGACATCATTTATGAGCCTACTACGGTCTACAAAATATGATCCATAACAAGGAGGCTATAATCATCTTTCAAGCTACTCTAGTTCAAATTTCTGAAGTCCACACAGATCCTTATTTCTCCATTTTTCTTTCTAACAGGTACTATGTTTGCAACCCAGGTAGAATGGTGAATTGGATAAATAATTCGGTCTTGCAACATCTTTTCTACTTCTTTTTTAATTGCTTCAGAAACTTTAGGATTGTAGTTCCTTAGCATTTGCTTAAAAGGCATAGTTCCAGGGTTATGAGGGATCTAATGCTGAAATTTCCCCCCCTTTAAAAATTTTGAGGTCATGGTATGACCAAGAAAAAGTATCTTTATATTATTTTAACAGATTGATAAACCTTTGTTTCTCATTAGGAGTACAATATTTATCGAGGTTTATATATTTGGGTTCCTCTTTTTCCCCTATATCCACCTTTTCAAAGTCACCTTGATTATTTTCTTCATGAGGAGATGGTATATATTTTATCGCATCATATCTATCAAATAAATTCTCAAGAGAAACAAGCCCCTTTGGAATGCAGTTTCCCTTTAACTAAACAATCTCTTCATCTACAATTTTATCTGGGCAAAATTCATCACAGGTAGAGAGTGACCCTTCAAAGAAGGTTGTGCTGAAAACATCTGCCATTTGAAAAAAAATATCAATTTTCTTATCATCTTGAAAAACTTGCTAGTGTTCAGTATCATCTGGGATCTTTGACCTATACACCATTTCAATCTTGTAAGAACTTTCCTTAAAATCTGAATGTGGTAAAAGCAAGGATGATGAAACTTCCATAGAATCAGCTCTGCTATTTAAATATTTGGGGATGGTCTCTATAGATAATGCTTCAAGCTCTTCAATTTCATCCCAAACACAGTTCCTGTAATGTTTGAGCCTTTCATTCTTTTCTGAGTATCTCCCCCTTACTTGTCTTACAACTAATTCTGCATCTCCTCTAGCTTTAAGTATTTTTACTCCCATTTTCTTTGCCTCCTCAATACCCAACAGAAGATCTTCATACTCAGAAGTGTTTTTTGTGTTATTGAATCCTAACTTAAATGCTCGTGGAAAAATATTCCCCTCTAGAGATATCGGCACAACTCCTGCTCCAAAGCCAATTGAGGCGCAACTGCCATCAAACTCTAGGGACCAAAGACCATCAGATCTTTCTATTATTTCATCAGTCATGTCTGTTGTGGAGGAGATCATGTAATTTCCAAAATCACATTCTTGATAAAGTATATGAGATTTGGGATCTTCAGATGGAAATATAGTATATTTTGATTTTCCCTCAGGTTGTAAGACAATTTTCTTATCTCCAATCGGAATCGTGGCTTGAGACCAGTCTAATTTGATTTCACCTCCAAGATTTCGATAAAATGTCCTAATTAAAAGCATTCCATAGCTAGCTAGAATGTCAACAAAAAGTATGGTAAGTTTGATATTTTTACTAGGATAAGCTACAAGAGCCACCTGGGCATCTTTGATTTGGCCTACTAGCGGGACTTGTTTTTCATCCATGGCATAACATTTTCCAAAGGTTGCGGTTAGAGGAAGATCCAGAGCCTTTGCAATAGAAGCAGGCATTATGTTGTCAGACACTCATGAGTCTATGACACAATTATTGAACTTAAAGCCATGGATAAATAAGGACAGATAAAAAGGTTATGGTTTTAGTCCTAAAGGAGGATTTGCATCTTTGGTAGAATGGGTAGCTAAGGTGGCTTGTTCTGACGAAACTGCATTGGTAGTTTCATTAGCTGAACGATCTGGAAGGGACTATCCCAATTTAACATATTTAACAAGTCTATCTAATTCCTTTGGATTCATCCTAAGGTACTCGTAGGGGAGACTTAAATTTTGGAATTTTCACAAGAATCAACAATATCAAAATAAGTTCTAGAGTTGATATTCTTTAATGGTTCATCTTCCTTAGAAATGAGATTTTTAAAAGTTGAAGATTTTGGAAACAAATCTTTACCTTTGTCCTAACATTGTGAAGTTGATGACACATCATTGGCCTGAGAATTATGATAACCTCAGGTTAATAATGTACACGTGTGGTCCTCAAGGGTTACCAGAATATTTCCTCCTTGATCAGAGTTAGATTCATATTCCAAATAATACTTTCTGGAGCTGCTAGGTAACTAAGGACTTTCTGTATCTCCAAGTAATTCTTCTACCAATTCCTTATTAACATGCATCTCCATAGACCGAATCATTTATGGACAAGAGGTGTCATCGTGATCATCAATAAGATGAAAGGTGCACATTTTTTTTTCCTGAGAGGAGCTTCCAATAGTTTTTGGTTAGATGAGAGATAACCTAGATTTCTATGGCTAGGACCAGCTTGATCAGACAATCCTCTTGGAATATCCCTATATGGAGGAGGAGGATTAGCACTCCCTTTGGGTAGCTATCTTTTAATCATAATCACATCATTCACCAATCTTTGTAAAACAGGATCAGAGGGGGATACATTTTGTGCATTAGGTATTTGAACATCCCTCCTCCACTTTCCCACAGTGATCAAGTCATCTTCTAATTCGACAGACATATCTTGGGTAGCTTGCAAGTCAACCACTATTTCTCTTCTCAAATGAAAGCCAATGTCAGGGGGCATTACATTCTGAAAGAAGTCCTTTTGATTCTCAAGTGTTGGTCTTTTTTCTTGAGGAATCTTATGGATGATTTTATTGAATTTGGCTATAAACTCCCTCATGGGCTCATGTACCTCTTTTTTTAATTGAGTCAACTGTGTGATGAAACACTTTTAAAATAGGCCTCAAAAGCATTCTTTATACTATTCCAATCGGTGATGTTACCATTAGGCAAGTGGTAGAACCAATCTGCGGCTAACTCAGAGAGAGTTTCTACAAAAAGTCTCACTACAACATCCTCATGTTGGACTCCCAAAATATCACAAGCAGTATTGAAGGCATTTAGATGATCTTCTGCTATGACCTTCCCATCTCCATAGAATTTGGGTAGGATTTCCCTAGCTCCTTTAGGTAAATTATGATTTCCTCCCAAACTTAGAGGTCCTACTGTTGCTCCCCAAGGTTGGGCCATGACTGCTATAGGGTAAATGGTTAAAATAGGGGGGGCTCAAATTCCAGATAAGGTCAAAGCTTTCCAAGCATGAGAAGAAGATGTTGCACTGAAATGTTCTTTTGGAGGACAGGATGGTCTACTATTGGCCTTTTTCTTAGGAGCACGAACTGTTGAGACTTCAAGATCTTGTAGTTCTTGGAAGAAAGTGTCAAGAATACCCTCCCTTCATTGGGACCTGGTATAAGTTTAGGATTCTAGGGTTTCAATTCTAAGGCCTTTGCACTATCCTATCTACTACTACATCTTCTTGAGCTATGGTGAGACCTCTCAACCATTCACCAATTTCTCCCTCCTCTTCTATTAGAAACTGCACTTGATGGTATTGTTGATTACTTGTTTTTGATATCCAAGCTAGGGCATTTAGATCTACAATAATGTCTTCTTGAGTATCTAGGAAATGCAGATCAGGTTGTATGACTGGGGGAATTTTGGGTTGACTGGGTATCACAATGACAGGTAACACCATGATCACATATTTAAAAAAATAATTTGGCATTGGTTTACTTTGTATTATTACTTTGTATTAGGCATTTCCCAGCGGAGTCGCCAAAAATCTGTTAGTAAAAAAGTTTGTCCATTTATTCGAATCTTATTTCTTTACTTTGTAGCCCTTCAAAGAAACATTAATCTCTTACTAAAAGTTGGATCAAACCTGAATGGTTTTAATCCTCTGAATTGCAGTACAACTCCTGATAGGATTTTCAATAAATTTTGAATAATCAAAGTTGCATTTTGCAAGAATTATACTTTTAACCAAAAAGTAAATAAGGCAATTACAATAATTTGCACATAAAGATGTCTTAATCACTGAATTCTGAGAAAAATACTGATTCAATGAATCTCATAGACTTCAACTCATAATACATTCATAAATAAGCTAGAAAAATTAAAGACTAAGACTAAATAAAAGAGATGCTTCAAGAAAGAATTTTGCTCAACCAAAGATATCCCAACAAAGAAAAATTCACTGATATAAACCAACAGATTTATAATAGCAAAGATTCTTCTTCCATTGATTTCAGAAAACTAACCAAAGTATCCTTCATAAAATCCACACCAAAATAAGATACGATCTAAACTATTCTAATTAACTTCTAAAATAAAACTATTATTAGCCAATTTAGAGTTTTCCCTAGCTATATATAGCCAGCGGTTTACATCATGCAAAAATTAAAGTTAAAGAAGCTCCATGAGTTTTGGAAAAAACTATTTTAAGACCAACTGAAAAACATAACTAAAGATAGCAATAGCAAAAAAATTGGAAATGACCCAGGATCGGTGGGGCATGATAACTAGGTAGCAGATGCGCTGGATGCCATTGAATGGTCTTGAGATGAGTTGGTAGCATGGGCATTTTTCCATTCCTCATGCGTGGGAGAGACACTGACAATCATGACATGATGTGGCAAGGAAATATGAATTATCCTCTGCTCGAGAACCTTCTTGTCTTTGCACACCTGGACAACCTTCTGTTTGTGAGATTCGAGATGATCCATGCATACCACCAGGATTGCTTCAATATTGTCCATTGATGTGAAATCCTTAGTTGTGAGGTCTTTGTTATCTCTGATTATTGTTATCCCTTCTTTGAAAACCTGAATCATTTATTTAGCATCTTTGATATTTCAATTTCCCTCCATTAAAGTGATGTTCAGGCATTTGAGATCCTTTTGCATTTTGTCTATTAATCATCTCAACTCATTCAACAAACAAGTAGCCCCTTCATAGCCTACTCTGATTATAGAATTTCTCCATTCAATTCTTTTGATGGAAACATAGAGGACATCTTCATCCAAACATGGGATTGGTTTCTCGGTCAGGAACCTGGTTACTCCATATTCTTCAATTTCACTCATCTGATTCATTATGCTTGTCCACTTCTTCTTTTCTTTATCCCACTCTAATAATTCAACCAATATTTCTGAGATCGATGTCATGATGGTCCCATGGGTTTTGATCACCTGAGTGATGTAGTCACCTCCACCCTGAATCATACCTTGTATCCATTTTCTAAACACATCCACTATAAGCTTATTTCTCTAGATTTGATCCAGGGTCTTTATAACTTCAAGTGAGTGGGGATCAAATGATTGGGGAATTTGTGCTAAAGGAAGGGGACTAGAATCTCGGACCTCCAGAATAAATTTAGTCAGCTTCCTGATAGTGGCCTTCATTTTTTTTTTCATCTTTGAAAGTTTGGTGCAATATATTCTTGGTTGAAATTTCCAAGTGTTTTGCATTCGCTGCCCTGGTTGCAACCCCAAGGTCTATCTTCTCAACTGTAAAATCATCAATGGTAGTCTCTGGGATATCTTTTTCACCTTTAGGTACTGCGCACTTAGCTACCCAATGCCCTATTTTCTCATCTATATTTATCATGGATTCCATCCTGATCCTTTTTGGCTTTACTATAGCTCCTAGACATTTGCTAACCATATCCTCTACCAGTAATGTGATCAGAAACACATTTCTTTTCTTTCTAATGGATGTTTCCAACCATTTGAGAGTAGGGGATGATGTTTATAGAGGAGTATTCATTATAGCCATCACATGATTTTTGGCATCGGATTGACCAATTTTTAGGGCTTGTGCATCTTCACATAACACATCTTGAGCACCTTGTTCTGACATTAGATTATCCATTTCATCCAAATCAATTACCTCTTTATCTTTGGCCACTTTATTATCTCCTTTCTTTGATCTGGTCCTTGTAACTCACGTTGATGGAATGGAACAGGGGATGCTCTGCTTTTCAAGATTAGCTTTGAGGGCTTTCTTATTTTTAGTTTTAGAATCACCTGCAATAGAAACATTGATGTTAGAAGGAGAAATGGGATTTTCAACAGAGGCAACGAGAGAAGATCTTCTTGTATTATGTATTTTAGGAACATGAGGCTTCTTGTTGTTAATCCATCTCTTGGTCCTCTTGATTATAGTAAGAGTCTCAATTGGTACACTGTCTCTTTCATCAATGCTCTAGTCTATTTTCAACAAGGGAAAAACCTCTAACTTTAGTTTCAAATTGGTCATCAATCACTTCTTCACCATCATCTTCCTACACCCCTACAATGTCAATCTCTATATTTAGAGTGACGACTTGGCCGAGAGTAAATATTGACCAAGATCTCTTTCTTACCTCAAAATCATCAGAAAAATCTTCCAAATAATCTTCCATTTGAGGAAGATGTTGAAATTCAAAAGGCAGACTAAAATGTCGAGCTACATAGCCTTTTCTGTCAAAGTCTTTTCCAGCTTCAAAGGTTTCCAGATTCAACTTTCTCAGTTCCAACTCAAGGTTGAGGGCATCTGAAGATGTTTTGCATGTATAAAACCCTAGCTCAATAGGAAACCTTGACTTTTCTGTACCTTTTCTTTCTTTAACCCCTTTGTGCACATGAGCCAATTGGTGGTTGACCTCCATTATGACAAGACTATCAAAGGCATATCTTGGTAATTTAAATAACTCCTCCTCAAAATCTCTAACTCTAATATAAGTGAACCGCCTGAACTGGATGAAGAAACTCCCATAAGTATTGACAAAAATTTTGTCCTCCTCAGACATTCTTTGCTCCACATTTCCTTGCAACTCATAGGTTAGCCTCTCGAAAAAGATCCCATTCAATGTCACAAAGTTACTTGTGTGAAATTCCTTCTGCAAATGAGGGTAATAGTCATATACTTACATATTTGTGGTAGCTAATTCATGGAAGAGACCTGTCCACTCTCTGGTGCATGTCAGAATATAGAACAAGTAGGAAGACATATAGAAATTACTCCCACTAGGGAAATTTTCCAATTGATGATGAAGCTCATCTGCAATAGTGTCAACCCAGTCGATGAATTTCTCTCCACCTAGAGTAATTTGAATGTAAAAGTACATCCAATCATGCCAGTAATACACATGCTTATTTCCTTTGATTCTGTTGATAAAAATGACTAACTTAGCAACCTCTGGTTTGAAATGGTCGATGGTGAGAGGTTTAGAAATCCTAGACCCTCCCTTTTGTGCCTTCAATAACCAATTATGGGTGATCTCATTTATATAGACTTGCCTTTTGGTAGAAAAAATAGACTAAGAAGAAGGAATGGTCCATCTGTCATATGGCTCCTTTTTAGGAATACCCATTCTGGTCAAAATGACATCTCTATTTATGTAAGCTAAAGGGGTCCCATCAATCTTTTTGATGCATTTTTCTTCCATGCTATACCTTTTGGCACATTCCACTATTATCTTTGGGCATGAAGTCACTGTGGGAAAAATGACAGCTTCTGCCAGTTTGCTTTGAATTACCTTCTCAATCATAGAACTTGGAATAGGGTTTTTGACCTTGCTTCTAATTATTTCCAGTGCTCTTGATTTTATTAACGTATCATCACACTTGGGAAGAGAACTTACTAAGGGAGAAGTACTCCCAAAATTTGGAAGTGGAGGTTTCATGATGACC